>PVIA01000662.1:0-384510 GCA_004024845.1 Tonatia bakeri | reverse complement strand
AAGAACAAAACGAGAAGTTCAACAAAGAGATAGAAAACAAAAAAGAAGCAAACAGAAATACTGGAGCTGGGGAACACAATGACGAACTGAGAATTCAACAGACGTACGCCAGCAGACTAGGCCAAGCAGAAGAAAGAATCCGTCAGTTAGAAGACAGATTAATTTAAATTATCCAGTCAGAGGAGAAAAAAAAAGAAAACGAATAGAAAGGAATCTGATAAGGGGTTAATAGCCAAAATATACAAGAACTCATACAACTCAACAGCAAACAAAACCAAAAATAAAAAAAAAAACAAACCAACAACACAGCCCAAACAATCAGATTTTAAAACGGGCAGAGGACTTAACTAGACATTTCTGCAAAGATGTGCAGATGGCCAACAGGGACTGGCACCTGAAGCGATGCTGCACGTCACTGATCACCAGGGAAATGCAAATCGAAGCCACAGCGTGAACCACCTCACACCTGTTAGGAAGGTGGTCGCCGGGGGCTAAGGGGCGTGGGAAATAGAGAGATGATGGCCGAAGGGTAAAGACTTTCAGTTATAAAATGAGTAAGTCCTGGGGATGCAGCGTGCAGCGTGGGGGCTGTCGTTAACACACTGTGTTTGTGTACATGAGAGTCGTTATGAGAGCAGAGTTTTCATGTTCTCACTGCGGCAAAAACAACAAGATGGTGATTCTGTGAGGTGAGGCCCGTGGAAACTAACCTTATTGCGGTAAAAACATTTCAAACCTATTTATGTATCAAATCATCACAGTGTACACCTTAAACTCACATAACGTTATGTATCAATTATATCTTAATAAAGCTGGAAGAAATTATTCTTAAAAAAAATAGTGATAGAGTTCATACTTATCTTGTTCTTGACTTTAAATGTTTTATTTCTTAATATATTTTATTGATTATGCTATTACAGTTGTCCCATTTCTCCCCTTCATTCCCCTCCACCATGCACACCCTCTCCCACCCACATTCCCCCCCTTTAGTTCATGTCCATGTGTCGTAAATTCTTTAGCTTCTACATTTCCCATACTATTCTTGCCCTCCCCCAGCTATTTTCTCCCTATCGTCTATGCTACTTACTCTCTGTACCTTTTCCCCCTCTCTCCTCCTTCCACTCCCCTGTTGATAACCCTCCATGTGATCTCCATTTCTGTGGTTCTGTTCCTGTTCTAGTTGTTTGCTTAGTTTGTTTTTGTTTTTGTTTTAGATGTGGTTGTTAATAATTGTGAGTTTGTGGTCATTTTACTGTACATGTTTTTTATCTGCTTTTTCTTAGATAAGTCCCTTTAACATTTCATATAATGAGGGCTTGGTGATGATGAACTCCTTTAACTTGACCTTCTCTGAGAAACACTTTATCTGCCTTTCCATTTTAAATGAAAGCTTTGCTGGGTAGAGCCATCTTGGACATAGGTCCTTGCCTTTCATGACTTGGAATACTTCTTTCTTTCCAGCCCCTTCTTGCCTGCAAGGTCTCTTTTGAGAAATCAGCTGACAATCTGATGGGAACTCCTTTGTATGTTACTGTCTCCTTATCTCTTCCCGCTTCTAGGATTCTCTCCTTCATTTTTACCTTGGCTAATGTAATTATGATGTGCTTTGGTGTGTTCCTCCTTGGGTTCAACTTCTTTGGGACTCTCTGAGCTCCCTGAACTTCCTGGAAGTCTATTTGCTTTGCCAGATTGGGGAAGTTCTCCTTCATTATTTGTTCAAATAACTTTTCCACTTGTTGCTCTTCCTCTTCCCCTTCTGGTACCCCTATAATTCGGATGTTGGAAAATTTAAAGATGTCCTGGAGGTTCCTAAGCTTCTCCTCATTTCTTTGAATTCTTGTTGCTTCATTCTTTTCTCTCTGGTTGTTTCTTTCTTCCTTCTGGTCCACTCCATTGATTTGAGTCCCAGTTTTCTTCCCATCACCATTGGTTCCCTGTGCATTTTCCTTCATTTCACTTAGCGTAGCCTTCATTTTTTCATTTAATTTGCGAGCAAATTCAACCAATTCTATGAGCATCCTGATCACCAGTGCTTTGAACTGTGTATCTGATAGGTTGGCTGTCTCTTGGTGGCTTAGTTGTATTTGCTGTGGAGCTTTGATCTGTTCTTGCATTTGGGCCATTTTATTTTTATTTATTTTTTGGTCTTGTTGGGCCTGTTACACATGAGGGGAGGAGCCTTGGGTGTTCACCAGGGCAGGGCAACCCAGTCTGTATGTGACGCTGTATGTGGGGGTGGGTCCGAGAGGGAATAATGGTGCTTGCTCTGCCCTCTGTTGGACTTCAGTCTCTTCCACTGCTTCCCCCAAGCAAACCGGGCCTTTCTGGTGCTGATTCCCAAGTGGGTGGGCTTGTGCATGTTCCAGGACCCTGTCGAACTCTCCTGTGAGGCTGGAAGTCTCTCTCTGCATCTCAACTCCCACAGGTGTTTTCAATCAGTGCCCCGAGGTTCTATTTCCCAGCGCTGGGACCCTGGGTTATTCGCAGTGCCTCACTTCTCAATCGCCACCTTGCTGGGTCTGCTAGTTGCCACCCCAAGCCCAGGGTTTGCCAGCCGCTCCCTGAGCGCCCAGGATCTGCCTGCTGCGGCCTTGCCTGCCGTGGATGCTTTACGTGCCAGGTCCCACTGCTCTTGGTGCCGAGACCCCTCTCTGCCCAGCTGCCCGGCTCCGCCCCTCCTACCGGTCTGGATGAATGTGTCTATTTTAACTCCTTGGTCGTCTGACTTCCATACAGTTCAATTTTCTGTCAGCTCTGGTTGTTATTCTATTTCTAAATTGTTGTTGTCCCTATCTTGGTTGCGAGAGGAGGTACAGTGTGTCTACCTATGCCTCCATCTTGGCTAGAAGTCTAAATGTTTTATTATTAAATATAATGGTTTTTACTAAATATCATTTTTAGGTTAAAAAAAATTTCTTTCTCTACTTAAGATTGTTCAAGAGTTTTTTGTTTTGTTAAAGGCATATTGATTTATATCATTGATTTTTCTGTATCTCATCAAATAGATCAAATGGTTTCTCTTATTTAAATTGTTCTACTATCGTGCATTACATTTAAGGCTCTTTATATTATAAAACTATCCCTGGATTCCAGAGATAAACCCAATTAAAAATAAATGTATACATGTATGTATGTATGTACATGTAAGTATGTAACTGGATTTCTAAATTTTGGTTTAGTTTAACATTTTTGTTTCAGTAACCTTAAATAAGGCTGGGCTTTCATTTAATGTTTTGCTCAGTTTTGATATTAAGGTTATTCTAGCCTCATAGAAGGAGCTTTTCCCTCCTTTGTTTCTTTCTCAGAAATAATTTGTATATATTTGGGATCATCTGTTTCTTAATTTTTTTTTATTTAAATGAATGTTCAAAAGTACAGTTTTCTCCCCTTTACTCCCAATGTTTCTTAATTTTTTTCTCTTGTAGCAATCACCTATAAAACCATCTGGGTGGTGGTTGTGTGGTGGATTCAATTTCATTAATCATAAGTCTACTCATAGTTGAGTCAGTTTTGGTAAATTATATTTTTCCAGGAAACTGACATTTATTTATGTCCTCATTCACTGGCATAAAATTGTTCATAATATTCTTAGTTTTAAAATCACTGCTGTATCTGCTATCTCCCTTTCTTCATTCTTAATATTGTCTTTCTTAATCTAACTAGTCAAAGGATTTAAATTTTACTTCATTACTTCAGAGAATCAGCTTTTAGTTTTATAAATCCTTTCTTTTGTATTTTGTTTTCTTTAATTGATTTCTGCATTTTCTCTTCAAATTTCTTTAGGTTTAACCTGATGTTTCTTTATTAACTTTTTTTTTAACTTCTTGATTGAGCTACTCATTTTCTAGTCCTTTTAATATAGACATTTACATTTATATATTTTCCTTTAGATACTGTTAAAACCTCATTCCACAAATTTTGATATGTATTCCATGACCATTCAGTTTTAAATATTTTTCACTTTCCATTTGTGCCCATCAACTTCCCTTTGCCCTTCCAGATCTACTCATTTCCTCTTCACTCTGCTCCACAGGCTGACTGTACAGACTACATCAGTAGGCTACTGTGCCCTCTATCTTCTGGTTAGGTTCTGCCAGTGCAGATTTCTGACAGAAATCGACAGAGAAGAAGAAGAGCAAGATCAGAGCATTTATTTCTTTGGTCTCTTCTCTGGGAGATTGCTCAAACTGATTACATCCCGACAGAAGGTCTGCTTCTTAAAAAATGGCCTTAACATTCTCCCAACTTTCGGATTGTAGTAACTCCTCTCTCCTTGTCCCTTTGGACTTAGAAGTTGTGACTATCCTACTACTACTAGTCACAAATCCTCCACTGCCCCTTGATTCCCATAAAGGTCTCCCACACCTTTAAGATTTGTTCCTTTATACATCATTTGAGTGATCATTATTACTTGTTGGGACTTGGAATGATACACCATTTTTATTTTGTCTTAGGTCCATTAGTTTCGAAGTTTGTTTTTAACTTTCCAAGTCATGTATGAGTTTTTAGTAGTTATTCTTTTTAAACTAATTTCTAATTTAACTGATCTTTATTTTGAGAATATGCTCTGTATTATAATGATTCTTTGACATCTGTTGAGACTTGCTTTATGGTCAATTTTTATTTTGTTCCACAAGTGCTTAAATAAAATGAATATTTTCTATATCTTTACTATTTTTGCTTGAAAGAAGGGGGTTGTATAATTGTGTATCTATCAAATTTCTTCTTTAAACATTACATATGTATGTGTGTGTGTATATATCTATATATCTCTCTCTATATATATATCTGAGACTATGTTGTCAAATATATACAGGTTTACAATTATTTCATCTTCTTGGTAATTTGTTCTTTTTGTTATTATATATTGACTCTCTTTATCTCTAGTGATACATTTTGCTTTAAAGTCTATTTTGTCTAGCCCTGACCAGTGTGGCTCAGTTGGTTGGGCGTCATCCCGCCAAGTAAAAGGTCACCGGTTTGATCCCCCAGTTAGGGCACATGCCTGGCTTGCAGGTCTAGTCCCAGTTGAGGCATGTAAGAGAGGCAACTGATCAATGTTCTCTCACTTCTCCTCTCTCTAAAAATAAATAAATAAAATAGTTAAAAAAAATAAGATCTATTTTGTCTGAAAGCTACTCCAGCTTTCATTTCTTTAATAGTATATTAAAGAAATAGTATATTTCATTTCTTCTATATATCTTTTTTACTTTTCCCTTGAATTTTTCCTTATCCTTATGTTTAGGTATATCTTGTGTCAACAGCATACAGATGGACTTTTAAAACTATGTAGTCTAATTATCTCTTCTTATAAACAAAAGAAATAGTGCCATTTGAAATTATAAGTACAATGCCTGGCCAGTGTGGCTTGGTGGATTGGGTGCTGGCCTGCAAACCAAAGGGTCACCAATTCTATTCCCAGTCAGGGCACATGGCTGGGTTGTGGGTCAGGATCCCAGTGGACGGGGGATGGGGGGCACTCCAAAGGCAACCACACATTGATATTTCTCTCCCTCTTTCTTCCTCCCTTCCCCTTTCTTTAAAAATAAATAAATAAAATCTTTAAAAAATAGAAATAATAAATTACAAATATACTTATCTAGGATTCAAAGTACAGTCATACCTCAGTACTTATAGGCTTCAGAATTCATCAAACCCTGTACTCATTGCATTTTGACAAGAAAAAATTGTTTCATCCCTCAGTGCTTGCTTGGTACTCATTGGTTTCAGCACTAGTCACATAAATGATGAGTACCAGGGTACCAATGTATTTGGATTCCAGGCTCTACCCTGTCATTGTATGACCTTAAACAACTCTTTCTAACTCTCTGAATCTCAGAAGAGTCATAGCAAAATACAAATGTTTAATCAGATTATCTTAAATACCCCTTCTAGCTCATTGACTCATCCATGTCATTCCATTAAATTACAGTAACATGTTACAAACTGTTTTGAGACAGGGAATCTTAAAACCAGAAATACAATTACAAACAAAATCCTAGAGTAAATTAGTGAAATAATTCAAATAGTAACTGATGTGTAGTTTTGGGATATTTGTTCTTTGTCATCTAATACTTCAATTTTCCATGGGAAAAAAGTATAAAAAATAAATAAAACTTCAATTTTTCATTATTCAAAGTATAATATTTTTCAGTTTAATTTTTTCTGATAATAATCCATGTTTTTTAATGTATTTCCCATAATCTAGGGTAGGGTATGTATTTAAATATATTTCTTTGTGACTCTAAAGCCTTTTATGTATTTTTAATCAAAAAATATTTTCATGGTTTTATTATTAATTTCTAGCCTCATTTTCTTTTAGCTTATTTTTTAATTTCTATAAAATGTTTCCAAAGTTGCAGATGCCACAGTCTTTTTTATTTTTTACAAGATTAATCTAAAAATCATACCACTATATTTTTAAATTTTAAGACGTTGGAAATAAACCTACAGATCTCATTGTTCGTTTATCCACTGAATGTAGGTGCAATGATAACGGCATCTAGTTTTTATAGTCAGTGGTATGATACCATTTTATTTGGAGCCTGATTTTGCATGGTTGGCTATAGTAACACAGTTTGTGGGATTAAAGCCTTTAGGAAGGAAGAGATTACATTGCTTTTGCTCTGGTTTCCCCCTCTTTTTGCATCTCTGTGTCAATGTGAACCAAACAGCTTCCCAAATCCATGACTGGTCCCTGGGATTCCTAAACACAACATGAAAGTTGGTGGCAGGATCTACCTTTGTCATTTAACTGACAATGATCTTGATCAGGAGTCTGCATTCCTGTATACCAATTATATCTTCCTGAAACTACTAACCCTGGTTATCATGATTTGATTTGGTTATCTCTTTTTCACCCCCACAGCACAGTTACAGACTCTTAAGGTAAGTCCAGATGACTTATCCCATCTTTTATTGCGCCATTTTCCTATGCAGATGCAAAATATTTGGGTGGGGGTGGGAGACTAGAATCTGAACTGAGTCTCTCTAACTTTATTCTCAAGGTGGGGGATCAATCAGATTTGAGTGTACCCCATAACTATTTTTTTAAATGTTTAATAAAAATAAAATAAAAATATTTCAAATTATGTAAGGAAAATACTAATATTACCTTTGCTTAAAAATAAAGGATAAAAACAAATCGGACTTCATCAAAATAAAAAGCTTCTGCACAGCTAAAGAAAACATCAGCAAAATGAAAAGGGAATCAACTGTATGGGAAAATATATTTGCCAATAATACCTTGGACAAGGGTTTGATCTCCAAATATAAAGAATTCACACAACTCCACTCCATGAAGACACACAACCCAATCAAAAAATGGGCAAAGGACTTGAACAGACACTTCTCCAAGGAGGATATACAGAGGGCCCAGAGACATATGAAAGGATGCTCAGCATCACTAGCTATCAGATAGAGACAAATTAAAACTACAATGAGATACCACCTCCCGCTGGTCAGAATGGCCATCATAACCAAATCAACAGGCAATAAGTGCTAGAGAGGTTGTGAGAAAAGAGAACCCTGGTACACTGTTGGTGGGAATGCAGACTGGTACAACCACTGTGGAAAACAGTATGTAATTTCCTCAGAAAACTAAAAATGGAACTGCCTTTTGACGCAACAATCCCACTGCTGGGCTTATACCCTAAGGGTCCTGAAACACCAATCCAAAAGAACCTGTGCACCCCAATGTTCATAGCAGCACAATTTACAATAGCCAAGTGCTGGAAGCAACATAGGTGCCCATCTGTAAATGAGTAGATCAAAAAACTATGGTACATTTACACAATGGAATATTATGCAGCAGAAAGGAGGAGCACCTACCCTTTGCAACAACATGGATGGATCTGGAGAGTATTATGCTAAGTGAAATAAGCCAGATGGTGAAAGACAAATACCGTATGATCTCATCTTTAAGTGGAACCTAATCAACAAAACAAACGAGCAAGCAAAATATAACCAGAGACATTGAAACAAAGAGCAGACTGACAGTGACCAGAGGGGAGGTGGGAGGGGATAATGGGGGTGAGGCAGGGGGAAGAGTGAAGGGTCGTCAAGGAACATGTATAAAGGACACAGGGACAAAGCCAAAGGGGGTAGAAAAAAATAAAATTATGTAAATAAAATACTAATATTACCTTTGCTTAAAAATAAAGGATAAACCCCCCCTCAAAGTCCCCTTTCACCATCTTCCTGTAACCTTCCTTTCTAGGGGTATCCATATTCGTTTTGAAGACACCTTCCCAGTACCCTTTCTAGACATTTCTTTCTTCTACTGTATATACATATACACATTTTCTTTATACATAGATGGCATCTCCTCAAGTTTTGAGAGTGAGAAAATTAAGTAAAATCTTGAGAGGAGGCATATTCTGACACATTTACTGAAAGAAAGTGGATTAAACAAGTTTATTAAAACCTACCATATGTCACATTCTGCACGCAGTGCTTTATCGGCACGAAGGATTCTGGTATTTTACTTCTGTTGGAAGGGTTGCCACAGTAGGTTATTTAGCAATTAGTTTAGAGATCGGGAAGCAGGTGGGAAAGTCGATATGGTGCAACTACGTAGAATTTGTATTTTGATGGGAGCTATAGGAAACCTAGCAGAGCTGCAGAAAGAAAAAAAACTATCAGCGGCAGTTGGGTCAGTGAAACTTAAACGTGAAGAGCCTACTACCTACCGAGACCGCAGTTTCCTTCAGAAATCGGAAACCCAATGGCATTGGAGCCTGGAGCACAGGGTACCAGAGGTTGCAAGTAAGGTTGCGGCCGCAGGGAACAACCAAACAGCCAACCAGGAAAAACCGCTCTTGGGCTCGTCTAGAAGTGCGCATGCGCGAATAGTCGCTGGGGGCGGAGCGTGAGGGGAGGAGCTTGGGGTCAATGAGCCTGCGCAGACCGCGCGGCGAGGTGGGGGAGGGTGGTCCGTGTGTGTCTGTGTTGTTGTTCGGCGGCGGCGGCGGCGGCGGCGGTAAGATGGCTGCCCACGGCGGCTCCGCGGCGTCCTCGGCGCTGAAGGGGTTAATTCAGCAGTTCACCGCCATCACCGGTAAGAGACGCGGTTACCGGAAGGTGGAGAGTGGGGTCTGGAGCGGGCGGCCGGTTTGCCCCAGACCTCCCTTTACCTTCATGCATTACTCCCTCGGGCTTTACCCACAGCTCCCGTCCTCTCTCCTGAGGAAGAGGCGACGACGGCGTCGGGTGTCCGGGTTCAGGCGGCATACTGTACCCCCCTGCGCACCCCAAACCGTTGTTCTCGGTCTCCTTGTAGTGTGGAGGGACACCTTCCACCTCCTGTCAGCCCAGATCCTGCCCTAGCCCATTCGCGCCCGCCGGCCCAGGGACCTGGGGGAGGGTGAGGTGGGGGGGCCGCACCCAGGCCACCGCCCTCCTTCATCATCTCTTCTCCGAGCATCGATGGGGTGCAGTGCATCCCCTCACTACCTTCTTCCTATCTTCTTCGGCCTGGGCATTCTCCCCCTGTCCCTGGCCTGCCCTTCCCTTTTCTGGGCCCCTGGAAGCCTTCGCCGTGGCCCTGGCGTGTTCGGGCCCTCCCGCCTTAACCGCGAGGCTGGTGGGTTCCGCAGTGCTTTGACGGATCCCGCGGGATAGGCCGCCAGAAATGGGGGGAGGGGTGCTGAGGAGTACCTTCAAGACTGAGGTTTTAAGAGAATTACGGGGACCCCCCATCTTAGTAGGGAAGGCCTGGAAGAATCCTGGGTGGCGTGTCCCACCTCCCCATAATAAAATCATAGACTGAGACCATGGCGGCAGGGCCTCCTGCTGATAACATAGGGATGGCGACAGAAACTTCTTGAGAGAAAACCAGTTTCTGGATGTCATGTCCTCCAAACTCTTGGTTTTTCTTTTCTCTTTGGACTTCTGCGAAGAGCACTTGCAGAACCTCTAACCGTCTGGAGGAAAGGCCCTAAGCCATTCTGTGAATTCTCTGACTTGTTTCTCTCTGATGGTGCTGAACTTTTTTTTGCATGAGTTATTAGAGGGCGGAGCAAATGATGTTCTCTGTGGAGTGATTTGAGAGAAGTGTACTCCATGTGCCGAGTGTAATTTTGCCGTTCTAGTTTTGTCATTTTGGAAGGAGGTCAGAATATTAGTTCTCTCCCTTAGCAAATCTATACCCTACCTGGTAATTTGTTAGATGCAGACAACTACAGTTCCACTGTTAATGTACGGAGTATTGAACGAGCAAGATGTGGCAAAGTAGAATTTTACATTGTTTTAACTACTGCAGGTTATATGAATGTTGTTTTATAATTTAAGCTAGTTTTATTTTTTGTGCTACAATAATAGCTAGATGTTTGGTGCATTAGCTTCTGGGCATGAAACATCACATCAAAGTTGGTAAAGTAAAATTTGTAATTAAATTGGGATGAGGAGTGGAGTAACTTTGGTTGTTGGATTGTTATGTTAAAGATGTAATGCATTTCCCAATGGCTAAGCGATCACTGTTATTGGGGAAATTAGAAAATTCTTGTGTATGTAAGTTAATAATGTTGATTATGTTTATTTAGAAGGGTCTGTAATGAATCAGATATTGAATATTATTAATCTCTTTTATTGAGGTTTTTTAGAGGTGGTTTAAGATGCCACCAGTTTAATTTCAGTTTTTGTGCTAACTACCACCCCTTCAGGAACTCAGATTGTTTTAACCTCGCATTATTTCTTCTGGCACAACATTTTTATTAGATATAGACAAAACCCAGAGTCTGGTGAGATAAAGTAACTCACTTGCTTTAATTCTGTTTCTATTTGCTAGCCTACATGACTTATTTCTTGGTCACAGGCCTTTCTATTTCTGAATCAAGTTGGAGACCCTCAGTAGACTATGGTATCTGAAAATCTGCAAAAGGGGAAATACTGTAGATTGTTAATGTACTATGAATTTCTATTAATAATTTTTGGGATTTTTTTTTACAAGAAGTGATTAGCTATTAGAAACATGATAGGCCTCATTAATCTTTTTCATGTATCCTAAAAATAAAGTTTGGGGTTGTGTCCACATATATTTTAAATTGTAGTATTTATGATAAAAGTATATTTGATTATTTATTTATTCATTGTTTGGATGAATTAAACTGACTTGAAGAGTTTATGCTCTGATTTCAAAATACTTAACTTACCTGGATTTTACTTACCTGGAAGCTCAGCATTCTGGTAAAAGCAATGCATTTTTAAGAAATGTGAGTCCTAACTTTGTTTTAGAAATAGAATAGAAAATTCAAAGAGTTTTAAGTCTTCTTACTAAATAGAACAGATCTCTATATGATATATGAGTATGAAGTAATGACTGATTTTTAAAAAATTATTTAAAAACTACCACAACATGAAATACTTTTTAAAAATTCTCACTGGAGGATATGTTTATTGACTTGAGGAGGGTTGTGGGGTAGAGAGAGAGGAAGAGAAAGAGAGGAAGAAACATTGATCTGAGAGACACTGATCAGTTGCCTCCTGCAAGCTCCCCAGTGGAGATCAAACCCACAACCTGGATGTGTGCACTTTTAGGGGGTGGAACCTGCAACCTTTGGAGGATTGGTGGCCAATCCTCCAGCCAACCAAATCTCTTGGCCAGGGCATGTAATATGTTTGAAAAAAGGAAAAACTAACCCATTCTCATAACAATTATATATATTTTTATACTCACCCAAGGACATTTTCTTTTTCATTGCTTTTAGAGAGAGAGGAAGGGAGAGAGAAACATCTATGAGAGAGAGGGAAGCATTGACTGCTTGCCTCCCACACATGCACAGACGGGGATCAGGATCATAACACCCTGACTGGGGATCAAACCTGCAGCCTTTTGGTTATGGGATGATGCTCCAGCCAACTGAGCCACACTGGCCTGGCCACAACAATATTTTTTATTTTATATTTTCCAGTTCTTGTTTACATATTTTTACTTTTTAAATACATCGTGGATCATAGTATACATAATTTAGAATTCCAGATTTTTTTTAATATTTGTGTTTTTTTCCTTTTTTTATTATAGAATTTTGAAATTTTAAGTTGACATTATGTCAGAAATATTTTTTCCGTGCTCAAACTCTGATAAGCAAGTAGACAAGGGAAATGATGGTTTTTTGAAGTAATCACATTGAGAAGTTATATACCTTTACTATGGATGCTGTTACAATCATTTGAAGTTGCATAGAAAACCAGTTATGTTACTTTGTAGTCTACTAGTACATTTTATGTTACTATTTGATCTCCCTTGATGTTCATCATACATGGCCTTGAAAGACTTCTGATAATGCAAAATATAGGTCCTGTATCATAGAAATGTACATTTGAGAAGCTGTGTGATCTTATTAACCAGTGTCACTCCAATAAATTTAATTTTAAAAAATCAAAAGTCATATAAAAAAGGTCATACCAATTCCCAAAATATGAAGAAAGAATATGCTGCTGGGTCTGAAGGTAATTCCATAAGTACAATTTTAAAAAATGTTTTAAACTAAAAAAATGTTTAAAACTATGACATTACCCATAAACAGCAACTTGGGCTGACATCTAGCCATACATATACAAAATGCACAGATGTAATCAGAATAATTATTGAGATAAGAGATAAATAGACACTACAATTGGTAAAAATAAATAGTCATTCAAAAGGTGAGGACAAAATGTGAGGGAATAGAGAGTACTCTGAGAAGACAAGAGCTTGCTAGTATAGGATTCTAAAGCTTTGTGCATAGAAGGCACTCATATACTTAGTGAGAGTATAGAACCTCAGTTGTAAAAGAGACCTTAGTTTAATATTTCCCAGAAGTTGTTAAATGAGTGCATATTTGTTATAGAAATTAAAAACTGGTGGTTTGGTATTTGTTTTTTTGGCTGATTTCCATTCATAGTCTTTTTATAATACATTTCTCTTGGGTTAGTATTTTTTTTTAAAGATTTTATTTATTTATTTTTAGAGAGGGAAGGGAGGGAGAAAGAGAGAGAGAGAGAGAAACATCAATGTGTGGTGTCTGGGGGACATGGCCTGCAACCCAGGCATGTGCCCCGACTGGGAATCGAACCTGCGATGCCTGGTTCACAGCCCGCGCTCAATCCACTGAGCTACACTAGCCAGGGCTCTCTTGGGTTAGTATTAAAA
The DNA here is from genome assembly GCA_004024845.1 of Tonatia bakeri. Lineage (NCBI taxonomy): Eukaryota > Metazoa > Chordata > Mammalia > Chiroptera > Phyllostomidae > Tonatia > Tonatia bakeri. Next base: position 371,381 of record PVIA01000662.1, on the reverse strand, counting down.
TATGTTCAAGTTCTCTGTCAGGAAAGGTGGTTGCAAGTGTCTAGATATCAAAAGAAAACTCTTGGAATTTTGAGGACTATTTCAAAAGGTGATGATGTTTGAACAGAAATTTAGGGAGGTAATTTTTTTTTTTTTTTTTTTAGTTTGAACGGAATCTTAATAATGCATTCAGTATTTATTGATAGATTTCTGTGTGCCAGGTATTGTTCAGATCCAGGGGATAATGCCATGAGCAGGAAAGGGTGTATATCCTCAAAAGCTTGAAGTTTAATATGAATACAGCCACATATATCGATATTTGTAATACAGTGGGAAGATGTATTATGGAGGTCAAGAAAGGCTTCTCAGAAGAAATAATTTCTTAGCTAAAACCTAGAGGAGAAATGTTTCTAGCAGGAGGGTGTGTGTGAAGGCCTGGAGGAAGTAGGGACAGACATACCCATACAGAGACAAGAAAGCAAAGACAATAGGTTTAGGGAATTGATAATTTCAAATGAATAGAGCATAGTTAGTGGGAGATGCAATAAGTAGAGCTGAATAGATTCATTGAGTGTCAGATTACGAAGGGCCTTGTAACCCATGTTAAAAAAAATCTTGAATTTATTCTGAGGGTAGTGGGAATCAGTGAAGTTTTGATTAGGGAAGTGATGTTCGGTAATCAGATTCGGATTTTTTAGAAAAAGCTGTTTGGCCATCGTGGAGAAGAGGCAGAAATAGTGATCAATGGAAGACTGTTGTATTAGTACAGGAAAACCAGCTGGTGTCCTGAAATAAATCATTGGCAGAGGAGTGGGCTCTTAAACACATGGGAAGAAGTTAGAGGACTCAGAACCAAGCTTAGGATTCTGTCCTGGACATCTAGGTACATAATGCTGCTATTTGTGAAGGTGTGGGGTAGTAGAAGTTTGGGTGGGAAAAAGATGATTAATTTAGTGTTAGATTAGTTGTTGCCTGTGGGACTTCCAATTGGAGCTTTTCGATAAGCAAGTAAATACTTGGGTCTGGAAGGAGGAGTGACATCTGAGGAGTCAGTCATATTGGTGGCTGTTGAAACTTTAAAAGTGGATGACAGCTTGCCAGGGGAGAGTGTCGTGTGAGGAAATACTAGGCTCCAGAACACAAAGCTGAAGGAACATTAACATCTGACAGACTGCAAAGATAAACCAAAGATGAAGGAGGAAACCCAGGAGAGTGTGATGGTACTTCCAACATCTGCAGTACGGAACTACCTCAAATACACCGGCACTTTAGGAAGCCAGTAATCATTGGATATTCATATATATGGAGGGGTTTTTTTTGGGGGGGGGTAGAGCTTGATGGCTTCTTAGAAACCATTACGATTCATTTTTTGAGTTAATCAAATGAGAAATTAAAGGCCCAAAGAAGAAGAGTGACTTAGATTAGTCCTTCTCAACTTTATATGTAGGAAGGCACCTTTAAAAAAAATTCAAGTCCCTATCTGGGTATCTCAGTCAGTTAGAACATTGTCCTGCCTCACCAAAGTTTTGGGTTTGATCCCAGGTCAGGGCACATATAATAATCAACCAGTGAATGTGTAAATAAGTGAAACAAATCAGTGTTTCTTTTTCTCTCTCCCTTCCTCTTTCTAAAAACCAATCAGTAAAAATTTTTTAAACATTCAATCTTCATATATCAAAACTTTCATAAAAAATAATTGAATTGCTTGAAAATGAAATAAAAATAACAGTATAAGCCCAAATCTTTAAAAATTAAGGTATAATGTACATGCAATAAAATCTACTCTTTTTAGTGTATACTTACAAGTTTTGATAAGCACATACAATCATGTAACCACAAGATGTACAACAGTTCTATCATTCTCAAAAAATTCCTCCTGCCCCTTTGTAGTCAATTCTTCTCCCCACCTGTATCCTAATCTTTTGGTCTATTAATAGTTTTTCTTTTCCAGATGTGATATAAATGAAACACAGTATTTAATCTTTTGAGTCTGATTTCTTTCACTTAGCATACTGTATTTGAAATTCATTCATGTTGTGGAATGAGTAGTTCTTTTTATTGGTGAATAGTATACCATGTTTGTTTATCCATTCATTAAATGATTGGCAAATTGTTTCCAGTTTGGGGAATTATAAATAAAGCTGCTAAAAACATTAGTGTATAAGCCTGTTTTGTCTCCCTTTGGATAAGTACATATGAATGGGATTATTGGATCATAGGATGGGTGTATAACTAAGAAATTGCTGGTTTTTGAAAGTCACTACTCCTATTTTGCATTCCCATGAGTAGTGTATGAGAATTCCAGTTGCCTGTTTGGTATTTTAAATTTTTTGTGGCCACTTTAATAGGTATGTAGTGGTATGGCACATTGTGATTATAATTTGCATTTCCCTAGTGATTAGCGATATTGGTCATTTTTTCATATTGATAATTTGCCATCCATAAATCTTTCAAACCTTAACTTTTTGTTATTAGACGTAAAAGTTACAATGATAGTTACAAGTTTCATCTATATCCTAAGAAGTAGTAATCTCTGATAGGTCAGCTGAAAAAATTTGAACTTCTCTCTTATATTCAACAGACATAAAGTTACTCTGTCAAATTGCTGTAAAAGCAATTTTGTTTCTAAACAAAAGTTTCTAAATTCTTACACTGGAATTTCTGTTTTTATCTTGTCATGGGCTAATAATGGATAGCTGTTCTACACTGGTCTAGTTAAGGTGGAACAGGGACTAGAACGCTGGTATCTTTATTCCCAGACCCAGGCATCTTCCTCCATGTTACTACTAACCTCTCTGTAAGCTCCTTTTGTTGATATAACAAAAATTAGCTTTGTTTAGTCATTTCATTCCCCTAAATTAATCATTTCATTCCTTTGGTACTTAATAAATTTAGTTTTCTACATACATGATTTTGCTTTCTTTTAATGTTTTTTATTCTGAATGCTTAACAACTCCAGAATGGGAGACTCATGCGAAGGTTAAACTTTTACCTTATCTCTTAAAACTCTCACCCACTCCCATTTCTTTAATGGGCAGTCTAGTTTATTGTGTTATCTTTTCTGGGGGAAATATAGGGACACACAAAAAGTAACTTCTTTGTGTCCCTATCATTTCTGTGCTCTATCCCACTGGGCCAAAAAGGGTTCTGTACAGGGATCCATCCTTCCTTCCTCCCTTCCTTCCTCCCTTCCTTCCTTCCTCCCTCCCTCCCTCCCTCTCTTCCTTCCTTCCTTCCTCTCTTCCTTCCTCTCTTCCTTCCTCTGCCATGCTTTGGTTCCTTGATAGTAGGTGAAGAGACTATCCTTTTGCTACTCAAAGTACTATAGAGACTAGGCATAAGGTACTACTAAATATTGGTTCTTTCTTCCAGTTGTGGTGGAGACATGGACTTTATTACAGGTTTTGGGCTATCTTTGCAGTTTGATCACTGGTCAGGGGACATAGAAGAATCAACCAAACAAGTGGAACAACAAATCGATTTTTCTCTCTCTCCGTGTCTCTGTCTGTCTGTCTGTCTCTTTTTCTGTCCCTTCCTCCCTCCCTCTCTTTTTCCTCTCTCTCAAATCAGTAAATAAAAATAAAAACACTAATGTCTAATGCGATGGTATCAGGACAGTGGGGGCCTTTGGGAGGTGATTAGGTCATGAGAATAGAGCTCACATGAGCTCTATTCAGTGTCCTTAAAAAAGAGCACTCAGCGAGTTTTCTTGTCTCTCCTGCCATGTGAGAACACAGTGAGAAGATGGCTGTCTGTGAAGCAGGAAGGGGCCTGTACCATACACCAAATCTGTTGGAGCCTTTATCTTGGACTCTCCAGCCTCCAGAACTGTGAAAAATATATGTTTGATGTCTAAACTACCCAGTCTGTGGTGTTTTTATTATAGCAGCCTGAGCAAACTAAGAACACTGGGTTAGATTACGCTATCCTGTTACTACCTACAATATTGAGACCTCAAAATAAGCCCATTTAAGGAAGTTTTCAGGTAGTTTAAATCTACAGACTTATTTTATTCGTCCCCACCCTTTACAAAGATATGTTCTTTATTCTGAACATAATAAGAGAGAAGTTCAAATTTTTTCAGCTGACCCATCAGAAATTATTACCTCTTAGGATATAGATGAAACTTGTAACTATCATTGTTCCTTCCCCCTATATCATTTAGACTTCCTTTTCCTCTGTCCTGTCAGTTAACCTTCACTTCCTCATATTCCTCTGTTTAGCTCAGTGGGAGTGTTATTGATCTTTTGGCTAGGATACTTTTTGTTTTATAGGACTGTTCTATCCATTGCAGAAGATTTTGCACTTATATTTTCTGTGGCTGCTGTAATAAACTGCATGACTTAACACACATTCACTCATAGTTCTGGTGGCCAGAAGTCTATAATGAGGACATATGCAGTCTTTGCACGAGGAGGGTGTCAGTTTTCAAACTAATACAGCACCCCTGGCTTCTTTCCACTGAATGCCAGTAGTACCCCCATCCCTAATTCATGAAACACCAAAAATGGTCTTTTATATTACTTAATGTCTCTACTTCTGGACCTTAAGAACCGCTGGTACCTTTAATTATCTTTAAGTTATCTTCTGTTTCTAAAATGACGTACTAGGTGATACAAGTGACTGATTATACAAGTACAGATGGCTCAGATAATTTGCCTTTATATAAGAAAGTTAATGGTGTACTTTGCTTCTTGGGCCCCTCTCTAAAACTCTTCTCTAGTCTTGCTATGATTTAGCATGTACTTCCCTTTCAAGCAATATTCATGGGTAGATTGTCCCCTTTGCCCCATTTGAAAGCTCTTACAGGTCACCATCCTGAAAGCTCCAGTGTTGGAGTATGCATCTCTCTGCTAGAACAAACTACCAGAGTAGTCTGCCTGTAGAAACCTTTTAACTTTGATAATCTACTGGGTAGGTAAGTGCATTAAAATGGTGGAGTACAATAGACACTGAACTTTTAGACTACCATTTAGGAAGTATATAATATAGCACAGTATATAACTGGACATGGTGTAAAAATATTAGGGGAGCAATGAAAACCTCAGGTTTTATGAGAAATAATAATATGAATCTTGAAATGGTTCATCAAATTTTTGTTATTTCCCCCCAAGAGTTTGTATTGAATTACCTAACAAAGTTGGTTATTGTGGTATGTGAGCTCCTCCTTCCCTTTGTTGACCTTAAAAATAAAAGTTGTTTTACCAGCAAATATCGGTTTATTTGGGAACAGCAAAGAATTGCAATTTGGGACAAACAAGTTATAGCAAAAGCCACAGGCAAGTCCAACAAACAGTGGAGAGGAAAGTAATGGAGAAAAAGAAGAAAGATGGGAGGGTTGTTTTGAAAGTCCATTGGAGAAAAGCAATAAATAATAGTTCAGGGAGATGACAATTCAAGGACATGAAGGTTTTTCATTCCTTGAATGAAGAGTTGCTGTGATAATCGATTTCTTGTAGGAGATGCAATGTACATCTTTTCTTGTTGGGCCTATAATTCCTTTTTTCCTGTTGAAGATTTCTTTTGTTGGGGTCTGTAATTGAATTTTTCCTGTAATTGACATGGAGTGGTATTGTGTAAGAACTTCCCATTCTGGCCTCCCAATTCCATTTTAATGAGGTTTCCCTTTATTAATTTTTATACCCTCAAAAAGTTTGTATTTGTTTTTGAGATTACATTTTTTTTAAATTTTTATTTATTTTTAGTGAGAGGGTAAGGGAGGAAGAGAGGGAGAAAAAAACATCAGTGTGTGAGAGAAACATTAATTGGTTGCCTCTAGCACATCCCCAACTGGGGTCCTGGCCCATGATTTAATTTAATATACCATATGTAGCCTCTTTAAAGGAAAAAGAAGCAATCCTGGTCCTGTGTAAATTAAATTACCATATACTAAGTCAGTCCAGAAACTATCCAGCTATGTAATATGAAAAATAGAGACATTTCTTGAAGAAGATAAACAGTATAAGAAACATTGCACATAGGACAGTGATGCATCAGCCCTCTTCAGATTAGGCACCTTGGGACCTCACACAGTTCTCCCAGTCGCCATCAACTGCATGTCATATTTTCCTGAATCTGCTCAATGGTCTGAGATCTCTTCCCTTTCAAAGGTGATTTTAGTTTGGGGAAAAGCCAGAAGTCACAGAGTGCCAAATCTGGGCTGTAGTGGGGACTGAGTCACCTGGGTGATTTGATGTTTTGCTAAAAAACTCTGCACAAGATGTGATGCCTGAGTGGGTGCATTATCACGATGAAGCTGTTAATCACCACTTGCCCATAGCTGCGGCCTTCTGAATCGTCCAAATAGTTTCCGTACGGGAATGTTCAAGCTTAATGCAAAATTGGGTGCAGATTTGTTGCTTTACTTGCTCAGTCATTTTGAATGCAATGGCCACACAGTACACATGCTCACTCAATGGCGTCTACTACCCCCACTGACTATTACAGTGAAGTCGTCATTGTTCATGCACATGTATACCAGTCTACTTTCCTTGGTTGCCAGGTTACATTGATGTCGTGCAAACTGTCCTTATTATATTAACAATAGTTGGACTTTTTCTGGACTTGCATACCCAGATATAAGGCAAACCCCAAATAAAAGTCAATTCTTGATTTGTCCAATTCCCCAGAAAAGATTTTTTGGCCAACATAAATATGTATTCTAGAAATTTAAGTGAAATGCACCAATATGTTTTTTGAAATGTTTTTTTATTGATTTAATATTAAATCATAATAGTGTATATTAGTGGTTTTCTACTCATATTTCATGAAATAATTTTGTTCACTAGCGTCATAGGTATATGTCTTCGTCAGATATCTGACAAAGCTATAGCTCCTGTGCCATCTGACAGTTTTTTGGAGCATGTGATTTTCATTTTACACTGAGATATAGCACTTCTAAAATTTGTATGTGATGCTCTTGTTGGGAATTTTATCTTAACTCCATTTATCCTAAGTACCCATTTGCTGTTTGTGACTTTCGTAGTATAACCATATTGCTTTATAAATGAAATTTAAAACATGAATACTGCACTCAGTATAAAATTCAAAAGATGTAGAAAAGTTTGTTTTGACTGAAGCCTGGCCCTTCCCCGGTGAGCTAAAATACTGTGAGGTAGCACTAAGTCAGTTTATTAGACATCGATCACATGCAAGCATACATGCTAGATATTGGGGATACCAAGACAAAAACCAGTCTCTGTGTTAGAATTCATGGACATGAACAACAGTGTGATGATTGTGGGGGGTGGGACAAGATGGAAGAGACTATAGGTGATGGAAAAAATTAAATTAAATAACACTTCTGGCCAAGATGGAGGCATAGGTAGACACACTGTGCCTCCTTGCACAACCAAAATAAGGACAACAATTTAGGAACAAAAATAACAACCAGTACTGACAGAAGATCGAATTGTATGGAAGGCCAACAACCAAGGAGTGAAAGTATACACATTCATCCAGACCAGTAGGAGGGGCAGAGAGGGGTCGAGGCAAAAGAAAAAAAAGTGGTGGTTGGCAGACCTGGGTGCACAAAGCAGGAGCAGGCGGACCCAGCAAGGCAGTGGATTGTGGAGGGGCTGGGTGCGCAAGGTGGCTTACGGAACCAGGCAGTCTCACATTTGCGTGCAGATAAAGCAGGCAAAACTGGGAAGTGAGACAGACCATGCAATTCAGGGTCCCAGTGTGGGGAAATAAAGCCTCAAAACACCAATTGAAAATACTTGTGGGCATTGAGGTGCCAGGAGAGACTCCCAGCCTCACAGGAGAGTTCGTTGGAAAGACCCACAGGGTCCTAGAACATACACAAACCTACCCACATGGAAATCAGCACCAGAAGGGCCTAGTTTCCTTGGGAGAAGTGGCAGAAATCAGGCAGAGAGTGGAGCAAGCACCACTGTTCCTTCTTGGACCCCTGCCCCACATACAGCGTCACAACACAGCAACCTGGGTGCCCCATCCGGGTGAACACCTAAGGCTCCACCCCTCACTATGTAACAGTCACATCAAGACCAAAAAAATGGCCCAAACGAAAGAACAGATCAAAGCTCCAGGAAAAATACAACTAAGCAACAAAGAGATAGCCAACCTATCAGATGCACAGTTCAAAGCACTGGTGGTCAGGATGCTCACAGAATTGGTTGAATTTGCTCGCAAATCAAATGAAAAAATGAAGGCTACGCTAAGTGAAATGAAGGAAAAGGCACAGGGAACCAATGGTGATGGGAAGAAAACTGGGACTCAAATCAGTGTAGTGGACCAGAAGGAAGAAAGAAACAACCAGAGAGAAAAGAATGAAGCAACAAGAATTCAAAAAAATGAGGAGAAGCTTAGGAACCTCCAGGACATCTTTAAATGTTCCAACATCCGAATTATAGGGGTATCAGAAGGGGAAGAGGAAGAGCAACAAGTGGAAAAGTTATTTGAACAAATAATGAAGGAGAACTTCCCCAATCTGGCAAAGCAAATAGACTTCCAGGAAGTTCAGGAAGCTCAGAGAGTCCCAAAGAAGTTGGACCCAAAGAGGAACACACCAAGCCACATCATAATTGCATTACCCAAGATTAAAGATAAAGAGAGAATCCTAGAAGCAGGAAGAGATAAGGAGACAGTAACCTACAAAGGAGTTCCCATCAGACTGTCAGCTGATTTCTCAAAAGAGACCTTGCAGGCAAGAAGGGGCTGGAAAGAAAGAAGTATTCCAAGTCATGAAAAGCAAGGACCTACATCCAAGATGACTGTATCCAGCAAAGCTTTCATTTAGAATGGAAGGGCAGATAAAGTGCTTCCCAGATAAGGTCAAGTTAAGGGAGTTCATCATCACCAAGCCCTCATTATATGAAATGTTAAAGGGACTTATCTAAGAAAAAGCAGATAAAAAACATGTACAGTAAAATGACCACAAACTCACAATTATTAACAGCCACATCAAAAACAAAAACAAGCTAAACAAACAACTAGAACAGGAACAGAACCACAGAAATGGAGATCACATGGAGGGTCAGCAACAGGGGAGTGGAAGGAGGAGAGAGGGGGAAAATGTACAGAGAATAAGTAGCATAGAAGGTAGGTAGAAAATAGGAGGAAGGTAAAAATAGTATGGGAAATGTAGAAGCCAAAGAACTTATAAGTATGCCACATGGACATGAACTAAAGGGGGGAATGTGGGTGAGAGGGGGTGTACAGGGTGGAGGGGAGTGAGGTGGGGGAAATGGGACAACTGTAATAGCATAATCAATAAAATATATTTTAAAAAAATACCTACTCCTCATAGGGTTTTTCCCCAGGCTCCAGTGAATTAACATGGCACATCTAGTATGTACTATATAAATTTTTGTGAACTAAAATAAAAAAAAACATTTTGGCATTGTTTTAAAAAATAAGTAAATGAATAAATAAATTAAATACTAAGCTTTTCTTTTGGAGGAGCCAGAAAGTAAACCAACATTTACTGCTTAGTAGTGTCAGAGGGATAGGAATTGGGAAGTAGTGTAGAAAATGCTTAGCAAACAGGTTGACACAGTAATACTTAGGGTGATTGTTGAGTTTGCATCAACCAGCTGAAATAGAAGAGAGGGATGAGGAGGATAAGAATATTCCAAGCATGTAATTCACTATGACTATACTAAATTGTATGGGATGGGGAAAAGGAGAGGCAAAGTCAGAGAGATAAGCAAAGACCCAATCACAAAGACTTTCTATATCATAAGGACTTTATGGGTGTCAGAAAGTCATTAAAGAATTTAAACTGGGGTGTGATGCAGTCAGACATGTATTTTGGAACATAACCACACCAGCCAGGTGGAAGATAGAATGAACAGTTAGGAACCTATTGTAGTAATCCAAGTAAGACATGTTAAGGACTTGCTGTAAAGCCTCTGAGATAGTACTAGAGAAAACACATGAGAGGTGTTAAGAGTAGAGTCAGCACTTCCATTTCTGGCACTATGGCTAAACTAGAGAGATATCATAGATAACCCTCCTGCTGAGAAAAAAATCCTGAATAAAATAGGTATTATTATTATTATTTTTAGAATGTATCATTGGATTGGCAAGAAAGTAAGGACTACATAGAGACTAAAAATGAAATGAAATTGGGAATGCAAATATTTGCTAGATTTAAAGCAAGCCTTCATCCTGGTGGAATCTGCCCAAACTGGACTGATTTGACCTCTTTTGAGTGTGATAGGGTAGAAGAAACGGGAAATAAAGCCTGTGGTCTTCCTGAGGAGAGGAGTCTGAAAGAAGATCTCTGCCCCTTCATGGAGTTGACTTTATCGTTTCAACCTTGGTAGTTGGGGAGTGGCAGGAGAGATCTTCACTGAGAATTTATAACAGTTCATACAGGGTCATATTTCTCATGTGGTCTTGTAAAACTTCAAGTCAAGAATGTATTTGAAATGGTCTTTGTTTGCTAGTGCCCATAGATGCCTTACAAAATCTATCAAATCATATCCTCTGAGGAATCCTTCAACCCAGGATTCAAAAATTTACAGATTAAAACTCTAAGACACATGAGATCTCAGTAAAAAAAAATGACAAAATGCACAAAAAAACATGCCACAGTAAGCAAAAGCCAGCAGAAACAAGACAGTGGCCCCCTAGAGATTGCAGAAAGTTTATGTTTTGTCTTAATAACTCCAATAAGTGTAATTAATATTGAAACATGAGTATGAAGTAAGGGTCTCTGAATCATGATCAAACAATTAGTAAAAAATCAAAAATAGAAATAATTATGAAAATTAACTGAAATTAAAAATCAGTGAGCAGATAAAAAACAGATTAGCCCAGCCTAGAGTGAAGAGTTGTAACATATATCTAATTGTAGTTTCAGAAGGAAGTAAGTGTAACTAGAGGAGTAAGGTAATTAATTGTTAAGTAGAAAAGGCTGAGAATTTTTCAGAATTGATAAAAGATAACAGCTCTTACCCTGGCTGGGTGGCTCAGTTGGATAGAGTGTTGTCCCTGTACACCAAACGGTTGCATGTTCAATTGCCAGTCAGTGCACGTATGGGAAGCTACTCTTTCTCTCACATAGATTTTCCTCTTTCCCTTCTTGTCTCTGTAAAATTAACAAAAAACATATCCTCAGGTGAGTATTAAAAAAAAAAAAAAAAGTCCCTGACCAATGTGGCTCAGTTGGACTTCATCCTGCAAAGGTTTGATTCCCAGTTTGATTCCCAGTCAGGACACATGGTTGCGGGTTGGGTCCCCAGTTGGGGTGTGTAGGAGAGGTAACTGATTGATGTTTCTTTCCCTCTCTGTCTCCCTTCCTTCCCCTCTCTTTAAAAATAAGTAAATAAAAATTTTAAAGAAGATACAATTCTTACATATAGTGGAAGTTCAGTGAATCCCAAGCCTTGACAAATTAGAGTGAAACTGCAGAAGACCAAAGACAGAGATCTTAAAAGCAACTGGAGAGAAACAGCAGATTGCTGTTTTTCCTAAGCATCTGATTTCCTAGCAGCAACAGAAGCCAGAGGACATTGGAATGCTATCTTCAATGTACTGAGAGAAAATAGCTAAAAAAAATAGAACATGTATTCAAAACTGAATACCTCCTCCTCTCTCCATCCCCCACCTTGCAAAACACATACACAACCAACAGACCTCAATGAAGTGGATTGTAAGGCACATCATTCAGATATGAAGGAGTCATCCCAAATGGAAAGCCCATGCTACTTTTTAAAGACCACAGAGTGTTTCATCAAGTAGATTCTGTAATTCAGATTGTACTATTGAATATTTATGTTTTCAGTTTTTCATATTGTTATGAAGCTATACTGCATATATATATATATATATATAGACATGTTTTTATGTGTTTTATTTATTTATTTTCGGTACACCGTTCCCAGAAGTACTGAAATACCACGTCAATGAGCGGAGTGGATGGAGCAAGCTCTTATTCCATCTCCCAGCTCCAAAAATCCATTTAATATAATGTCCTTGGATAGAGGGTGAACAGATACTATACTTGATCTTAAGCAAAAGGCTGAGAGGTGATATATGCGTGTATTATTTTATGTAGACTAAATAATAAAATAATAAGCCTTTGACTAGAAGCCCAGATTACTGGTAAAAAAGGAATGAGTATTTTTGTTTCTTGATACATTCTGTAAAATTATTTTCCTAAAAGGCTTTACTAATTTATATCGTATCTAACAAACTATGCTGGGTTTACATATGCATAAATGTGTGATAAGGGCAGTTTTTTAAAAAAATAGATTTTATTTATTTATTTTAAGAGGGGAAGGGAGGGAGAAAGAAAGGGAGAGAATTATCATTGTGTGGTTACCTCTTGCATACCCCCACCCAGGACCTGGCCCACATGTGCCCTGACTGGTAATTGAACCAACAACCCTTGGGTTCACTGGCTGATGCTCAGTCCACTGAGCCACACCAGCCAGGGTTGATTGGGGCAGTTTTAAATGATTAAGATTGACATTTCTCATGAGGTTTTGACAGTTCTATCTTTGACAAAAATGTTTATCTCACTTCTCTCCTGCTGTTAATGAAAAATATTTTTTAAAAAATAGAAATGAAATGCATTGTTTCTAACAATTTCCAACTTCTAGAATGTGGTCTTTCATTTTTCTTTATCTTTTTTTTTTTTGCTTGTTAACAAATATGTAGTCCATTTAAAGAAAAGTCAGATAAATGCTTTATTTAGTTTTCATTTTATTATAAAGGAAGACTACTATTTTAAAACTGCTGCTTTTCACCCTGGCTGGTGTGGCTCGGTGGATTGAGTGCCGGCCTGTGAACCAAAGAGTCACTGTTTCGATTCCCAGCAGGGCACATGTCTGGGTTGCGGGCCTCTCATGCACCTCGTGTGGGGAGGTACCTCATGAGACGCAACCACACTGATATTTCTCTCCCTCATTTTCTCCTTCCTTTCCCTCTCTCTAAAAATAAATAAATGAAATCTTTAAAGCTGTTACTTTTTGGCTCTGTATATGTTCACACTATAGCAACAGTGCAGAAGTTTAAACAGTTTTCAAAAAATCATTCATTTGCTAAATTGATTTTCTCAGAGGAAGGGAGAGAGAAAAACACTGATTTGTTGTTTCACTTATTTTTGCATTCATTGGCTGATCTGTATTTGTCCTGCCGTGACCGAGGATCAAACCCACAACCTTGGTATATCAGAATGATACCAACTGAGCTACTCATCTAGGGCCTAAAGTCATTCATTCTTAAAGGGAAAATGTATTAATTTGCTTGGGAATTCTGTATTCTTATTAGAACTGAATGTAAGAAGGTGTCTTTTAAAAATATTTTTCTTTTCTTTCTTTCTTTTTTTTTTTATATATTTCAGGTGCAAGTGAAAGTGTAGGGAAACATATGCTTGAAGCCTGCAACAATAATCTGGAGATGGCAGTCACTATGTTTTTGGATGGTGGTGGAATCGCTGAAGAGCCCAGTACCAGTTCAGCAAGTGTCTCCACTGTTAGACCACACACAGAGTATGAATTTATTTTTTCTTTAAAAAAATAATTATTTATTTGTTTGTTTGTTTGTTTTAGACAGAGGGGAAGAGAGGGAGAAACATCAATATGCAGTTGCCTCTCATGGCCCCGCACTGGGGACCTGACTTGGCCAGCAACCCAGGCATGTGCCCTGACTGGGAATGGAACCAGTGACCCTTTGGTTTGCAGGCTGGTGCTCCACACCAGCCAGGGCTGAATTTATTATTTCTTATTAGGAGCAACCTCCTGCCTAAATCAAGTAGTTGCATTTTTATCAGGTTAATTTTCTGTTTTTGAAGAAAATTATAAGTTGAAAGTGTTGAAAAAGTGTCAAATGGAAATTTTTACACTTACATACTTTAAATTCACTAAGGCACTATTGTGTCTGTTATTTAATCCTCAAAAGAACCCTGTAGGGTGGCCTTATCCACATTTTACAGATGAGGAAGGAGAGGCATAGTCATTTTCCCAAGGTACACAGCAATTAAATAGCGGATAGGGAAGTGACGCCCAATAATGATCAGATTTCCCAGTACTAGCTTTTCTTACATTGTCCCATTTTTCACTATCATGCAAAAAATTTTTTAATTGATTTTAGAGAGAAACATCAAGTAAGTTGTTTTACTTATTCATGCATTCATTGTTGAGTCTTGTATGTGTCCTGACTGGGTATTAAACTTGCAATCATGCCATGAAAAATTTTTGAAAAATAATTCTAGTCTTTTATACCTTAAATAGTTATATGTAGTTAATTATTAGAAACACCTTCAGCGTATGTAATTGTATTATATAGAGAATAGTAATAAGTGGTAAGCAGATTTGTTCTTTTTTTGCCCTTTATATCTGATACCAATGAGAGTTTGAAATGAGTATCTTTTGGGCAAAGTTCCAGCAGCCTTTGGAAAATATTAGAAATGAACATGACTCAGAGGACAACCATTGATTATTTTTGTTTAAAAAGAAAAACAAAATTTAGCCCCGACTGGTATGGCTTAGTGGATTGAGTGCCAGCCTGCGAACAGGGGGGTCGCCAGTTCGATTCCCAATAGGGGCACTTACCTGGGTTGCTGGCCAGGTCCCCAGTGGTGGGGGGGTGGGCAGAAGCCACACATTGATGTTTCTCTCCCCCTCTTCCTCCATCCTTCCCTTCCCCTCTCTCCAAAAATAAATAAAAATCCTTAAAAAAATAAAATAAACCAAAATTTAAAAGATTCTTAAATAATACTTTAATACTTATAGTCCTTTATCACTCATTGTTTTTAACATGAAATACCAAGTAGAGGTATTCCCTTAAATAGGAATAGGCAAAAGACATGAATTTTATTTTTACTAAATTAGACATAAATGTAAGAGGCCAAATAACATTCAGGACACTCTTGCCTCTTTTATTGGTATAGTTCTACATTCTAGAGTAATACTGTTTCCACATGAAGCATGAATTTCAGAGATCATAGTTAATATTTTGTAAAGTTTTTTCTTGTCAATGCTGACCATGTATCCCATTCTCTATCAACATAGTGTGTAAATCATTATGAAAACATGATTTACTTTACAGAAACTTGAATAATAGGTATTCACAGCAGATTTGGGAGAACCTATCTGTCCACAGTGTATAAAGAAATTTTTTTGATTGTTTAAAAATAGTTTTTATATGTGAATATCTTTCCTTATTGAATTCCACTATAACTTTTCTTAAATACTTAATTTTTTTATTTTTAGAGAGAGGGAAAGGGAAGAGAGGGAGAGAAACATCAATGTGAGAGAAACATCGATTGGTTCCTCTTGTTCTCACCTCAACTGGGGACAGAACCTGAAACCTAGGCATGTGCCCTGACCAGGAATCAAACCCACGACCTTTCTCTTTGTGGGATGACAGTCAGCCAACTGAGCTACACCACTCAGGGCCTGAATTACATTATGATTTGCCTTAGATTATTTGTATTATTAATTGGTTACCATTTGATAGTGGCTCCTAGTTTCTAAACTATAATTTTTACTCTTTACAGTTCATCTTTTCTATTTCATTCTTCCATCTTGGTTGGTAGTTAAAAATCTTGGAAAAGATACCCTCAAATATGTAGTAATCAATTCTTTATGTATAGGGACTACTACTGATTGAGATAATTATACATAAATGTAAAGTGAGATGTACCAATAATGGAAAGATTTATTTGGGTAAAAGATATCTTTTAGAATCTTAGTTTTCTTAAGATAATGGCCTGTTTTTCTTTGATGAAAGAGAATTAATAGAGCTTCCTCTTACAGACACATTGTCTATTCCTTCAGATTATTGAAATGCTGTGTTTAAGCAGTGACTGGACTAGTACCTAATAGGAAAGAGTACTTAATATAATTTTGATTTTTTTTTAAGATTTTATTTTATTTTTAGACAGAGGAGAAGGGAAGGAGAGAGGGAAAGAAATATCAGTGTGTGGTTGCCTCTCACACGCCCCCTACTGAGAACCTGGCCTGCAACCCAGGCATGCGCCTTGACTGGGAATTGAACCAGTGACCCTTTGGTTCACAGGCTGGTACTCAATCCACTGAGCCACACCAGCCAGGGCAATTTTGAATTATTTTTTATTCTTCAGTCATTGTCCTATTGTATATTTCTTTGTCTAGTTATTTGATTGCTAGATATTAGTTCTTGTTGACAAATGAATGTTTGTACTTTATTTCATAAGGTATATTTTGGAGTTCTGACTCTTAGATATCAAAAAACAGTGCTTTAAGTTCAGTTATTACTATTAGAAACACCTGAAAGAAAAACATGAGGCCTAACTTAAATTAACATTATAAGCAGGGAGATAAAAATTTGGAACCTACTCTTTGCTATTAATTAGCAGAATTTAATATTTGAGTTAAATCTGTAAAATAAGGTAATATTTAAAGGAACATAATTACAGTATATCGAAATGAGGGGTTTTTTTGTTTTTATTTTTTTACTGTAAGACATGGATTATTAGTAAACTCTCTAGACATAAACTTTGAAGAGTGTATAGGCTTTTAAAAGATGAGTAATTGCCCTGACTGGTGTGACTCAGTAGATTGGGCATCGTCCTGCAAACAGAAAGGTCACAGGTTTGATTCCTGGCTAGGACACATGCCTGGGTTGCAGGCCAGGTCCCAGGTTGGGCGGCATGTGAGAGGTAACCAATCGATGTTTCACTCCCATTCTTTCTCTCTCTCTCTTCCCCTCTCTCTAAAAATAAATTTTAAAAAATTGAGTATTATTTTTTCTTTTCTGTATAGTAGGGTCTGTTGAATAAATAATCCAGGGTAATGCCTATGTTAGCGATCTTCATAACTAGCATAAAATTCACTTTATGTTTCATTAAGCTTATTTTAATATATCTGTGTAATTATTTATTCAATGTGGTAGTAAAAGTGCTTTTATTAAGCCAATATTTTTCAATTAATTTTTTGCTTGAGTTTTAAATTTTTTATTTAAGTGCATTTTTATTTATTGATTTTTAGAGAGAGAGGGAGAGATATAAACATCGATTTGTTGTTCCATTTATATAAGCTTTGATTAATGGGTTCTTTTTTTTTAAAATTTATTTATTTTTTTATTTTAGAGGGGAAGGGAGGGAAAAGTCTCGAGAGGGAGGGAAACATCGATGGGAGAGAGAAACATCGATGGGAGAGAGAAACATCAATTGACTGCCTTTTGTATGTGCCTCAACTGGGAACCAAACCTGCAACTGAGGGATGTGCCCTGACTGAGAATCAAACCAGTGACCTTTGTGTTTTCACAATGATACCCAACCAACTGAGCCAACCAGTTGGGGCCATTGGTTGATTCTTGCACGTATCCTGAGTTGGGATGGAACCCACAACCTTGTTGTATTAGAATGATACTCCAGTCAAGGCCTGATATATTTTTTTTAATTCATGCCTCCCCCATTTTTTTGAAAGAATTTAGGGCAGGGAACTTGACTGGGAAGGAGAAATACTTTGTTCTCTTTCTTTATAAATCATTTGAATTGCCATGTACTTTAATTCCACTTGATCTCTATATGGAAACATTATTCATCACTGTGGTTCCTGAAAGTTAAGTCTGGTGTTCATTATTTACTAATTTGAATGCACTCACAATAGTTACAGAAAGAACAGGTAGCAAAAAACACTTTTCATTTTGGTATTTTCCCACTTCTTTTGAATAGAGAAGAAGTTCGTGCCCCAATTCCTCAAAAGCAAGAAATATTGGTGGAACCAGAACCTTTGTTTGGTGGTAAGTTCTCCTTTTTTCCTTAGCTTTATTTGACTTTGTTTTTACCTTTAGGGTTTTAATGAAACTATCAAAAAATGTGAAGGCTTGCTCAGATTGTTACTCCAAGTGTATAGTCAATTTTTACCTTGTGTACTCTTCTTAGGAAAGTTGCACAATTGATTGTTCCAAGGAGTTAACCAGACTAAAAAGTTGATATTTGCTGCAGAAGGCCAAAGGGAAGGAAATTTGAAACCGCTGCCTTGGAATGGAAACCAATCATTCTATCACTAGAGAAAAGATTCCAGTTATTTTTATGTTCTGGATTCCAACCTGACTGCCATATTCATAGTGTTGTGATATGTGTTACTTTCACTATTTCTTAATTTATAGACATGGTTTTCCTATTTTGACCAAAGGAGAAAGTGATACTAATCCATACAAAAAAATGTGATACTAGTCTGGGTGTATAGAGAAGGTGGTAAAAATAGGATGTATAGTCAGATTTAAAGAAAATTTATCGTTTTAGTTTAATAAACACTTTTGTGAGCCAAATATTTTAGGTATTAATAGGTATATGTAAAAGTAGAAGAAAAAGTAATCTATAATCTAGTTGGACAGACAAATGCATAGAAAGGTACATTCTACATATTGAGAACAGTAATGCAGGACAGTAGGCCTATAAAAAGTTTTACTGATAAACTACACTAAAGGAGAACAAATAAGTTGTAAGACAGAGATGAAGAAAATTATATAAACCATATCCTTTTTTTAATTGAATTTATTGGTGACATTGTTTAATAAAATGATGCAGGTTTCAGGGGTACAGTTCTGTAATACATCGTCTGTATATTATGTATTCATCACCCCAAGTCAAATATCCTTCCACCTCTATTTATCCCCCATTTACCCTTTCCTATCTTTCCCCACCCCACTTTCCCTCTGGTAATCACCATACTGTTGTCTGTCTATGAGATTTTTTTTTTCTTAATCCCTTTACCTTTTTTATGTAGCCCCACCCCTTCCTCTGACAGCTGTCAGTCTGTTCTCTATATCTATGAGCCTGTTTCTATTTTGTTTGTTAGTTTTATATAAATGATATCTTTTGATTTGGAAAAGCACCTTAATTGAAAGTATTTTTTTAAGGTTGATCTTTTACTGTAGCAAGAAATAAAAGAATATACCATTTAGATTCAGGCATAGATATAGAAGGAAGAAAACTGTAAGATCTGAATGTTGAAGTATAACGTGCTTTCTGTATTGTTCGATTCATCCAGTTATTATGTTAATAAACTAGAAGCAATAAAGCAAATAATTTTTTAAAATATAAATGTACAAATATTTTTAGAGCTGTGGAGTAATGCCCTTGTAAGATTTATGTTTTCTTTATTGCAAGGAAGAAGGCAGGATCTTTGAGTGGAGAAGACTAAAGGAAATAGATTCTGTGCTGTTTTACTGTTGAACAAAGATGAAAGAGTTCCCATTTGAACTTCCACTATCCTCATCTTACCTTTTGTTTGATATACATTAGGAGGATAAGAATGACTTTATACAGTTAGGAAGTTAGTCCAAACTGTCATTATTAGACTTATTATAACCTAAGAAAGGTTTTTAGAGAACTATTTCTTTTTAGGACAGTATTAATTTAAAGTGAGATTTTTTAAAGTATTTTATTGATTATACTATTACAGTTTTCTCAATTTTCCCCCCTTTATCTTCCCTCTGTCCTACATACCCAACCCTCCTGCATTCCCCACCCCTCGCTTTCATGTCCACAGTTGTACATATAAGTTCTTTGATTTCTGTTTCCTATACCATTCTTAACCTCTCCCTATTTTATGCCTGCCAATTATGCTTCTTATTCCCTGTATCTTTCCCCCCTATTCTTCTCCCCTTCCCCACTGAAAACTCCATGTGATGTCCATTTTTCTGATTCTGTTCTTGTTCTAGTTGTTTGCTTGCTTTTTGTTTTTGTTGCTTTTCTTTTTTCTTTTTTTTTTTAGGTTCAGTTGTTCATAGTTGTGAGTTTGTTGTCATTTTACTGTTCATAGTTTTTGATCTTCTGTTTCTTAGATAAGTCCCTTTAACATTTCATATAATAATGGCTTGGTGATGATGAACTCCTTGAACTTGACCTTATCTGGGAAGTATTTCATCTGCCCATCATATGATAAAGCTATCTAAATGATAGCTTTGCTGGATAGAGGAATCTTGGATGTAGGTCCTTGCCTTTCATGACTTAGAATACTTCTTTCCAGCCCCTTCTTGCCTATAAGGTTTCTTTTGAAAAATCAGCTGATAGCCTTACGAGCACTCCTTTGTAGGTAACTCTATCCTTTCCTCTTGCTGCTTTTAAGATTCTCTTCTTATCTTTAATCTTGAGTAACTTAATTATGGTATGTCTTGGTGTGTTCCTTCTTGGGTCCAACTTCTTTGGGGGTTGCTGGACTTCCTGGAAGTCTGTTTCCTTTGCCAGATTGGGGAAGTTTTCCTTCATTATTTTTCAAGTAAGTTTTCAATTTCTTGTTGTTGTTCTTCTCCTTCTGGTACCCCCATGATGCAGATGTTGGAACATTTAAAGATGTTCTGGAGCTTCCTAAGTCTCACCTCATTTGTTTGCATTCTTGTTTCTTCATTCTGTTCTAGTTGAATGTTTATTTCTTCCTTCTGGTCCAAATTGTTGATGTGAGTCCTGGTTTCCTTCTCTTCCTTCTCTTCACTGTTGGTTCCCTATATATTTTTCTTTATTTCACTTTTCATAGCCTTCACTTCTTTCTCTATGTTGCATCTATACTCAACCAGTTCTGAGCATCCTGATTACCAGTGTTTTAAACTCTGTATCTGATAGGTTGGCTATCTTGTTGTCACTTACTTTTTTTCTTTCTGGAGTTTTGATCTGTTCTTTTATTTGGGCCATATTTCTTTGTCTTGGTACACCCGTTAGGTATAAGGGGCAGAGCCGTAGGTATTCACCAGGATGAGGCAACTGATGTAGCTGCATTGTGGCACTGTCTGTGGGGGAGGGGTCAGAGAGGGAACAGTGCTGCTTGCTCAGCTGTTGGCTGGCTTTCAAGTCACTTCACCTGTTACCCACAAGTAAATTAGGCCCTTCTGGTGCTGATTTCTGGGTAGGTGGTTCTGTGTATGGTTCTAGGACCCTGTGGGTCTCTCCAATGAACTCTCCTGTGAGGCTGGGAGTTTCTTCTGCCACCACAGACCCCATAGATTTTTATAGCCAGAGGTTCTAAGGTTTTAGTTTCCTACACTGGAACCCTGGGTTACACAGTCTGTCTCACTCCCCAGTTGTTCCTCCTGGTTTATCCAAATGCATATGTGCAACTCCTCTGCCCCCTCTCCACTGCCCTGGTACACTAGCTGCCACCTCACCTGCCTGTTCACATGCCACGTGTCCTCTATGGCCTGGCTGCCTTGTCTCCACCCCTCCTACCAGTCTGGATGAATGTTTCTTTTTTTATTATTATTTTTTATTTTTTTAATTTTTATTTTTATTTTAATGTTTAAGTACAGTTTTCTCCCCTTTACTCCCAATCAAGCCCACCCATCCCCCTCCCATCTTCCCTTCCATTACCACCCTCCCCCTAGGTATTATCCATGTGCCTTTTAACTTTGTTCCTGCAAACCCTTCCCCTTTTCCCCTGAAATTCCCTCTTCTCTCTCCTCTGGCTACTTCCTGCCTGTCCCCTAATGCAGTGTCTTTGACTATATTTTGCTTGTTTCTTTGTTTTGTTGTTTAGGTTCCTGTTAAAGGTGAAATCATGTGGTATTTATCTTTCACTGCCTGGCTTATTTCACTTAGCATAATGCTTTCCAGTTGCATCCATGCTGTTGCATAGGGTAGAAGCTCCTTCTTTCTTTCTGCTGCATAGAATTCCATTCTGTAAATATACCATAGTTTTTTGATCCATTCATTTACTGATGGGCATCTAGGTTGCTTCCAGCATTTAGCTATTGTAAATTGTGCTGCTATGAACATTGGGGTGCAAAGGTTCTTTTGGATTGGTGTTTTAGGATTCTTAGGATATAGTCCCAGCAGTGGAATTGCTGGGTCGAAAGGCAGATCCATTTTTAATTTTCTGAGGAAGTTCCATACTGTTTTCCATAGTGGTTGTACCATTCTGCAGTCCCACCAACAGTGCACTAGGGTCCCCTTTGGATGAATGTTTCTTGTTTTAACTCCTTGGTTGTTGGACTTTCATACAGTTTGATTTCATGCAGTTCTGGTTGCTTTTTTGTATTTAAATTTGTTGTTCTTGTTTTGGTTATGTGGGGAAGCAAAGAATATTTACCTATGCCTCCATCTTGGCCAGATGTCCAGGGAAAGGTTCTTTAAAATCCTTGATTGATTGATTGATTTTAGACAGATAGATGGAGAGAAACATTGATTTGTTGTTCCACTTATTTATGCATTCGTTGGTTGATTCTTTTATGTGCCCTGACCTGGGATCGAACCTGCAACCTTAGCATGTCAATATGATGTGCTAACCAACTGAATTACCTATCAAGGGTTAAGGAAAAGTTCTTATGCAGTAGTTGGAGTTGCAAGCTGAATTAGCTGCTTTTTTTAATGGAACATTATTTTTATATGATAGATTGCTGACAAGCTATATATTTTTAAAAATTTATTCCATTCTTTTATTTTGAATTTTATTTATCATTTACAGTTTACAGTAGTATTATGTATTAGTTTCAGGTGTACAGCATAGTGGTTAGATAATAATATACTTTATAAAGTGTTTCCCCCTATATTTCCAGTGCCCACCTGACACCACATATATAGGTGTTACAGTATTACTGAATTATACCCTGTGTTGGACTTTTTGTCTCTGTGACTATTTTGTAATTACCAGTTTGTACTTCTTAATCCCTTCACCGTTTTCACCTAATTACCCAAACTTTCTTTCCTCTGGCAACCGTCAGTCTGTTTCCTGTGTCTGTTATGTCTATTTTAATGTTGTTTGTTCATTTATTTTGTTCCTTAGTTACCATGCATAAGTAAAATTAGATAGTATTTGTCTTTCTCTGACTTATTTCACTTAGCGTAATACCCTCTAAGTCCATCTGTGCTGTCTCAAATGGTAAGGTTTCATTCTTTTTTTATGGCTGAGTAATATTCCATTGTGTGTGTGTGTGTGTGTGTGTGTGCGCGCGCGCGCGCAACAAGCTTTTTAATCCACTTGGCTGTTGATGGTCATTTGGATTGCCTCCATAGCTTGGCTATTGTAAATAACACTGTAATGAACACAGGGGTGCATATATTCTTTTGAATTAGTGTGTTGGGTTTCTTCAGATGCATACACAGAAATAGAATTGCTAGGTAATAAGTGAGTTGTATTTTTAAAATTTTGAAGAGCCTCCATACTGTTTTCCATTGTGGCTGCCCCATTCTGCATTCCCACCAAGAGTATACCAGGGTTCTTTTCTCCATATCCTCATCCGTACTTGCTGTTTGTGGATTTAGTTTTATTTTTTTAAGATTTTACTTACTTTTTAGAGAGAGAGTAAAGGATGAAGAGAGAGGGAGAGAAACATCTGTGTGCTAGAGAAACATTGATTGGTTGCCTCTCACATGCCCCTCGCCCTGTGCCTCAGCTTTGGACCTGGCTTACAACCCAGACATGTACCTTGACTGGGAATCAAACCAGTAACCTTTCAGATTTCAGGCAGGCGCTCAACCCACTTATCCATACCAGCCAGGACTGTGGATATATTGTTAAATAGCCATTCTGTCAGGTTGTAAGGTAATATATTATGGTTTTAATTTGCATTTTTTTGATGATTAGTAATATTTAGCCTATTTTAATGTCTGTTGACCATCTATATATCCTCTTTGGAGAAGTGTCTATTCATAGGTCCTGCCCATTTTTTAAGTGGGTTGTCTCTTTTTTATTTTGGTGTTCAGTTATATGAGTTCTTTATAAAATTTGGGCATTAACCCTTAACAGGTGTATCACTGGCGAATATCTTCTCCCATTTAGTAGATTGTCTTTTTTGTTTATTGATGATTTCATTTGCTATGCAAAACCTTCTTAGTCTGTTATAGTCCCATTTGTTTATTTTTTTTCTTTCAGACAGGCTTATAGTTATTTAGATCTAGGCATTTGGCAGACTTTAAAAAAAAATTGTTTATTTTTAGAGAGAGGGGAAGGGAAAGGAGAAAGAGAGGGAGAAAAACATTGAAACATCAGTGTGAGAGAGAGACATCAACCAGTTGCCTCTCATATGCACCCCAACTTGGGACCAAAGCCACAATTCAGGCATGTGCCCTGACTGGGAATTGAACCCATGACCTTTTGCTTTTCGGAACGATGCCCGACCAACTGAACTACACAGGTCTGGGTGGTAGACATTTTTTTTGAAAATGAAGAAAACCTGTTATTGTTTCAAGGCAAACAACTGATATTATTTGTTACCAGTGATTTTTAAAAAAAATCTTTTAGGCAGAAATTGGAATATTAGAAAGTTTACATACATGATTGTGAGCTTGATAACACGTCACTACTTAAAGACTTTCTGATGATATTATTGGTGACATTAACAGATGGTAATTTTTAAAAGATTATGTAATGAAATGGTCAATATTTGGAATGTATCTATAACTCATTGAACAAATATTTTCAAAAGGCCAATGCACAATATTACAGAATTGTGCCTGGGTAACAGATCTGTTCATATCGTATGGTGGATTGCACAGAGAGATTAGATATGTATTGTTGTATAACAAATTGCTCCAAAATCGAGTGTTCTGAAACACCAGACATTTGTTATTTCTCAGTTTCTGTGGATCAGGAATTTAGGTGTGGCTTAGCCAGGTGCTTTTGGTTAAGTTCTCTCACAAGGGTGTAATCAAGGTGTCATCCAGGGTTACAATCATCTTACATAGCTTGAATAGAGGAGGATCTCTCTTTCTGAGCCTTCTCATGTTGCTGTTGGTTGGAGACATCTGGTCCTTACCATAGAGCAAATGAGAGAGCCAGAGGGGACATCCCAAGATGCAAGGCATCATCTTCTGTTTTTTGTTTTTTTTTTCAATGTGTGGTTGCCTCTCACAAGCCCCCCCTACCGGGGACGTGGCCTACAACCCAGGCATGTGCCCTGACTGAGAATTGAACCAGTGACCCTTTGGTTCACAGGCCAGTGCTCAATCCACTGAGCCATACCAGCCAGGGTGCCACCATCTTCTTAAATCTAATATCAGAAGTGACATACCATCCAGGCCTGTCACCTCTGCCACATTCTCTTTGAATCTGCTCATACAAATAACAGTTAAGAATTTTGAAAGATAGGGATAATTGGGGTCCATGTTAGAGACTGCGTACCATATAGACCTATAGATTTTAATGGAGCAGCATATGAAAAGTTCATTGATAAGATTTTAGATTCCACATTTCAACTAATCTTTAAGAAGCTTCCACTGGTTGATTTTTGGTGTAGTATCAGAGGAGAATATTTACAGTTATCTTAAAATACTATTAAAATACTCCTTTTTACAACTATGTATCTATACAAAATTGAATTTTAATTTTCTTCATATACGTGAACTAAAGGAATAGCAGCATATGGCAGAACAGAATGCAGAAGCACATCTGAAAATCCAGATACATTCTCTTAAGCTAGATATTAACAGATTTGTGAAAATGTCACTCTTCTCACTAAATTTTTTTCTCCACCTGCCCTACTCTCCTAACTATGAAGCTCCTTTTAGCTCTTTGTAGGTTAGCCTCTTTAGCCTTAGTGGCCAGTACTCCTATTATGTAGGCAACAGAGTGAGAGTACAGAGGACTGATGTTTGGTTTATAGCAGATGGTCTGGAAGAGTCAGGAAACCACATACTAAAGAGTAATAGGCAGGAATAATAATGGTTCTAGGGCCAGAGGTGGTGTGCTCTGGAGAGGTTCTCGAAGACATAGATAAATAAAGAGGAAACAGTTGGGAACAGGTTATTGAGCCCACAAAATAAAAGGGGTTGGGTAGAAGGCCAGCAATAAGAGGAACTAGTGAGAATCCCTCCTAGAGAGAGCTAGGAGATCAAGTGTCTGATAGAGAAGGGCTAAATTGAGGGCGGGTGGGTTGGGGGAGAAAGGGAGAGCAGGAGGGGAACAGGCCGTTGGCAGTTTAAAAGTGGATGAAGACTACATGCCCAATAATAACATGCTGTCTTAGGTAGCTATTCTGTTTTACCCTAACATACTCTTACTTCCTTAATTATTATGGTTGAAAAGTATCTGATAAGAGTTTTAAGAAGACATTCTTGAAAGACTGTATTATTCCTGCTAGAAACATACATTTGAAATAGGACCTCTTGATTAAAAATAGTTCCAGGATTGAAAAGAAGAACATTCCTTGATTCTTTATAAAGGAATGGAAGAAGGGAAAAATGATGGAGTATTTAAATTTCTAAAACTTTCAATTTAAATAAATGCAGTACAACCAAAAATCAATTAAAGTTTAAAAAATCAGAACTAAAACATGGAAGTTTTTTTTTTAACCAAATCCTTTTGCTACGGATATTATGTTTTTTTAATATAAATACTTATACAAGTATGTGCATACATGATATAAGGCTAGATAATGCTTTAAATAAAAATGAGATTTTTTACATGTGGTTCTTTCTGCATTCTTTTTCTCTAAATAGTTCTTGGATAGAAAGAATTTTCCTATATAATAACAAACACAGGTGGTTGGCATAGATGCTTTGATGTGGGGCCAGGGACTTTTATACCTTCTGTCTAATCTTCCTAGTAATCATCAGTTATTAACATGGAGTATTGTTCTGGTTACATGTTAGCCAGGAATGTAGTAAGCCAGTTTAATGACTGTTACCCATAGCGGGAGTCATTAAATGTCCTTATTTATTGTAATATATATAAATGACCTGGCAATTTTTTTTATGTTTGAGAATACATGCAAACAAGAAAATGACATTTTGACTATTGCTTTTTAGACTTCATCTGTAAAATACTTCAGGATTGGGTAATAGACACAGTACAGGGGGTATCAGAAGACCTTGGTTCTATTCACTTTTCTGTTACTAAACATTATGTAACTGGAATAATTTTTTCTTCCAAAATTAAAAATGTATTTTGGTATTTATAATTTTACATATATATCCATTTACTAAAAAGTAGTATTTAAGTATGGTTTGGAACTCAGTTATAAAGTGTTATACCAAAGGGTAGTCAGATCTCTTAGGCCAGTGATTTTCAACCTTTTGCATCTTCTGGCACATGAAAACTATTAAGACTGTGGCACACCAAAAAATATGTTTTGTGGAGCTGACAAAAAAAATTGGTATAATTTTGATTCACTCACACAGGATGGCTATTGTTGTGTTGGCTGTTGTGATTTTTTATTTGACGGTCTGAGGGAGAAAAGAGGTCCGTGCCCCTGACTAAATAGTCAGGTATTGCATGTTTTAAAAATTCTGTGGCATACTGGTTGGAAATCGCTTCCTTAGGCTAACCTGAATTAGATATTGGAAACATTTGTAGCTTCATCTCCTTTGGGAGTCATCCTTAAAAATCTTCTTTCTTCCTGTCTTACACAGGTTTGGTCAGGTCACCTTAACTGGGCCTTAATTTTCTCATTTGTAAAACAGTATGGTTGGGCTGAAGATGGTTAATTATGTATGAATGATTTGAAGGTTTTAAAATATTTTATTTTTTGAAGGAAACCACCATTATGAATCTATGAGTGTTTCAAAACAAGAATTACTATAGATAAGGAAGTTTTTAGAATTGTTCCAAAATTAATGTTTAAATTTTTGTATCAACTCTATTTTTCCCTTTAAAGCTCCTAAAAGACGGCGGCCTGCACGTTCAATATTTGATGGTTTCCGGGATTTTCAAACTGAAACTAGTAGGTATCTATGGATTAGTTTATCCTCTATATCTTTTTCTGTTTCTCTGTCTCTCACTCACTCTCTGTGCATAAATGAGGGTAACAACAAACTGATCTCTCTCTCTCTCTCTCTGGCCTCTCCCCTCCATCTCTCTCTGCCTCTCTTCGGTCTCTCTCTTTGTCTTCTCCTTTCCTTTCTCCTTTCTCTCCCATGTAAAAAAGCACAAGGTGGAAAAGCACTCAAAACTTCCCTATAGGTCAAAATCTTAGTTTGTTTCATATACTTTGTCTTAAAAATAAAAAATTATTAATATGATATCTAATTACTTTGAGGACTCACCTTATTGAAAAAGTAAAATTATGCCCTGGCCAGGTGGTTAGAGTGGTGTCCTGGTACAGCAAATTTGTGGGTTCAGTTCCTGGTCAGAGTACATACAAGGAGGCAACCAGTGAGTACATGGATGGGTAGATCAACAAATCGATGTTTCTCTTTCTCCCCACCCCTATCTCTCTTTCTTTCCCCCTCTCCCTCCCTCTCCACCTCACTCCTCCCCTCCCTAAAATCAATCATTAAATTTTTTTAAATATGTTATTTCTTTTTAGAGAGACGGGAAGGGAGGGAGGAAGAGGGAGAGAAACATCAATGTGTGGTTGTCTCTTGTGCACCCCTTTATGGGGATCTGTCCCTCAACCCAGGCATGTGCCATGACTGGTAATGAAACCCACGACCCTTTGGTTCACAGGCTGGCACTCAGTCCACTGAGCCACACCAGCTAGAGCTAAATAAAATTTTTTTAAAAAGTAAAATTATTAGAGTTCCAGCCTAGATGGAGGCATAGGTAGAAACCCTTCGCTTCCTCATACAACCAAAAGGAGGATAACAACCAATGTAAAATCAGTAAACAGCCAGAAGTGCCAGAAAATCAAATTGCATGGAACTCGACAACCACGGAATTAAAGAAACAGTCGAACATAACAACCAGACTGATATGGTGGTGGATGGAGAGAGAAACCACAACAAGGATGTGGATGGGGCTAGCTGAGAGAACCCCCAGCGAGGTGGCGGACCCCATGGGCAGGGCTGACTTAAGGAGAAACTGAGACACACAGTTGACTCCGGAATACGGTGGTTGGGAGAAACTCCCAGTCTCACATGAGAGTCTGTTGGAAAGTGCAGACTCTCCATCTCCTGCTAGAGACAAGCAGGCGAGCTGCATTGTTCCCTCTCTGCACCCCCCTCCCCACAGGCAGCTCTGCAGCCTGGCAAGGAGGGTTGCCCTGCCCTGGTGAATACCTAAGGCCCCACCCCCTTATAACTTATTAGGTGTGCTAAGACAAAGAAATATGGCCCAAATGAAAGAACAGAACAAAACCACAGAAAGAGTTAAGCAAGGAGGAGATAGCCAACCTATCTGGTGGAGAGTTCAAAGCCCTCGTAATCAAAATGCTCACAAAACTGATTGAGCTTGGTCATAAAATGAAAGAACAAATGAAAGATACCCAAAATGAAATAAAACAAAGTATTTGGGGAACCAACAGTGATGAAAAGGAAACCAAGACTCATATCAACGGTTTGGAACAAAAGGAAAAAATAAACATCCAACCAGAATAGAATGAAGAAACAAGAATTCAAAAAGGTGAAGAGAGGCTTACGAACTTCTTTGACAACTTGAAATGGTCCAATATCCGAATTATAGGGGTGCCAGAAGGAGAAGAACAATAGCCAGAAATTGAAAACTTAACTTGAACAAATAATGAAGGTAAACTTCCCCAGTCTGGTGAAGGAAATAGACTTCCAGGAAGCCCAGAGAGTCCCAAAGAAGTTGGACTCAAAGAGGAGCACACCAAGGCACATGATCATTAAGTTACCCAAGATTAAAGACAGAATCTTAAAAGCAGCAAAGGGAAAGGAAAGTGTTACCTACAAAGGAGTTTCCATAAGGTTATCAGCTGGCTTAAAAATCTTACAGGCAAGAAGGGCAAAGAAGTATTCCAAGTCATGAAGGGCGGGGTCCTACATCCAAGATTCCTCTATCCAGCAAAGGTATCGTTTAGAATGGGAGGGCAGATAAAGTGCTTCCCAGATAAGGTCAAGTTCAAGGAGTTCATTATCACCAAGCCCTTATTATATGAAATGTTAAAGGGACTTATCTAAGAAAAGGAAGATCAAAAATATAAACAGTAAAATGACAACAAACTCACAACTATCAGCAACTGAACCTAAAAAAAAAAAGAACAACAGCAAAAACTAAGCAAACAACTAGAACAGGAACAGAAACAGAGAAATGGATATTACATGGAAGGTTTTCAGTGGGGAGGGGAAAGGGAGGAGTAGGGGTTAAAAGATACAGGGAAGAAGCAGCATAATTGGTAGGTAGGCATTAAATAGGTGGAGAGAGGCAAAAAATGGTATAGGAAATAGAACTCAAAGAACTTACATGTACAACTCATGGACATGAACTAAGGAGGGTAAGGCTGGAGGTTTGGGGGATGACGGGGGGTTGGGAAAACTGTAATAGCATAATCAATAAAATATACTTAAAGTAAAATTATGAATTCAGTTTGTGATTGTTATTAATTCCCCCAGAGCTGAGCTGTTCCAAATTTTAACCTACTTGTTGATAGAAGAATAAAAGAGATGGAGATAATATAAAAATCAGGTAATTTACAAACTTAATCAACTTTTGAATGGGTACTTAAATACTATCATCAAATAAAAAACTGATTTGCCTCAAGATCCTGTTATCTGTCAATTAAAGACCACAGTGAAAATGGTTATTGTAAGGGAATTGAAAAATAAAAGAAAAACACCACTCAAAGCAGCCCCAGTATTAATATTTTGGCTATAGTTTAGAATAGGTTTATATCTTTTTGTGGAATAAGTCAGAATGAGGATCTTGACCTTACCCCTTTAGAGGAATTAGTACTGGTTTAACAATGGAACTTTAAAGGAGAGAACAGTTATGTTTGAGAATATATGAGAAACTCATGGACCGTGTTTGATTTTGTAGTTAATTTATAATGAGCTTATTGAAGCACAGGTAGGTCTTGTAACTGTAGAGTGTTGAAGGGAATCCAAACTGACCCAAGTCTTCCACGGAATCCTGTGCCCTGCCAACTTTAAAGATTGGGAATATAGCTAGAAACAACAGGTAAATTAGGATCACCTTCAGAGCTAGATAAATGGAGTTGAAAGTTTTCTCTTATGCTAAAAGTTAGTTTTGAATATGTGAAGGAAATATTTTGATTGTATCTCTATATAAATTTCTGCTTTTATCCTTACCATTAGGCAGAAAACCACCAAATCTTAAGACTCAGTCACTTTGTATTATTTTCAGAATCAGCATTTAATATTGCATTTGAGGTTAAGCAATTTTTGCAGTTGATACTCACAATTTTTATATTGCAAGATTTATGCCTTTTATTTTATGATTAATTGAAGCTATCTCATTCTCCTGTGTTGCAGTTCGGCAAGAACAGGAATTAAGAAATGGAGGAGCCATAGATAAGAAACTAACTACCCTTGCAGATCTATTCCGGCCACCCATTGATTTGATGCATAAAGGCAGCTTTGAAACAGTAAGTAGTTGGAAATTCTAAGGCTTAACCATGAATCCTTTTGCATTGTCAGTGCCATTTTTTTCTTTCTAAGAAAAAAGTGTTTTCAGCATACTGTATAGGAAATTGGCCTAATTACAAGTATGATATGATATATACCTATAAGGTTTGTAGGTATCTTTCTAGGGGTTCCTAATGTATTTTAAAAGAATATCTCTGCTCTGGCCAGATGGCTCAATTGGTTGGAGCATTATCCCATACAACAAAAGGTAGCAGATTTGATCCCCAGTCAGGGCACATACGTAGGTTGCAGGTTTGATACTCGACTGGTGCGCAAATGAGAGACAATCAATGTTGATGAATGATCTGGCCTGGGCAAGGGAATAGTTAGCCTGTAAGTTCTGTGAACGTAAGAACTTTGTTTATTTATTGTTGTATTTAATGCCTAGAAGAGTTTTTGGCACATAATTGACCATCATTAAATCTTTGTTAAATGATTGAATGGCGTAATGTGGAGTACATTCATTGTACAGAAAGAATCAGAACAATTTTCATGATAGTTTCTGTTTTCATAAGAAATTGATATTTATGTGTTGCCATTTAATTTTACATGCACCTAGTCCTAATTACTAATAATACTTTGTTAATTTCAACATTCCTGCTATAAAGGCAAGTAAAAATATTTTAGCTAAAAATGTAGCTCTGTCTAGTGTGGCTCAGTGGATTGAGTGCTAACCTGCAAATCAAAGAGGGGTCGCACCTTAGATTCCCAGTCAGGGCACATGCCTGGGTTATGGGCCAGGTCCGCTGTTGGGGGGGTGTGAGAAGCAGCCACACATTGCTGTTTCTCTCCCTCTCTTTTTCCCTGCCTTCCCCTCTCTAAAAATAAAAAATAAATTCTTTAAAAATAAAAAAATAAAAATGTGAAGAACTAATTCAATAACAAAATATGTAAGATAAACTTTTTCTAAATAAACTGTATATAGCTTATATTTAGTTTTATACAAATTTGGCAAATATGGAAACATTAGAAAACTAGTAAGAAAAATAATAAAGTCATAATTTTCATTAAAAACTACTGTGTATATTTTAATATATTTCCTTCTTGAGTTTATACCTATATATTTATTACTGAAACAAATGTTTTTTCCTCTGTGTCTTTTATTTTTTTACTTCACTGGTTTATCTGGGACTGGGAGAATTGTTAGTCAACCATTGTTCTCCCCCTTGTCACATACAAGGCATATCACATACCTCTCTATTTGGTATAGCCATGGTTGTTCTTGGGTCTCCCCATAATGAATGGGTTTTAAATGTTGATTCCGAATAACCTAATAGATTCTAAGAGGGAAGGTTCATCATTTGTCACATAGTCCACTCTTACCTCTAGTCCTTGACTCACACAATTAGTATACTTAGTGAGATTGTGTAAGACCCTCTTATATTCCCTCCAAACATTGTTGTTTTGCATAAAATTCATGTCCTTTTTGGGCCCTTCCTTCTAGCAGTAGTTTTTAAACAGCATCTTCAGTTTCTTGTGCTCATTGATAATAAGGTTTCTTCCCAATGTATACTTCATGATGGCAGGGATTTTTGTGTTTTGGTAACTGCTGTAAATCCAGTATCTATAGCTACAATTCTGGACTTAATATGTTTTGTTCTTGTCAGTGCTGTAGTTTAGACAGACTTATGTAAATTTATCCTGTTACAGGGATAAGTACTCTGCAACTTGTTTCTCTAGAAATGTATGTTAATTTTTTTTCTTTATCCCCAAATACTTTCTCACTTGTGGCAGTATAATTACTCATTTTATCACGCATTTATTTAATCCTTGTGCATGGTGTAGGTAAAGAAATTGTTACTTCCTAGGAGCAAGGAGTAATTTTATTATATTTGTGTACTGTAAAATAAGCTTTTTGAACCCTAGCTGGTGTGGCTCAGTGGATTGAGGGCCAGCCTGTGAATCAGAGGATTGCCAGTTTGATTCCCAGTCTGGACACATGCATGGGTTGCCAGCCAGGTCCCCAGTTGGGGACAAGTGAGAGGCAGCCACACATTGATGTTTCTCTCCCTCTCTTTCTCCCCCCATTTCCCTCTCTCTAGAAGTAAATAAATAAAATCTTTAAAAAAATATAATAAGCTTTTGACTAGTTAAATGCAGCTTTCTGGCTCAATACAGGATACTTCCATTTTGAACTTGGAACTTGTGGAATCAACAGTGAATATTAGAAAGTGTTTTTCTCTGGGAGATTTATACAGAATAGGAAAACAGTATCTGTAAGACTGTGTAAACCTTTTTAAAGCAGAATATAGTCTCACATTGCCCAGTACTTCCAAAATGATGTATATTCATCAACTGTTATTAACCTCAGTTAATTAATTCCTAAGATTTTCCTCTGTCAAACTGATATGGAAAAGAATATTGTTCCAAGATAAAACTACTTAAACCTATGGCTTTCATTTCATTGTTCCTATGCAGAGGTTTAAGGAAGCATTTGCTATTTTGCTTTTTTGCCAATCTTTTTGTACTCAACAACATTTTTAGGTTTTTATGGTGATGAGGAACTATTAAGCAAAAAGTACACATTCATGATTAATATTTGTACCATAAATTGGGGAGTCTTTTAAAGACCATTCTGATAATATTCACTCCTAGGAAAATAACCCTAAGAGAAAATACTCTCAGCAGCTTTTACAGAAATGTTTAGGATGATTTTATAAAATAGCACATGCCTAATAATTGAGATGAATATGATATTTGGAACTGTGGGTAGATATGATGTTAAAGAAAATAAAACAACTAGATATAACACACTGATCTATTAAAAAGAAGATGAGATATGTGGGGGAGGGGGGGAAAAAGATGGTACATTTTTGGGTAGGTATTGAAAGAGAAAAGTGATAGAATCACATGACTTACTGACCTTAACAATTTGTATAATTTTTTTCAGATGTTTAAATGTACAATAAAAATCCAGCCATTGTAATAATAATAGTTTATTTAAATTTGAAAAATGCTTGAAAGTGGACAGTATAATTATGTATACCCAAGCAAATTAATGTAAATAATGTATAGATACCAAAAACTCTAGATGTCATACTTGAGGAAAAAACTTGGTATTATTTAAATGAAAAGATGGCAGTTTCTGAACTCTGAAACTTATGAGTTACCAAGTAGAAATTATTGCTAACAAGTGTTGTGTAACTTTACTCTTATAGGCCAAAGAGTGTGGCCAGATGCAGAATAAGTGGCTGATGATAAACATTCAAAATGTACAAGACTTTGCATGCCAATGCCTCAACCGTGATGTATGGAGCAATGAAGCTGTGAAGAATATTATCCGGGAACATTTCATTTTCTGGCAGGTGAGGAGAGTTAGTCAAAGTTTTAGTAATATTTTACTTCTGTAGTATGAGATGTTGAGAAGGAGGAATTCAGCTATAAACTGGAAAAAAATTAATAACTGAGTTAAATTATAGAATATGAAAAAGTAAAACCACCCATAATGGCTGAAATAGTAAGAACAAATGAAAATTAGGGCAGCAATGAAGAACTCCCAAAGGAAGAGATAAAAAAGAACCAAGCTATGTAACCATTTAATACTCATATCTCAAAAGATCTTAAATATCTTGTTAAAGTGTAAAACTGGAACATTTCAGTAGGAATATAATGTGAACTACATATGTGATTAAAAACTTTCTAGTAACCGCATTTAAAAAGGTCAAAAGAAACAAGTGAAATTAATTTAATATATTTTAAAATCAATAATATAAAACTAATAAAATATTAATGAGATGTCTTGATCTTTTTGTTCATATGTTAAGTCTTCAAGATCTGGTTCATATATACTTACTCAGTTCAGAGTAGCTACAGTCCAAGTACTTCCGCAGCACACGTTATAGTGGCTACTGTAACTGACAGTGTGAATGTAGATCTCAGTAATAGAAAAACATTTGACTAAGACTTGGATTTTAGCTTGAGTTTGATACTTTTTAACTATATGTCCTTAGGCTTGTCATTTAGTCATGCTGGCTCAACTTTCTTTTTATATAAATTATCAAGCTAAGATTAGATAACCTTGCTCAAATTTTCATTTTATGAAAAATTTTAGGAAATATAAATGTCTTAAATGAATTTTTCCACATTATAAAATGCTGTTAATGTTATTAATTTACTTATTCATGTTTTACAGGCCTAAATTCAGTATTATTTTTTTCTTAATGATAACATTTTATTTTGCAACTATTGACTGAACATCTATGCCACTCAAGATAATCATCTTAATATGTTGTGATTTATTAAGATGTATAATATAAGGGTCAGGAATGACATAAGTAGACAAATAACTTGAACTGAAAGAACACTAACTTGATCAGAAAGAGCAATATCTCTTTTGAACTGGGAATAGAGGAAAAATGGATTAATACATAATTTTTCAGAGGAACTAAGGGCAGGAAGTTGAGGGAGTTCATACCAGATGACCTTCATTTTCTCTTTAGTGTAGGTATGAGATCCTAGCATATACCAAAGGTATATTTGGAGAATTAATTGTTGTTGGTGTATAGCAGGGATGTAATTGGAACTTTTTTTAGAGGATGACCTTTTTTTTATATCAATGACCTAACAGGTTTATCATGACAGTGAGGAGGGTCAGAGATACATACAGTTTTATAAGCTAGGGGATTTCCCCTATGTTTCCATCTTGGATCCACGGACAGGTAAGATTTTTATCAGTTTATAGCGTTTGACCTATGACTTAATTTTTAGTTGCCTAAATAATTATCTTTAATATTTGTCTGGATCCTATTTCAGAATTCTTTGTAATAATTTAGGTGAAGGTTTTATTGATGCCCTTTAGAATCATTTAAACATCTGTTGAAATGTTTTAGGGAGTCTGTTTCTGACAATTTTGGGAGATGAGAGTATTCTATATTTGTATAGTTCTGTTCTTTCAAAAAAAATAACTTACATCTTGTTATAAGGGATCCCCTTAGGTTTTGTATTATTAAAATATTAAGATTGTTCTGGTACTAGCTGTAATCCCACCAGAGAACAGAGTGTAGAGCTAGTTTTGTTATTAATGAGTTGAGTTTTATCAAAATTTTTGCTTTGTTTGAATAGTTTTCCTAATGGCAGTAAGTGGTACCAGCAGATAAAGAAGTTGTTTGGTGGCTGGGAATCTTAGGTTGGCTATAATTAATGTATTCTTTAGATTATGAAAACATTATGTAACTTAAATTGGTAAGGGGTGGGGATATATGTTCCCAAAATTTTAATCATGTAAATATTGAAAGTAATACTTAATGAGAATATTGAGGTGTATTGGTTTTATTATATTTATATATCCTGGTTTTTAATTTTTAGGTCAGAAGCTAGTAGAGTGGCACCAGTTAGATGTATCTTCTTTCTTGGACCAAGTGACGGGATTTCTGGGTGAACATGGGCAACTGGATGGA
This sequence comes from Tonatia bakeri, assembly GCA_004024845.1. NCBI lineage: Eukaryota > Metazoa > Chordata > Mammalia > Chiroptera > Phyllostomidae > Tonatia > Tonatia bakeri. The sequence continues at coordinate 334,850 of PVIA01000662.1, read as the reverse complement.
CTTTCTAGCAGTCCCCCCAAAAAATGTGCCCGTTCAGTAAGTATGACTAAGAAGCGATGATGGCCAATTAAGTGTAATTGAATGTAGATATCTTGTATAAAATGTTTGAACCTAAGAAGGTAAAGCTGATGATGTAAACATTGGACAGTTATAATTTGTGGCTGTACAACATCTTAGATACCTTTTTTATAATTTGATAATTTCCCACATGAGGCTTCTGTCTTCTCAGTGAAATCATAAGATTCATATTCCCAGTCTCCCTTGCAGCTAGGGTGTAGGCATGTAACCTAAGATTTTGGTTTAGAAGTAAACAATGTGAATATGTAGCAGTGAGAACTGATTTGGCAAGCTCCAGTGATAGAGGGAGGAATCTCCTTCAAGGGCAGCATTGCTGGAGTATACAGGTCTAAGTAGCAGTAAAAATGGCATTTTGGTAGAAACCTCTCATAGTATAGTTGGTCATTATTACTAGTTACATAGCTTTAGGGCCTGGCTCTCTGGCCCACCCAGAGATTATTTCTTCTCCTTTGCTCCCTCCTTCCCTCCCTCCGTTCCTCCCTTTATTCCTTCCTTCTTCCCTTTTCTCCCTTTCTTCCTCCCTCCTTTCTTTTGATTTTATTTATTTTTAGAGAAAGGGGAAGAGAGGGAGAAAGAGAGGGAGAGAAACATTGATTGGTTGCTTCTCGCATGCCCCCAACTGGAGACCTGGCCTACAGCTCAGGCCCTGATCGGGAATTGAACTGGCAACCTTTCAGTTTGCAGGATGATGCTCAACCCTCTGAGCCACACCAGCCAGGGCACCCAAAGGTTATTTTTGTACTTAATTTCTATAATATGCTATTATTAAGCATACCCGTTTGAATTGGTGTCAAGATTAATTGCAAATAGAGACCTAAATGACACCACAATCTCACATTGTTCGTAGGAGCTGTTAGGATTTGATTTGCAATGAGGATAAAACTAGTTTTAGAAGGTAAGACTTTAACAATGCATATCATACAGTGATGAAACATTTACTTAAGTAATCACCTAGAATAATGTGACCGTTTAAGAAAAGGCTGTGGGTGCTTGCCAAGGAGTGGTACAGAATTTTCTTCCCTCCTGTCATTACTCAGAGCAGTTTTATTTAAGTGAACACAAAAGTGCAGAACTAAAACATTGTTTCACTTTTATCTATGGACAGTTTCTTGGTTGTTTTTTTTTGTTTGTTTGTTTGTTTTTTTTTTCGTTGCTAAGAGAAGTTTTACTTAGGTAGAATTCTTTCTTAAGGCATTCAAAACTCCAGAGTTTCTATAATTGCCCTAAGAGAGTTTCTTATCTTTTGCAGTCATAAGATTGATATTGCCAAAAACCAGAGCCTGAGTTTTGTGAGTTGCTGAATTTCAACATAAATTGAGATTACAACCTTACCAGGTGTCTTATAAAAATTAAGGCACTTTAGTGGAAAAGAGTGGAACCATAAAAATTGGACAAATACATGGAGGTGATTTAGGCAACTGGTATCTCAGACTCCACTTGTTATACTAAATTCTCTAATTATTACAAATTTTGATCAACTGTGCAAGAGAAACAACAAATGATGACTTAAAGAAGACACCCACTTTTCTCATCTAGTACTCTAGAGGCAAGCAGTTTAGGGATTGATTTTATGTGTGTCATCAAGAAACCAGGTTCCTTCTCTATTTTTTCCCTTCCATCCTTACTATTTGCTTTTGTCCTCATGGTCACAGTTAGATGCTCTGTTCCTAGGTATCATATCCAAGTGTGGAAAAGTAGGAACATGTTCGTGCCTCTGTTACAAAGGTAAACAAATAAACACGTATAAGAGTTCTACTTATTTTATTTGGACACATTTTCTTCCACAAACACAATTAAAGTTCTGTTAATAAGGAAACAAAGAAGACTGAATGAGATAGGAGATTAGCAGTGTCCATCATAGTGTCATTCTTTAAAATCAACCTACCTGGTACATAGTGGTATCATCTGTAGTCAATTTGAGCCCTTGCATGTCATATGAGTATATCTGTTTTGTGTGTGTGTGTGTGTGATATAAATTAGCCTTAAGTTTATTATATTGAACTTTTTTAGAACTTTATAATTACTGTGCAATAAACTGAACACATTTATAATTTTAAATTTGACAAATTTTGATGTTGGTATCTGCATGTGTTTTTTTGTTTTCTCTTTTGGTTAACTGTCTATTCAGATCTGTGGCTTATTTTCTTTTGGATTGCATGTCTTCTTACTGAGTTGTATGGGTTCTTTTCATATTCTGATATAAGTCCTTTCTTGGATATATGGTTTATAGATATTTTCTCCCAGTCTGTTGCTTGCTTATCCATTTCACAAGTGCCTTTTGAAGAGCAAATGAAAAATTTTTGATGAAATCCAATTTATCAACTTTTATACTGTGCTTTTTAAAATCTTATATAATAAATCTTTTTTTTTTAATAGTGTTAGCTCTTAAGTCAGTGTTCCTCTTTGAATTAATTTTTATATATGGTGTAGGGTCTAGTTGTAGCTTTTTTGTTTGTTTGCCTACAGGTATGCAATTGTTCCAGCGTCATTTGTGGAAACATTATCCTTTCCCCATTAAATTGCATTGGCACCTTTGTCAGAGATTGATCATGTGTGGGTCGATGGACTCTATTCTTTCCAGTGATTGATACATCTTTCTTTACACCAATATTTCACTGTCTTAATGATTGCTATAGCTTTATAAGTATTGAAATCTAATGGTTAAGTCCTCTAACTTTGTAGCTGTTTTTTTTTTCAGGTCCTTTGCATATAAGTTTTAGAATCAGCTTGTCACTTTCTACAAAGGAGGCTACTACCACTCTGATTGGAATTGCTTTGACTCAGTGGATCATTTTTGAGAGAAATGACATCCTAACAATGTTGAGCCTACAGATCTGTGAACATGGCATATATTATATCTCATTTATTTTAGACTTGAATTTTTCTCAGCAATATTTTGTAGTTTTTATATATTGACTTTGTAGCCAGCAATCTTGCTAAACTCTCTAGTTTTAGTTGCTTTTTTGTAGATGCCTTTGAATTTTCTATATGAACAGTCATGTTGTCCATAAATAGACTCATTTTATGTCTTCCTTTCCAATCTCCTGCCTTTTATTTTTTTTCTTAGTTAGGGTCTTGAGTACAAAGTTAAATAGAAGTGGTGAGGTATTAGACATCCTTGCTTCTGGTGCTGGGGTGAAAGTGTTATCTTCTACCATTAAATTTGATGCTAGTTACGTTTCTTGTCAATACACTTTATCAGGTTGGGGAAGTTTCCTTCTGTTCCTAGTTTGCTGAGTTTATTATAAGGGGATTTTATCATATGGTTTTCCACATCTATGAGATAATCATACAATTTACTATTTTTCGTGAATTCCATTGGTTGGGGTTTTTTTTTTTTCATGTTAAACCTACCTTTTCATTACTGTTAAAACTGATGCAACTTTTTAGTATATTGTTGAGTTTGATTTGCTAAAATTCTGTCAAGAACTTTTGTGACTATGTTCATGAGAGAAATTATTTGTAGTTTTTTTATATTTTTGTTTGTTTTCCTCTAAATCTTTGTCTGGTTTTGGTATTGGGTTAATGTTGGCCTCACAATAAATTGGGAAGTGTTTCCTCTTGTTATGTTTTCTGGAAGAGTTTGTGTGCAGAATTGACATTTCTTCCTTAATATTTGATGACATTCACCAGTGAATCTATCTAGGCCTAGAGTTTTCTTTGTGGGAAGTTATAAAATACAAATTCAATTTCATTAATGGAAATAGGACTACTCAGATATCTATTTCTAATTTAGTGAGTGAGCTTTGGTAGGTTGTATCTTTGTAAGGATTTGTCCACTTCACCTGAGGGGCTGAATGTATTGACTTAAATTTGTTTATTGTATTTCCTTGTAATTCCTTGTAGTATCTGTAGTAATGTCACCTCTCAATCCTGTTATATAGTAATCTGTGGCTTCTTTTATTCTGACAGTCTGGCTCTAGAGGTCTATCAGTTTTATTAATTTAAAAGCTTCTGGTTTCATTGATTTTTCTTCTGTTTTCTACATCATTGATTGATTTCTATCTTTTCTTTTTTCCTTTTTTCCTTGTTTCCTTTTGGGTTTAATTTTATTTTGTTATTCTGTGTGGGTACTTTTTTATTTAATACAGAAATTTAAGGATTAATTGAGACCAATTTTTTTTAATATAGGCATTTAGTTCTATACTTTCTCTGTAAGTACTGCTTTAGCTCTATACCACAGTTTTTTTGTAGCTGCAAGAGAAACTGATAAATAGATTACTTTAGCTTGACTTGTTTTCTTTTATAGACATTATTAGGATTCTGTATAAGGAGTCAGGAAAATGGATATTGGCTAGGAAGCTAGCAGTGTCTACCGTGGTGACAGTCTTTAAAAATCAAGCTATGTGCTGTGTGCGGTGTCATTGTTACACACCTGCAGTCCACCTAAGCCATTGCAGGTCACATGGCCACATGTATGTGCTCTGTGTGTGCATGTGATATAAATTAACCTTAACTTTATTTCTTGCTGTAGTGTTGGCAGATAGTGAAAGCCAAAATGAGATTCTTTTAGTGTTTCTGTTATTGTTAATTTTTGTTAGCAACTCATACATTTTTTACCTTTTTATTTTGGAAAATTTTAAAGATACTCAAAACTACAAGGAGTTTATTGAACCTCTATGTATCCATTAAGTCATTTTAGTAATTATCAGCAAGTGGCCAGTGTTGTTTTACCGCTATTCCATGTTCACATTATTTTGCAGCAAATCTCAGAATTTGTTGTTTCACTCATTATACTTTGGCATGTATTTTTAAAAGATAAAGCCTCTTTTTTTCAGACCTTCAAGTAAAAGTTTTATTTATTTTTAATTATTAAGTTTATTGAGGTGATGTTGGTTAATATAGGTTTCAGGTGTACAGTTCTATAATACATGGTCTGTATATTGTGTTCACCACTCCGAGTCTCTTTCCATCACTATTTATCCCCCATTTACCCTCTACTACCTCACCCCATCCTATTTTCTCTCTGGTGATCACCATACTGTGGTCTGTGTCTATGAGCTTGTTTTTTATTGTTGTTGTTGTTGTTTTGCTTAATCCCTTTACCTTTTTTGCAGAACCCCCAAGCTCCCTCTCCTCTGACAGCTGTCAGCTTGTTCTCTGTAGACAAAGACTCTTTAAGTTTCTTACTATTTTTTCCTCACCTGGGGACATGCTTATTGATTTTTAGAGAGAAGAGAAGGGAGGGAGAAAGAGGACGAGGCTCTGGCTGGTGTAGCTCAGTGGATTGAGTATGGGCTTCGAACCAAAGCATCGCAGGTTCAATTCCCAGTCAGGGCACATGCCTGGGTTGCAGGCCACGGCCCCCAGCAACTGCACATTGATGTTTCTCTCTCTCTCTCTTTCTCCCTCCCTTCCCTCTCTAGAGATAAATAAATAAAATCTTAAAAAAAAAAAAAAGAAAGAAAGAGGATGAGAACACGATGTGAGAAAGAAGCATCAATTGGTTGCCTCTTGTTCATGCCCAGACTGGGAATTGAACCCACAACCTTTCGATTCATGGGACAACGCTCCAACCAACTGAGATACACCAGCCAGGGCAAGGCTCTTTTTTAAAACACAATCGCAATACCATTAACATACCCTTTAAAAATTAATAGTAATTATTTAATGCCATGAGAAATCTAGTGTTTTTGGTTATCTTACAGATGTTTTTTGGTATGGTTTTGTTTGACTTAGAATCTAAATTTCCACTCAAACAGTGCTTCCTTTTAAGTTTAGTTTTTATTTTATTATTTTTCAATTTTAAAATTATAGTTGACATGTGTCACATGTGTTACAATATACTAATTTAACATTTATACATGTTATGAAGTGATCGCAGTAAATCTAGTAATTGTCACCATATACAGTTATTACAATATTACCGATTATATTCCCTATGCTATATATCACATACCTATGACTTATTTTATAAATAGAAGTTTGTTACTTCTTAATTTTTGCCCAGCACTTTACCCAATTCCCCTCTGGCAGCTGTCAGTTTGTTCTCTGTATGTGTGAGTTTGTTTCTGCTTAGTTGTGTTTTTTTTTTTTTTTTTTTAAGATTCCACATATAAGTTAAATCATATGCAATTTGTCTTATACGGACTTATTTCACTTAGCATAATACTTTCTGGGTCCATCCATTCACAGAAAAACCCAGGTTTTATTCTTTGTTATGGCTAAGTATTCCATTGTATGTATGTACCACAGTTTCTTTATCCATTCATCTATTGGTGGACACATAAGTTGCTTCATATCTTGGCTATTATAAACAATGCTATAGTGAATATAGGGTGCATATATCTTTTCAAATTAGTGTTTTTCTTTTTTCTTTTTGGATGAATACCCAGAAGTTAAATTGCTGGATCACATAGTAGTTCTATTTTTAATTTTTTTAACAAACTGCCAGATTGTTTTTCACAGTAGTTTTACTAGTTCATAATACTACCAACGGGCACCAAGGTTCCCTTTTCTCCTCATCCTTCCCAACACTTGCTCTTTATTGTCTTTTTGATGAAGCCATTCTGACAGGTGTGAGTTGGTATCTCTGTGGTTTTGATTTGCATTTTCCTGATGAAAATGCAAATTTTCATCAGCTGAGCATCTTTTTTTGTTTGTTGGCTATCTGTGTGTCGTCTTTGGAGAGATGTCTGCCTATTCAGGTCTTCTGCTCATTTTTCAATGGGATTATTTGTGTTTTTGATGTTGAGTTGTATGTGAATTCTTTATATATATTGGATATTACCCCTTATTAAATATATCAGGTCATACATTTAAGTTTTTAGTTCATTTTGAGTTTATTGTACATGGTGCAAGAAAGTAATTTAGTTTTGTTTTCTTGCATGTGGATATCCAGTTTTCCCAACACCATTTATTGAAGAGACTGTCTTTTCCCCACTAGTATATCCTTACCTCCTTTGTCATAGTTTAATTGACCATATAGACATGGGTTTATTTCTGGGGTCTCAGTTCTGTTCCATTGTTCTGTGTGTGTGTTTTTTTATGCCAGTACATACTGTTTAATTACTATACCTTTGTAAAACAGTTTGAAATCAGGGAGTGTGACACCTTCAGTTTTGTTCTTTGTTCTCAAGATTGCTTTGGAAAACAACCCATATATTGTGACGGAATAAGTCTAGTGAAGTCTGTGACATTAGAACTTTATCAAAAGGGCCCTGGCTGGTGTGGCTCAGTGGATTGAGTGCCGTGCCAGCCTGCAAACCAAAGGGTCGCTGCTTCAATTCCCAGTCAGGGCACATACCTGGGTTGCAGGCCAGGTCCCCAGTGGGGGGCACACAAGAGCAACCACACATTGATGTTTCTCTCCCTCTCTTCTCCCTCCCTTCCCCTCTATCTAAAAATAAATAAATAAAATATTTTTTTTTAAAGAACTTTATCAAAAGGGAAACTATTAAATTTGCCTTTCTCATGATCACAATGAAAATCTTACTGTAATTAAGCTTGGATAAATATAGTTGTTGTTTTTCCAAATTTATTGTATGGTGTTTTGAAAGAGATCTGTTAGATTTTTTTTTGCAAAATTATAATTATTGAGTTATTTATTGATCTATGTGTCAAACAATGCTAATTGAAGAATATAACAGTAAGCAAGGTAGACGTGCCTCTTTGTATAGTCATTTTAAAGGCTAATGTTTTAGCTTTATATTTAAAACCTTAGCTCTAGCTGATGTGGCTCAGTGGATGGAATGCCGACCTGTGAATCCAAAGGTCGCTGGTTCAATTCCCAGTCAGGGCACATGCCTGGGTTGCAGGCCAGGTCCCTAGTTTGGGGAATGTAAGAGGCCAACCAATCTATCGATGTATCTCTCACACATCAATGTTTTTCTCCCTGTCTTTCTCCCTCCATTCCCCTCTCTAAAATAAATAAAATCTTTACAAAATTAAAATAAAAACCTTAATTCTTGTCTTTTTCTGGGCAGGCAATAAACTGTTTTCTTAATTTTACTCATTTTGATGCAGAAAACTCCCCCATGCTTGCAACATCATTATGCTAGGTGGTATGACAGTTTTTATTTTTGTTTTTAAACTATCCATTCCAGTTTGGCTGTGTAAGACAAAGTCATTGCCCTCAACTAGCTGAAAATTTAGTAGAAGAGATACACTTAGTAGAAAATAATACTGGCAAGCTGACTGTCATATTTCTTATGCCCTGTTTGACTTGGCTGTCTATTTTTTGGTTTAACTATTTTCTTTTTCTTTCTACCCATGTTTTATGACTGCGTCTTGCAGGAGAGCCTTATAGATGCAAGCGAAGACAGCCAGCTGGAAGCTGCCATCAGAGCCTCCTTGCAAGAGACACATTTTGATTCATCACAGGCAAAACAGGATAGCCGCTCAGATGAAGAATCTGAATCTGAACTTTTTTCTGGCAGTGAGGAATTCATATCTGTTTGTGGCTCTGATGAAGAGGAGGAAATAGAGAATCTTGCCAAGTCCAGAAAGTCTCCCCACAAAGATTTGGGGCATAGAAAAGAGGAGAACAGAAGGCTGCTGACTGAGCCACCAGCCAGAACTGAGCCTGGAACAACCACAAACCACCAAGGATTGCCAGCCATGGATTCAGAAATATTGGAGATGTCACCTGAAAAATCAGATGGAATTGTAGAGGGCACAGATATAAATGGTGAATTGTGTTCTGTACTTACTTTACTTGAAACTTGAATATTACTGAAGAGATGTATTTATTTGTTTAAATTAGTCTTTTAAGCCTCTGTTTTTTTGTTTATTTGTTTGTTTTGTTTTGTTTTTTTACCCTAGGACCAAAAGCACAGCTGATGTTGCGGTATCCAGATGGAAAAAGGGAACAGATCACTCTTCCAGAGCAAGCTAAATTGCTAGTAAGTATATCTAATTGGAAATGCTTGCTTGAAGGAGTGAAACTAATTAATTGGTATAATTGTCTTGATTCATTGAAATAAGTATTAGGCATTCATTCTGGCCTTTAACTGGAAAGTTAACTGAGGTTAATCTTAATTTTAATTAATATATTCCCTTCCCGAATTATCTTAGTCAAGTCACATAGGGTCTGTTCCATTCAGGGCTTTTTTATTTCATGGCTGCATTTCATTTAACAACTGAAATTCTTAACTGGAAATGGGGAGTGAAGGCTATAGCGGGGCTTCTGACTTTCCTGGTAACTGGAACTGCAAAATGGTTACAAACCAAGAAAAATCTGTGTTTTTCTGTCGTGGGGTTTGTTTGGTTTCCCTCTTGTAATTCTCTGCTTCACACCACTTTTCTTTCTGTATACTGGTGGCTTTTGTTCGTCCATCATCATAGCGATGCTGAGGACCTTTCCCTCTAAAGTGTACAACTGATGGGCCTTTCCTTTGTCTTTTTCAACTCCTAGAAAAGAGAATGAGTCTAACTTAGTTTAGCCTGTAAATGAATTTCCCTTGGGTCAGGTGTTTATACCTGACCATTTTCTCTGGCTAGAGATAGTCTGATTTTTGAAGTGAGATCTGGCTGCTGGTGCTGATACCCAGACTATCTCCCAGGTCTCGTCTTTGGAAGGGGATGTGAGATGAGACAGTGGATGGAGCAAATACAGACCACTTTTTTGAGAAGTTCAGTTGTGAAGCTAGAGGTGGGTGAGAAGTAATCAGAGGGAGAAAAGTGATTGAAGGAGAGGCTGAGCATGTTTAAGTCTGATGGGGAGGCCTGGAGAGAGGGAGACATTGAAGATACCTGTAGACGCGGAGACGTTCTGCAGTAGCATGGTTTCTGAGAAAGCAAGAAGGGATTTAGTGCACAGATGGCAAAATTGGCCATAGGTAGAATGAAAGAAGGGAAAACTGATCAGATGTTTCAAACCGAGGACAATCATTTTATAAATAGATAGTGGGTTTGATTATTGAGGAAACAGTAATAACCCTGTATATTTCAGTGACACTTAGGCCCTAAATTATTGAATGTAGGTTTATTTATTATCTCCCCATCCCAAGGGTTATGTTGGCCCTTCCAAAAGGGTAAGCTTTGCTTATCTGAAAGAGTAACTTCATTATCTTATCTAATATGATTAAGATGAATATTTGTATATGTAATTTTTAATATGCTTTTTCTGTTTCCATCTAACAGCCTTGACTTTCTTTTGTTTTTCATAGGCTTTGGTGAAGCATGTCCAGTCTAAAGGATACCCAAATGAACGTTTCGAACTTCTCACCAACTTCCCTCGAAGGAAACTCTCTCATCTGGACTATGACATTACATTACAAGAGGCAGGCCTTTGTCCTCAAGAAACTGTCTTTGTACAGGAAAGAAATTAACATCATGGCCTGACCTCTCTCAGCTTACCCCTTTTTCCCTTTTCCTGTGAGACACCAAGTCACTGAGTATGCATTTTGGCTCATAGGACCATAGAGCCAAAGTTGGGCAAGCAAGTCACCTGCCTTCTCTTTTATTCCTTGCTCTCTCCTATAATCAGTCTCTTTCACCCTCTACTGCCTTTTTTTCTCTCCTCTCCTGTTTTTGTCTTTTTCCTATTTTTCTTTGTTTTGTCTGTCTGTCTGTTTGTTTTTCTTTCTTTCTTATGTAATCTGGTGACCAAATGGAAATGTAAGGATAAGACCTCCCAGTACTGGCAGCAGGAAATATGTGTTCCAATAAGTGGTCTCTTGCACGGCACTTTTAGGGGATCAAATGATAATGTTAATCCTCAGACTTCTTTGGTAAAGGAAAGGCTAGATTCAGAATAAGAACAACCTCTGTTTTTTGTAAGCCCATTTTTAGTAGGGGGAAGAAATTCTTCAACACTTGTTTTGTTTTGTTTTATTGTTCTTGTAAGAAATATCACTTAACAAAATACCAGGCTTTTGTTTACATGGAAAACGCATCCCTTACAATTATTATTCATCACATTTTTAAAAAGTTTTTGAACGATTCCCATCCTCCCAGCTAGAGTTATTTCCATGTGATGTGTTATCGGCAGAATGAGTGTTAAATGTTGGGTGAGTAGCATAGAATGGCTTTTAGTATCCTAGCCTGAGACAGCTTTCTTTGTTACTACTCTATAAACCATATTGATCCTGCTAGTCCCAGAATGGACTTTTAGTGAACATATTGTGGTAACTGGGATAGGAAGGTGCTTGCTGTTTTTGTCAGTACAGCATATTAGTTCCTTTGGCCCTTCCATTGTTTGGGTCCCCAAGTGATCTAAAAGAAGGCAGCTATTCAATAATCATGCAATACAATGGCTTGTAGTTGGAACCACTGTGGTTATGGATTGTCCTATGTGCTTTAGGCGTACTTAATGTATGTCCTGGGGGTCGGGGGGGGAGTCGAAGAAAAGTATGCAGCTGAGAGTAGCTAACCATGTTCCTTTGGTTAGAAATAATGGTTCGCTTTTGCCCCTGGTTGGAACAGTCTCTAAAAGGCTCTGGTGACTAAATGGGCTTAATTCCTCATGCTTTTTCTTGCAAAAGGTATCAAAACTGAAAGCCTGTCTAGGGTGAAGACCTTTAAATTCAACACATGAGACAACATTTAGTAAGGGAGGTGGGGAACATTGCCAGTAGCCTTAAGGTATGGGTTTTTTTCAAATTGTAGTCAGTGAAAGCTCTTTTCAGTATTGTTTGGAAGGTGCCATCTTGAATCTACATGACACTATTTGATTTACCAGCTTTCCTGTATGCTCAGTTCTTATTTTGAGCTTTGAGTGGAGTCCTCTGAAGGGGTAGTGGTGATTCTGGTGGCAAAATCAGGTCTTTAATTTGCTGTAAAACGGTAATATAAAGTAGACCTATTTCATCAATTGCGGATTTAGATTGATTCATCTACTTGAGGAACATAAATTGCTATTGCTCAGAGAACCTAAGGTTCCCATCTATTTTAAGGTCACTCAATTGGTAACTAAGGGATTTTTTAAAAAGATGCTTATGTGTTGCTAGTACTCAATTAAAGAACATGGTTTCTAATGGTTGAATCTTGAGGGACTCTCCCTAAAGAACAAGTAATATTTCTCCTCAAGGAAATCATGGAAAATTCCGTTTATTCTTTAGTGAGTCCTTTCGGATTAACGTTCTTACATTTTTTCTAAGTCTGTGTAAGTGCTTATGTATAAGTATATAATTGTATAAATATTTATAAATATATTTATATAATTACAATTTCATTTATATCTTGAGTCAAAGTTCTCTCTTTAGATTGGTGATTGAGTAATATAGGCTCTTCAGGCTAACTAGCAGCTTCTGAATTATTGAGGAAATATAGTTTTCATGTTAATTCCTCAGTTGTATCTCTGAACTTGGGTAATAGACTTACTATCTAAGGAATAGAGCTGTATACTGTCAAAGATGCATTAGAGGGTAAAAAAATATATAGTAAGCAAGGTCAGATTCTAAAATTCAGGGAGGTACAGGGTAAGAAGTGAGGCTATGCGTAGTTTTGGTGCTGTGATGGCACCCATCTCTACTCAGCAAAGTCAAGTCACAGCTAAAGCCCAAATCTGTCAAAAATGTGAAGTCTAGAACTTTCTTTATAGGAGTTTGTTTTATTCTTTTACTTATTAGTGTCTCTATAAAACATGTCTAGAGAACCTGAGGCAACATGTTCATTAATGATAGGATATAGTTCTTTGGATAAGCTCGGCCCTGGCATATCCATTTATAAGAAACCAAAGTGATTTTTTCAGCTGTGAGATGACCAAGTATATATATGAAATGATTTAAGTAAACATATTAAAGAGGTAAAGCATGAGATACTGACTCAACTTCCATACAGCTGGGGTGTTTAGAGTGCAAGAAGATGTAGAGGATTTTATTTTGAGGCAGGAGTGTAATTATCCTGGGTTTCATACAGAAGTCCATGGGAAGGAAGGATTATGGATTGTACATGGGAAAAGCGAATAAGTAATATTACTTTACTCAAGAATTTAATTCACTTTAGGGAGTATACTTCCTCTTGTTTGTCTTATTTCCTCTGCAAATTGCTTTGCTCTTGGAAGAGAAGTTTTATTGAATAGATTAAATGAGGTTAGTAAGATAATGAAAAAGTAGTTTAAAACAGTCATTCCTTATAGGTATGGAAACAGCTTGAAAGATTATAAAAGGGAGGGAAAGAACAAAATTTTGAGAGTAACAACACAAATACAAGGAGATAAAATGAAAACTAGTGGAGAAAAAAGTGACAGGAAACCTCTGTTGAAATTGATTTAGGAAAGAACCAGAAAAGAGAAAAAAGGCTAGTGAGGGAAGAACAGGGAACTAATTTTGAATAACTAGCATATGCTAGGTACCTGATGTGCATTTTCTCCTTTAATCTTTCTTAGAACTCTACAAAATTCTTATTTTCCACGTTTTATAGATAAGAAAGAATTGAAGTTCAGAGAACTTGTTCAGGATGTCACAGCCAGTAAGTGGCAGAATCAAAATTGGCATTTTAAGAGTCCATATTCTTTTCACTCACATGCTGTTGTCCCTACAGTAAGGGGAGCAGCCCCAAAAGTTGTCTTCCGGTTGTTTGATTCTGTAAAGTATCATTTGGTTATGTTTCCCTAAAGCTTATGGGATATGTGCTATGCCTATAAATTCTTATTTACAACATTATTTTGAGGGGCTAATTATTCTTTTCTTGAAATGATGGACTGACAGACATGTGAAAGGAAAATAACTATGTGGCATTATTTGCCAAGAATAACTAGAAAGGATAAAAATGATATCTTTTTGAAACACTTTTCAGAGAAGATGCAGTTATCTTTTCTGTATCCCACCCATACCAAATTATTGAACCCTTTTATGTATATGTTTTTAAATATTGTATAAAATTTTCCCTCCTTGACTATATAAATCAGTTATTTATTGAGTCCTTAATCAAACATCTTGAAATCTAACGTCTAGTTCCTTTCTGTGTTATCCGGTGGGAGAGACACACTACACATAAGGTAATGGGAGAACAGGTAAATGCCTAACCATTCTGGGGCTCAACTGTAATTGCAGTAGACACGCAGGAAGGAGAAAGCCTCATGTATGCTTCTTCAGTTAGGACATTCTTCACAAAAATAGGAAGCTGAAAAGTGGCAAATACTGTAGCTCAAGTTTTCTTTTGACTCACCTGTATTCTTTAGTTCCAACTTTTGTAACTACTTAGGGCATTACATTTATCAGTAAGGCATACCCAGTACCCAAATAGGAAAGGATTACTGATCCCGGGACTAAAGATTTTAGCTAGCAGAGATCTCACTGGATGCTTAGGAAAATACTAGAGGAAGCCACTAGCGACTGAAAAGTGAAGGAAAGATTTAATTTCTCTACCCAAGTACAAATTAAATGTATATTATATATGATATGCAGAAGGGGCACTGTGTATATATAAGCAGACTTGGGTAACAGCTCTGCTACTAGTTAACAGTGAACTGGACTAGATAAAAAATTCTGTCTGTTCAAGTAAAAGGACTTGTGATTTTAAAATTTGGCAGGCGGGGGAACTGTGAAATAAGAATATCATTAATTTTACAGATGGAGAAAATATAAATGTGCATATGGAATTGCAGACCCCATGTAGAACCCACAGATTGTAGACTGTTGAATTAAATTATCTCTGAGGCCCATTCCACTCCAAAATTTGATGTTTCTAGTCTCTCTTCTTTATTATATATTATCCCTATGCTAATTAAAAATATACTTCCTGATCAGTTCCTTTGCTTTTTCTCTGTCCAGGTTTCATTTGCCCAATAACTAACCTCACTTGACTGAAGTCTCCAAAAAAGAAAGGATAATATTTACAGACCTTTTAAACACAATTCATTAATTTAAAAAACTTAATGTAGTATTCCTAATCATTGCTGAGTATGAATAAAATGTAATTAAGGAGAACCAAATATTTTACTGACCCCAGAGTTAAATTTTATTTTACCTGTGTGCTTAAACAAAGCACTGTACTGAGCAATTGTTAGGAAATTGAATTGTGTGACTTGTAAAATTTACTTACTTTTAGTAGAAACAACTTACTTTTTGGCAGAAATGACTTTGGCAGAAACAAAGTCAGTTAAGCTGAATTTTAAAAATACTTATTATCACATAGAGTGTATGTCCATTATATCAATCTCTCTTTCTCACCCTCTCTATCATTTAACTGGTTAATAGTAAATCATAGGATGCAAGTTCATGAATAAGTAATGTAAAAGTAAATAAGAGTGAAAGAATCAACCCTCTGATGAACATGGCAATTTTCCAAAACTATAAGCCTTGATGAAAGGGCTACTTAAAGACAGCTGTATACTATGAATATTCAACTTTATCGATTGCCTTGCCTAGCACTTCAGTTATTGTCTTGCCATAAAACTTAATTACACTGTACACATTTTAGAATAGTGGCAAGAGTGTTCTTTTGTACTACAAATAACCAACAGAGAATACCAAGCCAATATGTTGATTTGTCCTGTTATGAGAAATTTGGTATTTTTAATGATGTTTATTTTGGTCTTTGACTCACCTGTGTGTCAGTCCTGCTAGAGAGGCAGCTTAGAATCAAAGAGTATTTTTCACAGAGATATGATGACCTTGGTAGTTTTCCCATTGAGGTGAACTTGTGGTTCCAGTTATTGGACATAATGATATGGGACTCTTAATTTGGAAAATCTTTTAATCCATTCTTTGAAAATGAGTCATAATTTTAATGAAATTGGCTATGTTTAAGAAATTCATTTCTAAGTTTTAATATTTAACATTTAATTTTTTTAATAAATGAATATACAATGGAAGAATTAGAGGCAAACATAATTTTTATAGCTCCTTTTCTCTCTACTTAAGAGTTCTTTTATTCCAAATATAGAATGGCTAGCTCCATGATACCCCTACCCCATTTTTGGCCTACAGAGAGCTCTTGTATTGCTTAGGACCTCAGTCATTTTTATAAACCTGATTTTTGGTACAGGCCTTTCTTTGCCATATGATCTGAAAGTAGAGTTGGGTAACCCAATATAAACTACATTAATCAAACAACTTAGCATTTCTATAAAATATTTTTAAAAAGATAACCACATTTACTTGCAGGATTAGAGATACAAATACTAATGGTAGTATTTTACCTAAGAACAGTCATATATTAATCTAGTAATATGGGAAGTTGCCTGTACTTAATTCTTTTGCAACAGACAGCAAGGTTTTGTTGTTTGCTTAATGATATTTCTTCTGTAGAGATCGAAATGCCCTAAGATTTTTGTATCCCTTATATGGTCACTTGGGTTTTCAAATAATAGTCAAGCTAAGCTGAAGTGAACATAAAAATTTTATCTTCATTAAAAGTAGTTATTAATCTAACTGAGCTATCATGAATCATTCATTTATTAGAGGTGGTAAATGGAGACATTTCAAATCATTAGATAAATTCTGACCTGAAATTGAATTATCCCTTCCTTAAAATCTTTTTTGTTTGCTTTATTAAAATAGATTCAGTATGGGCATCTTGACTGATAAGGGAGAGATTCTTGATCTGGAACCATTCCCTGCCATTCTGCTTTTTTTTCCTGTCACAGATGCTGGCTTTAGAGTATATGTCACCAGGATCTATTTCAAGTTAATGACATTGAAATGTTGGTGCTCGGTTGGATATGTTGCTGTTTAACAAAATCGTTTTATAGTATGTTTTCTCAAACCTTCTGTGTTCTTAATAATGGAAACTATCAATAAATTAAATGGTGTGATTCAAAACATAAATAGGTTTTTGACACTAATTACATGCTTTTACAACTTTGATAATTTATTTCCCTGTAAGTTAAACCTCACATGGAGTGACCACTGCCACCAGAAAATCTCATTTTACCTACTGATTAGAATGAAAGTAGTGTGTGACCTCCACTTTTTAGTTAATGAGTAGTAACCTTATAGTAGGGGCCATTTATCTTACCCATTCTGGGACTTGGGCCTTGTTGCTTTCCTGGGTTTGTCCCTTTGGTTGGGAAAGGCAATTTAAAATCCTGCTGGGAAGCAGTAAGTCTGTGCGATGACCGGCTAGTCTTAGGTTTAGAGAGATGAGCACCAGTTTATATGCTAACATGATTCTTTGAGGAGTTTCCATCCAAGCTTTGGCATGAATCTGTTAGACAAAATTCTATTCACTCCTGTAAGAATCTTACGATGGTTTTCCTTTTGATTGATTGTTAACAATTTTTAAGCATCTGGTGTTTGTTTTTTAACCCTTTAAGAAACAAAAGTCTGTTTTTGAGCAGGTATTGACTGTTCCATGGAAACTCAGGAGTGTTTGTAGGCTCTGTGCATGCTTTGTATGAGTTCAGTTTGAACAATGCATTTTAAATCATCTGCGGTGTCTGATTCTGGCATGACTTCACTAGTTGTGTTTTTTAAACATTTTTCAAACCTCACTTCCCATCTTACTGAGAAAGGTTAATCAAGGAATGAAATTTATTTGGGGATAGGGATGGGGGTGGGTTGGGGACTTGAGTGAAGTCAGCTTGGGGTATTTGCTTTAAAGTGTTTCTCAAGCAGTTCCTAACAGTATTGAGATTCCCTGGGATGTTTGTGTACTCAACTCATTCTGGACAAAGTGGTGGTCTTAGTGAGATTTGCATTCTGAATGCAGAACGGCTCTAAATTAATCTGTAGTGTAACTTTGTTAATTGAATCCACGAAGATAATGGACAGAGACAGTGCTCCTATTGTAGTGTTTCCGGCAAGTGCTCCCTAAAATGCACATGTAGTTCTCAGTTTTCTGGGCTTTTAATCCCACGCTGCTAGGAGATACCATTTGTTTCTGCAGCTCTTCTCAAAAAATGGGAAGAAGGCTTTGGGACCAGTGAGTAAGGGGCTGGATCATTCACTAGATTTTTTTGTTCCAGACACACTAGAGACCCTCCTGTATATCTAGTAAGTGATAATAAAGGTGCTAGGGAAAGACTTAAATTTGAAGACACACGGAGGAGGCCATAGAAAAATCTAAACTTGTAGGAGGAGAAAAATATGCCGTTAGATAATGCAGAGCTGTAGCTGCTGGCTAAGACTCAATGGAAGTCCACTTGCTCCAAAACCAGGGAAATCTTAGATAACTGGGTGTGATGTATCTATAGATACACATAGTCTATAGGTAAATCTCTAAAATAAGGATCTTTCTCTTGGTTGGTGATCCTCTGGTTTTGGCTGTACCAAATTGTGAATATTCTTGCTGTGTTGTAACCAGTTGCTTTATATTGATACTGCAACTTGACCTAGAGAGGGGGGTGGGACAAATGGGGTGGGGGAAGGAGGGGAATGGGACGCTAAATCTTTTGAAGGCATCAGCTCACTGTGCTGAGAGAGGGACCAAACTCAAGGAAACCTCTGATCTATAAATTCAACTGCTGCATTTTTTATAAATACATGTAAATTTCCTGTTGTAATATTTGATCTTGGAAATAAAATAAAAACTTTTCAGTATTAGTTTTTTGTATTTTTGTGAGACAAGTCTGGATATTTTATTAATACAAATCAGGTTTCAAAATCTTACCTCATATTCTCATGTTTAAGACAGTAGCATTGGCATAAGTTAGCTCATAGTCCCTTTGTCAAGGGTAATGTCTGCTAGCTTCTTTTCTGCTCTTAGTAGTATGTTGGACGTTTATGGTAAGTGCTCTCTATAAATGTTGTTTGCATTGTCATGAAATCACTGGGTTTGCTAGCCTAGTTAGGAAAGTAAGATTCTACATTTGGACAATTCAGGTGTCTAGTTTTTCAAATCAGCAATAAGGACTTGGCTCAAGCAAGTGGAGGAAAAAAGTAATTATTAAAGTAGTGGGAGAAAAGCCAGGAGAGGGTTAAATTGTGTAGAAGAAGTTGGGATTGGTGTCTAGCTCACAGTCCCCCTGGGACCAGTTTGTGCTGCTGCCCTTCCTCTAGTGGAACTTCCTCATCTCCATGCGTCAGCAACATGCCCTCATGGGGCTTGCCATCTTCTTTCAAGACCTGTCTCCTGGCCACATGGACTGGTCATGGGGTGGCATCCTACCTAAATTGGGCTGAGAGGGCACCCTTTCCATTCCTCCAGCAACAGAATACCTGTTCTTAGCCTTAACTAGCCTCAGTATGTGCCAAATGATAGAGATGTGATGAGCAAAACAGACACAGCCCCTGCCCTCTGGGAACTTTCTTTTTAGTTAGAAATAGAATTAGCAAGTGAACAGATATGATTCCAATACTGTGGGGGGAAAAACAAACTAGAAAAGGATCCAGTGGAGAATTTTGTTTTAAATAAGATGTTAGAGAATGATATGTAGGTGGAGGCTTGAAGGATGAAAAGAAGGCCATGGTTAAGAGTAGTAGGAAAACTTCCAAACAAATGCTAAGGCCGTGGAGCAGGAACATTTTTGAGGTGTTCAGAGAAGGCCAGTATGATGTCTGACACATGTAGTGAGCTAAGGGAATGGCATAAAATGAGTAAAAGCCAGATTATAGAAGACCCCCTTAGGCCCCGGTAAGGGACTTGGTGTCTCAAGTGCAATGAGAAGCCACTATACGGAGAGTAGATTGGAAGGGAGCAGGATTCTATTGCAATGATCAAGGTACAGAACAGCTTGCCCTGACCAGTGGCATTGGAACTGGGAAGTAGTATATAAATTAGAGATGCATTTTGAAGGTAGAATTAAAAGACTGTTGGATTACATGTGAGGGAAGGAAGGAAAGAGAAACCAAGAACGACAAGTTTTCTAGCAGGTGAATAGGTAGTGGTATTACTGAGGCAGGAAGACTGGTAGAGCAAGCAGGGTTGGTGGGTAGAAAGTGTTTTGGCTGTGTTGTGATACTTCCAAGTTCAGGTATAGTATGGGAAGTTGGGTATGAGTCTGAGTCTAAAGGAGAAGTAGATTGGAGTTAGCAATTTGACAAATTGTCAGTATTATAGATGCATTTTAGTACCATTAGAATAAGGCCACCTAGGGAGAAAAAGAAGAAGGCCCAGGTCCTGGCCAGGTAGCGCAGTTGGTTAGTGCATCAATCTGATGTGCAGAGGTTACAGGTTTAATTCCCAGTCAGAGTACAGGTTAAGAAGCAACCAATGAATGCTTGAATGAATGGAACAACAAATCAATGTTTTTCTCTAATCTCTCACTCCTGCCTTTTCTCTCTCTAAAATCAATAAATTAAAACAAAAACAAGAAAGGGCCCAGAATTAGGCCTGGAGATCACTAACATGAAGAGGCCCAGTCAAGGAGGTGCAGCTAGTGAGGTAGGAGAAAACTAGTCAGGTGTCAAGGACATCCAAGAGCCAGAATGTTTAAAAAGGATCTAGACCCTGGCTGGGTAGTTAAAGTTGGTTAGAACATCTTACCCACACACCAAGATTGTGGGATTAGATCCCTGGTCAAGGCACACACAAGAATCAACCAGTGAGCCCTGACGGGTGGCTCCACTGTGTGTCATCCCACAAAATGAAAGGTTTCAGGTTTTGATCCTAGGTCAGGGCACATGCCTGGGTTGCAGGTTCAGTCCCTGACAGGGCACTTAGACAACTGACTGATGTTTCTCTTTCGCATTTATATTTCTCTCCCTCTCTCCCTTCCCCTCTCCAAAAATAAAGTCTTTTTTAAAAATCAGAGCCCCCCAAAAAAATCAGCCAATGAATACACAAGTAAATGGGACAACAAATCCATATTCCTCTCACCCTTCTCTCAAAAATCAGTAAGTAGAAAAAAAAGGATCTAGCAGCCAATTATATCTACTTCTGCCTGGGAGTCAGGTGAAACGGACAGGACAGTCTCCCTGATATGCAAGAAACCCTTGGAGACCAAGAACATTTTCAGAGTGGTGTTGAAGACAGAAGCCTAATTTGAGTGGGTTGAAGTTTGTAATATTTTATACTAATGAAAAGAGAAAAAAACTTCCTCTTTAATGAACTGGTAAAAATTGCAGATCTTTCAACATCTCTTCCTTTTTTTCTTCTCCAATTAAGGGGATGTGCTTTCTTGTTTAGTCAGCTGTGTCAGTTGAGGTCGGATCCCACCCACAGGGAAGCTGATTAGTTCGTCACTCCTATTTGGGGAAGATTGGCCTGGTTGTCATCATCTTTTCCTTTTTCCTCCTGCCAGTGAATTCCATTTTCTCAACTTCCTCTATTCCTTGCTCAAATCCCACATCCAGATCTCACAGTATCTCCCAAAATGGAACATCTATCTATCTTGTTCCCAAGCCTTTCAGCTTTAGGAAGGCTTTTATGGCATTAGGCAAATTATTTTCCGACACAGGCCCATTTCTTAATGTGTGCCTTAGACTCCCACTAGCTTCTCCCTAGAAATATCACCAACAAAATGATAACTGGTAGCTGTGTGTCTCCAGTAGAGCCAAATTGTATGATTACTAACACATCTGTGAAAAGGTAATGCTTTAATTCTTTCATGGCAGAGACCAGGCCTCTTTTACCATTCTGGGCCTACTAGAGAGAAGTGAAGAACTGAACCTCGAGTTGCTTACTTAAAAAAAAAAACACTTATTGCAAGTATATAGTTTCTAAAAGAAGTGTCTTGTTCAGTGTCTTGTCAATCATTGAATTAATTGTTGCAAATTTACCATAAGGAACAAAGACCTACAGCTGTCATCACCATCCCCAACTAAGTTTGGCACTTGAAGGGATTAAAGCCAAATTCCAACACTTTGCTCCACAAACACCATTTTAATATCCATTCAAAAGTGTCTGCTGTTAGATAAGCCACTGGATTATGAACAGAGATACCTTCTAAAGATCTGAGTGATATCTGGCAGTCAGCCATCAGATCATTCTAATTACCTGACAAGATGCTCTAGAGGACACTGCATAAAAAAATCCTTCATTGCTAATCTGAGAGTCAAGAACAGAAGGAGAGGACTACCCCACTCTGGACATCTTGTACCTTATTTAACTCTCAAAATAAACCTGTGAGGTAGTCATCATTTTATAAATGAGAAAATGAGGCTCAGAGTATTACTAAGGTTCAATGAACTACCCAAGTTCGCAAAGCTAATAGGTGTTCACAGCAGGAATTGAGATCCAGGTCTCTCAGGTGCCAAAGCACCGTAGTATGGCCTCCAAGAAGAAATACCTTAAGATAGTTGGAATGAGGGTCAGGGAAAAAATATCTCAACCATGAACATGCAGGACCGTGTAGAGTCACATGACATAGGATCATCTCTCCAACGCTAACTGTTACTCAGAGCAAGTCAAATTCCTCTGGGCTATATCTCTTTGTGGGCATAATGAAGCCAGCCTAACATTTATTTTACTTGCTTTAGGTTGGTTGTAAGGATCTAATGAAATAGTTTGTAAATGCGTTTTATATGGTGTATAAATATTTCTTCATATCATAAAGCTTTGTAAAGTGCTCAGCCTAGTATCTCCTATCTAAATTAAATTCTCTGGGAAGAAACAAGAATTCATTTAAGCTCTAAATGATTCCCTTTTACAGTGAAAATGAACACTGGATCCTATTTAATGAACTTACAATAGTTGTTTATCAGCTTTTGCTTCAGAGAAGCATACATCTGGATACATAAAAATTTCACATGGAGAGCAGCTCATATGCAGTGTCAAAGATTTTAATAGTTATAGTTATTCCTTCATACACACACACACACACACACATACGCATCATCAAGGATTTTCTCAGTATCATTTATTTTCATTATTAGAAGTAAAATCTCTGTGTACAGAGATTGTGTGTTACTTAATGTAGTGCATGAATTAATTTATTAATCAAGTGATTCCTGAACTGCTACCATATTCCAAGCTCCATGCTAGATTCTGAGTACACAGAACAGAATAAGATATAGTTTCTGCCCTCAGGATCTCACAGGTGTAGGGAAGAAGCACATAAATAGCACAGGTAAATCAAAATGCAGTGGGAAGTGGGCAAAGATTTTTTTAAACAGGACACAGAAAGCAGTGACTATAAGGGAAAAGATAAATAACTGGAACTTAAAATCAAGAACTTCCTTTCATCAAAAGACATCATTAAGAGCGAAAAGGCAAACCACAGACAGGAGAAAATATTCATAACATATATCTAACAAAGTTCTCATATTTGGAATTCTAAAAAACTCCTATAAACCAGAAGGAAAAAGACAACCAATAAACACTGGGCAAATAACTTGATCAGGCAATTCTCAAGAAAGAATCTCCAAATGGCTGATAAGTGTATAAAGAGGTGCTTACTCATCTTGAAAATGCAAAGTAAAACCACAATGAGGCACTACTAAACATCCGCTGGAATGCCTATAATAAAAAATGTTGGTGAGAATGTGAAGCAACTGGAACTCTCATACACTGCTGGTGGGGATGTAAATGAGTAGGACTACTTTGGGTAAATGTTTGGCAATATCATTTGTCAAAATTAAATATATTCACCTACCCAGTGACTCAGCAATTCCACCCCTAGATATATTCCCTAGAAAAATTAGTGCATAGATGGGTCCTCCAAAAGAGGACCTGTATAAAATATACATGTCTCCAAAAAGACATGTATAAGGATAATCATAACAGCATTATTTATAATAGGCAAAAATTGAAAGTAGTCTAAAATGTCCATCAACAGTAAAATAAATTGTAATATAGCCATACAATAGGCAATATCAGCAGTAAAAAATGAATTATGTGATGAATGAATCTCTCAGATAAGATATTGAGTGAAGAAAGCCAGACACAAAAAAGTACCCACTATGTGATTATATTTATATGAAAATCAAGAACAGCCAAATGCTAATTGATGTTAAAAGCCAAATGGAAGTCAGCGCTGGGGATGGAGATAATGACAAGAGACAAACACAATAGAACCTTCTGGGGATTTTGGGGTTGTCTTATATCTTGATTTGTATGGTGGTTGCCCTGGTTGCACATGTAAAAATATCAAGTTTTATAATTAAGATTTGTTCATTTTACTTTATGTATGCATATAATCCCAATTTTTTTTTAAGTGTGATGGGAGCACAGAGAAAGGAATGCCCAATGCTGAGTGAAGAAATCAGGGAAGGTTTCTCTGGGATACTTGACCTGGACCTTGAACAGGAACAGGTCGAAGTGGGTTTGCAAATCAGAGAAAGACAAATACCACATGATCTTACTCACATGTGGAATCTAACCAAACAAAACAGAAACAGACTGTTTTGGAAGAGGGGTTGAGAGACTGGGTGAGAAAGGTGAAGGGATTAAGTACAAATTAGCAGTTACAAAATAGTCACAAGGATGTGAACTACAGCATAGGGAATATAGTTAATACTACTGTAATAACTATGTATGGTGGGTACTAGACTTTTCAGGGGAATTACATCATAAATTATATAAATGCCTAATTACTGTATTGTATACTTTAAAAAGAGAATCATAAAAATGTCTATTCCTTGATTTATAACCCCATTCTTGGGAATTTGTCCCAGAGAAATAAACATAGGATAAAAGCTATATACATTGTCTCTAATGTAGAAGAAAAACAAAACCCAGCAGCAATCTAAATGTCTAATAAAAAGGATAAATAGCCCTGATCGGATGACTCAGCTGGTTAGAGTATCGTCCCATACACCAAAAGGTTGCAGGTTTGATTCCTGGTCAGGGCACATACCTAGGCTGCAGGTTCAATCCCCAGTCTGGGGAGTTGGGTCATGTATGGGAGGCAACTGATTGATTTCTCTCTCACGTGATATCTCTCCCTTCCTCTCTCTCTAAAATCAATAAACATATCCTCAGGTGAGGATTTTTTAAAAAGATAAATAGCCCTGGCTGGTATAGCTCAGTGGATTGAGGACGGGCCTGTGAACCAAAGGGTTGCTGGTTCAATTCCCAGTCAGGGCAAGTGCCTGGGTTGCAGGCCAGGTCCCCAGTTGGGGGCATGTGAGGAGCAACCACACATTGATGTTTCTCTCTCTCTCTTTAAAAGAAAAAAATAGCTTTCGGCTCGGAGGAGGCAAAGGTGCAACTTTCTTCGGTCATCCTGAATCCGGGTTCATCAGTTGCCAGCTGCCTCCACCATGCCGCCGAAGTTCGACCCCAAGGAGATCAAAGTCGTTTACCTGAGTTGCACCGGCGGGGAAGTTGGTGCCACATCCACCCTGGCCCCCAAGAACGGCCCCCTGGGCTTGTCTCCAAAAAAGGTTGGTGATGACATCACCAAAGCAACCGGTGACTGGAAGGGTCTGAGGATCACAGTGAAACTGACCATTCAGAACAGACAGGCCCAGATTGAGGTAGTGCCTTCTGCTTCTGCCCTGATCATCAAAGCCCTAAAAGAACCACCACGAGACAGAAAGAAGCAAAAAAACAGCAAGCACAGTGGAAATATCACTTTTGACGAGATCGTCAGCATCACCCAACAGATGCGGCACCGATCTCTAGCTAGAGAACTCTCTGGAACCATTAAAGAGATCCTGGGGACAGCCCAGTCTGTGGGCTGCAGTGTCGATGGCCGCCACCCTCACGACATCATAGATGACATCAACAGTGGCGCAGTGGAGTGCCCGGCTAATTAAGAACTACAAAGGAAAATATTTCAATTAAAGATCACTTAACAATAAAAAAATAAAAATAAAATAAAATAATAAATAAGTTTTTCCTGAGTAATATTATATAGACATTACAAGGATTACTACAAAAGCTGTAGAATCATAGGAAAGTGTTTGTGATTTCAAAATTAGTGAAAAAAGTGATATATATTGTGATTATAATTATGTAAAATAGATTATGCATGTGAACAAAGTCTAAAAAGAAACATGCAAATGTGAAAATAGTTGTATAAAAATGTTATGGTGAAGGTTTTCTTATTTCTTAAAGGTTACCTTAATAATGAAGTTATTTTTTAAATGCTAAAAAAGCAGGAGGGTCACAGATCTCCCATGCAGAGAGCACCACAAAATGCTCATCAGTCTGGTGTGACTGCTACAAGATGGTGGTGGCCTGGGGCTTGAACAAAAATGTTAGAAGGCCCCACATAAATGTAAAGAAATCATGCAAACATCCAGTTAGCCAGGAGCAAAGCAAGGAGGGTGATAAGGGAAAAAATGGTGGCAGTTCTGCTCAGGGATGTTCCTCCAAAGAGCCTAAGTTGGGCAATGAATGAAACAGATATGGGCAGCTGATGTGTGAAACAGTGTTACTGCTTGGGAAAGAAAGGAGGGTAAGGTACTTCTCACGGGTGCATCCTCTGACTCATTAAGACATTTTAGCTCACGAGGCCATGCCTCCTGGTTCCTTTCTTAGGGTCACATGAAAATGAGCCAAGGGTGGGTCATCAAGACAGATCTCCGGGAAGAGGAAAGATCCTTCAGCGGCAGCCTGTGGGAATCAGTGTGGGGCACACACACACCCACACTCACACCCACACTCACACCCACACCCACACATGCCTGGGTAACCTCTACATATATAGAGAGGCTCTCTGGCCCTCCTCAAGCATCCTAAATGAGGATCCTCTGGGTCAGGTCCTGCAGGAGTCCCAGGGGGAGCTTGCAGGAGTGCAGGCCCACTCTGAAGACGGAGCCCTTCTCCAGCTTCTTTCTCTTCCATCCTGATTCTTGCCACTGGATGCAGGTAAGCAGAAATGAGAGGGCCCAGGAAGGTAAATGGCCAGGGAACAGTATGGCCCAGCAACTCAGAGTACGGTCTGCCGCTCAGATGAGAGCCCTGGCTGTGCCACTAAGCAGTTGTAGCACTTCACTGTAGTCACACACTGAAGCAGTTGTGTGACTTCAGGCAATTCATTTAACTTTTTACCGCAGTCTCTCTGTCAACCTCAGGCCTTTACACATACTTCCAGTACTTTTCCCTCCCCAACTTTGCCTGTCTAATGCCTCGTTGTCAGTCAAGCAGTAGCTTGGACTGCACTTCCTGCAGGAGGTTCTACCCCACATCTGCAGCACAGGACTTGTTCCTCTCTGTGCCTCCACATGTTGGACACCTCTGCTCGGCACTTGC
Organism: Tonatia bakeri; assembly: GCA_004024845.1. Classification (NCBI taxonomy): domain Eukaryota; kingdom Metazoa; phylum Chordata; class Mammalia; order Chiroptera; family Phyllostomidae; genus Tonatia; species Tonatia bakeri. The sequence continues at coordinate 307,922 of PVIA01000662.1, read as the reverse complement.
CTATTGTCTTGTCAGTGTCCTTGCCAGGCTTTACGTTCCTCAAGAGAAGTGTCTGGCAGAAAGCGGTCACTTAAATATTTGACTGTTCATGAAGACATGAAAGAGAAGCCTGGTTAGATGATGAATGAGACAGAGAGACACACAGAGAATTTTCAGCCCCTTCCTTCATATGACCAGGTTAATCACTTACATTGTTGCCCAGACTGCTTAGCCGATGATTTGTTCACCCAGCCAGGGTCTGAGGTTGGAACACGGCCTCTCCCAAAGCCTGGTTTTACGGTTTTACCTCATGGTATTGCTTGTCTTCTCAGATAGCAAATTAGCTAATCTCTTTGCTGATTTCCTGGCTCACATTTTTGGAAGCATTTCTCAGACTATTATGATTTCTAGGAAAACAAAGTGAAGAAGAGGAAGTAAAATTCAAACTAAGCCCCAATCTTCCCAGATGGAGTGGCACAGCAAGTGCCTTCGGTGTTAGATCAGCCGGCATTCTCTGAATTTCTCTCATCCAAAGGCCAGCCTTGGCTTCTTAGTTTTCCCTCTGCATGTCCATAGTTTTTAGTTTCCCTTCCAAAACTTTCCTGATAGGAAACTTTTCCATAGAAGAGATTGTCAGGGGGTGGTTATTTGGGTGATCTGTGTCTAAACAGGCCTCAAAGGTGAAATGATTTGAAGGTGGCTGGAGGCATTATTGAACAAAATCTTCTCCTAGCCTGTGGTCTAGAGAGTGTTCTTGAAAGTCCAGCTGCACACCAATCCCCACTCTGATCCCTGATGGAACGTCAGGCATCTGAATGGGGTGTGAGTCCAAGTCATTGCTCGTTAACACCTACCAATTGCTTAATTTCCTCCAACACAGAGACACACTGAGAGCCCTACACTCAGTCACAAGACAGTGTGGAGAGGGAGGCTGTCCCGACGTACACTGGCATCCCCAACTGTGGGAGGACTATTCTCCTGCAAGTGCCCTGCCTCCTGACAGCAAGACAGACCCCTCCCCCTGAAGACCTGAGGAGGAAGCAGCTGGTACCAGGGGGCTGAAGTCAGGAAAAGAGGCCTCCTGTGATGGGCAGCTGGGGAAGAGGGCAGGAGCCTCCCTTCCAATTGCTGATTTTCACCCTTCCCTCAGGCCCCTTGTATCCCTGGGATAAGGAGGGGCCACTGTTCCTTCCTATCCTACCCTGAACAGCCCCAGCATGTGTCCCTCTCCACTGAATCTGAACTTTCTTTTATCAGGGAAAAATTATTTAATTCACTGTAAGAAACAAGGCATAGAGAGTGAATACCCTGTGGAGAAGGCACATGGTGAAGGCAACTCATCACACTAAAATGCAAATACCATTGAGGCAGGAAGTCCCCTGTTGGGAGGAGCTCAGGAGGTGGGCCTGGGCTCTGGAGATTAGAGGAAGCAAAAGTTACATGGGACTGGGAGGTGGGGGGTGCTGGGGAATGGGGGAGAAGAGCAGGAGCTCCCCCAACCCAAAGCCCTACTCAGTGCTATGTTTGGCATCAGTCTCTCTACCATAAACATCAGTCTAGACAAATAGAAAATGCTAGGCTGTTTTCCAGCCAGAACCATCTTTCAGTAATTCACCAAAATCACTAATATAAAGGAAAAGAGAAGAGGCACCTGCTATATGAGATCTGTCCGGGAAAAGTCCAGCCATTGTTAATATAATGAGAACAGTTTGCATGACACTGATGTGACCTGACAGCCAAGGAGAGTGGACTGGAATACATGTGCATGAGCAATGACAACTTCACTGTACTAGTCAGTGGGGACAGTAGACGCCATTGAGAGCATGTGTGCTGTGTGGCTGTTGCATTCACAATGACTGAGCAAGTAGAGCAACAAATCTGCACCCAATTTTGCATTAAGCTTGAACATTCCTCCACGGAAACTACTTGGATGATTAAGAAGGCCGCAGCTATGGGCAACTGGTGATTAGCAGCTTCATCATGATAATGCATCTGCTCATGCATCACATCTCGTGCAGAGTTTTTTGGCAAAACGTCAAATCACCCAGATGACTCACCCCTACTACAGCCCACATCTGGCACACTGCAACTTTCTGTCTTTTCCTAAAACTAAAAATCACCTTTGAAAGGGAAGAGATTTCAGACCATCAGTGAGATTCAGGAAAATATGACGGGGCAGCTGATGGCAATTGGGAGAACTGTGTGAGGTTCCAAGGTGCCTACTTTGAAGGGAACTGAGGCATCATTGTCCTGTGTACAGTGTTTCTTGTATCTTCTTCAATAAGTGTCTGTATTTTTCATAGTACATGGCTGGGTACCTTCCGGGAAGACCTCATATGTTCTCTTGGCCTTTTAAAAAACTGGTAGTTGCTCCTTTGGCCACATACATGCAGATCCACAAGAAAGGTGATGTTGTAGACATCAAGGCAATGGGCACTGTTTGAGAAGCAATACCCCACAGATGTCACCAGGGCAAAGCAGGCAGAGTCTGCAGTGTCGCCCAGCATGCGGTGGGCACTGTTGTGAACAAACAAGTTAAGGGCAAGATTCTTGCCAAGAGAATTAATGTACATATTGAGCATACTGGGCACTCTCAGAACTGAGACAGCTTCCTAAAATGTGTGAAGGAAAAAATTCAGAAAAAGAAAAAAGCCAAAGAGGAAGGTGCCTGGGCTCCGCCGAAGCACCAGCCTGCTCCCCGCAGAGACGCACACGGTGCGAGAACCGGCGGAAAGGAGCCTGGGTGGCTGGAGCCCCAGCCGGTGAGCTCACGGCATGAGAAGGGTGAAAAAGGGAAAACACCCGTGTGCTGATTTTTAAAAAATAGAAAATTCGAGGATATCTTTTAAAAAAAGAGTTCATAAGTTGTAAAACATTTTTAAAAAGTTATGATGAAATACAAATTTAGGATAGTCATTTCTAGGAAGGAATCCAGGAAGATGGTAGGGCACACTTGAGGCTTCATATTATTAGTAGTAACGGCCTGCTCGTAAACTGGTTGTATTTACGTGGATGTTGTTTAATTATCCCATACAATTTATAAGTACAAATATATTATACACATTATGTTTAATTCTTTAAACACTGAAATATTCATTACTTATGTAGGTGTACGTGTAAGAGAAACAGAGAGAGACTGATCCATACTTTTTTTTTTAAAATTATGTCCAAAGCCATGTGTTAGAGGGGAGTGTCAAGAGCCTTCAGGTGAAAGAGACAGACATGTAACTGAACTGCAAAGTGGCAGCAGGATGTCATGGTACTGACTTTCTTTAGACTCACACTGATGAGTGTACCCTGCTATTATTACTAGTGCTATGCTATTTCATATTTTTTAAAAAACCAAGAAGTTCACATACCAGTGAAAATATAAAAGATTATAATGGCTATAAGTAAATGTATATAGACATGACATTTTAATTTTTAATCAATTTCATTGATATATAGTTAAAAATACTAAAATTCATCAATTTTCAGAGTTGTTTGATGAGTTTTGTCGATACATATATTTGTATATGTAGATTTAGAACATTTCAATCATCTCAAAAATTTTCCTTATGTCCCTTATATTAATCCCCTCTTCCATCTCCTACCCCTGGCAACCATGGATCTGCTTTCTGTCACTAGTTTTACTTTTTCTAGAATTGCACATGAACAAAACCATGCAGTAAGTAGTCTGTTTCTGGCTTCTTTCACTTAGCATAACACTCTGGAGATTTATTCACGTTATTGCATGTATCAGTTTTTTTGTTCTTTATGTCCTTGTAGTAGTACTCAATTGCATGAACATACCACAGTTTATTTATTCACATTGATGAACATCTGAGTTATTTCTCTCTCTCTCTCTCTTTTGTATTTCTCATTTTAATTGATTGTTTTATTCTGGTAAAATATATGTAACAAAATTTGTTATCTTAACCATTTTGAAGTATACGGTTCAGTGGCATTATTACATTCACAATGCTTTGTAACCATCACCACTATCTATTTCCAAAACATTTTTTATTAACCTAAACAGAAACTCTGTAATCATTTGCCCCTCCCCACATTCCATAGTAATCTCTAATCTACTTTCTATTTCTATGGGTTTGTCTCTACTAAGTATTTTATATACATATGTGGAATCATAAATATTTGTTCTTTAGTGACCTGGCTTGTTTCATTTAGTATAGTTTTTTCAAGTTTCATCCATGTTGTAGCACATAACAAAACCTCATTCCTTTTTATGGCTGAATAATATATATGTGAGATTATACATATATAAAACATTTGTCCATTCACCTTTTGGTGGGCACTTAAGATGTTTTCATATTTCTAATTTTTAGTTATTATGAATAAATCTGCTGTGGACATTCATGTATCAGTCTTTCCGAGGACAGGTGTTCTCATTTCTCTTGGATAAAAATGTAGAAGTGGAATTACCTGATTATTTGGTAAGTGAATGTTTAACTTTATGAGAAACTGCCAAGTTCATTTTCCAAGTGGTTGTACCATTTGCATCTCACCAGAAGTCTCCGAAAGTTCCAGTTGCTCTACACCCTCACCATCACTTGGTATAATTCAACTTTTTACTTATAACAATTCCAGTGGGTATATAGGGTCTTATATAGTAGGGTCTTATTTTAGTTTTAGTTTGTATTTCTCCATGTTAATGATGTTTGGTGTCTTTTCATGTTTTTAGTTGTCATTCATATGTATATTTTTTGTGAGATGAAGTAAAATATCTGTTCAAATCTTTTCTCCATTTTTAAATCATTGCTTTTCTTCTTCTTATAGTTTTAAGAGTTCATTATGTATTCTAGATACACGAGCTTTGTCAGATTTGTATGTGTTCATATTCACAAAATATACATTGTGAATATTTTCTCCCAGGGTGTGGTTTTCTTTTTCATTTCCTTTATTATATCTTTTGAAGAGAAACATTTTTTCAAGAATTGAATTTGTCATTTTTAGGGGTTGTACTTTTTGTGTTTCATCTAATAAATATTTATCTAAACTGAAAACACCAATACTTTTCTCTTTTTTTCTTTTCTCTTTTTTCTTTAAAGAAAGGGAGAGAAACATCCATGTTTGGTTGCCTCTTTGCATGCCCCACACCGGGGAACCTGGCCTGCAACCCAGGCATGTGCCCCAACTGGGAATCAAACCGGCTACCCCTTGGTTTGCAGGCCAGCTGGCACTCAATCCACTGAGCCACACCAGCTGGGGCTCTTCTGTTTTCTTCTAGAAATTTTTATTAAGTTTAGATCTACGGTTCAATTCAATTTAATTATTGAATATGGTTGGCAGTAATAGTCAAGGTAATATATTTTTTGTTTTGCATATGCACTGTTTCAACACCATTTGTTGAAGAGATTATCTTTTCCCCACTGAAACATCATCTTTTAAAAAATAAGTTAATCAGCCCTGACTGATGTGGCTCAGTGGATTGAGCGCTGGCCTGCAAACCAAAGGGTTGCTGGTTTGATTCCCAGTCAGGGCACATGCCTGGGTTGCGGGCCAGGTCCCTGGTAGGATGCACACAACAGACAACCATACATTGGTGTTTTCCTCTGTCTCTTTCTCCCACCCTTCCCCTCTGTTTAAAAATAAATAAATAAAATATTTTAAAAATAATAAAAATTTGATCATATGTGCGTAGATATATTTCTGAACTGTCTAGCTTGTTCCACTGGTCTTATATTTTTATATACATTACTTCACTGTCACGATTACTGTAGCTTTGTAATATCTTAAAATTACATAGTGTAAGTCCTCCAACTGTGTTTCTCTTTTTTGAAATTGTTTTGGCTAAGCTAGGTTCTTTGAACTTTTATATAAATTTAGATTCAGCTTGTCAACTTTAAAAGAAAAAGAAAACCTGCTAAGATTTTGACTGAGAGTACACTGAATCTATGTATCAGTTTAGAAAGAATTGACATGCTAATGATAATTAGTTTTCTGACCCATGAACATAGTATGTATCTATTTATTTATGTCTCCTTTAATTTTTCTTAGCAATGTTTTGTAATTTTTAGTGTACAGGTCTTGCACATATTTCATTAAATTTATCCATAAATATTTTCTAATTTTATGCTATTGTAAATGGTATTTTTTTATATTTTGACAATTTATCATTGCTTATATATAGAAATACAGTAAAATTTTTGTATGTTAATGTTTTATTCTGTGACCTTGCTAAACTCATCTATCAGTGCTGGTAACTTTTGATAGATTCCTTAGTCTTTCTTGTTTTTTTACTTTATTTATTTATTTTTTTTGACAGAGGGGATGGGAGGGAGAAAGAGAGGGAGAAAAACATCAATGTGTGATTGCCTCTTGCGCCCCCTACTGGGGACCTGGTCTGCAACCAAGGCATGTGCCCTAACTGGGAATCAAACCATCTACCCTTTGGTTTGCAGGCCTGTGTTCAATCCACTGAGCCACACCAGCCAGGGCAAGAATTTTCTACTAATATAACCATGGTACCTGTGAATACTGATAGTTCTTCCTTTCTTATCTGTGTGGTTTTGATTCTTTTCACTTTCTTATTGCAATAGAAAGGACCTCCTGTACAATGTTGAATGAAAGTGATGACAATGGCATCTTTAAAATGACATCTTTTAAAGAGAGGATGACACCCTTAAAAATTTTTCTGTACCAAGTAGAAACAATCACTGGCTGTAACAGAGATACAAGCAAAATATGATGAAAAGAAGAAGTTGGCAGAAAATGGAGCAATTAAATCCTATCCATTGGGGAATATTTATAAGAGGCAGAGTTTTTAAGCAAATTCTATGGCTCTTCTTGATCTGACCCAGGGAGGTGACAATATCTGTAGTCTGTTTCCCCCAACCCATGCTCCCAGTAGCAGAGCTACCATGATCTTCCTTCCATTGTTTCAGGACACCGTCCCTTCCCTGCATGATGGCATGCTCAAGGACCTGCTCCCGCATCCTGGGGCTGAGTCTCGGGACTACAGCCCTATTTGCTGCCGGGGCCAATGTGGTGCTCCTCTTTCCTAACTGGGATGTGACCTACCTGTTGAGGGGCCTCATTGGCAAGCATGCCATGCTGGGCTCTGGGCTCTGGGGAGGAGGCCTCATGGTAAGTGTCCTGGGTTCCCTTCATGTGAACTCCCAAAGTGTCCCCCAAGGGCTGGAGCAGGGAGGTGATGGGGGAGGAGTGTTTTGATTCCTTGCAAGTTTGATCTAACAGGCTGGTCTTGAGTCTACATCAACTCCAAGGGATGGAAGACTCTAGAAAAACCTGTCAAGGGTGGCTGAATTTTGGAGTAGGCATACTGAGTGTGAACATTGCCATCGATAGAGTTATACCAAACTAATCATCCAAAACGGAGTTCTGACATTCAAAGCCAAACCTTCTGGGAAAGACAAGATAATCAAATCCATGTGAGGTGCCCAACTACTCTATTTCAACAGGCACAGGTGGCAGCTAGAAATGTAAATTGCCCAGTCTCTTCTTAACACCTTTCTCTCCTTTCCCAGGTACTCATTGCGGCTACCCTCATCTCCTTGATGGGGTGGAGATGTGGCTGCTTCAGCAAGAACAGGCCCTGCCGAAGCGTAAGCACCCAATTCCACTCTTCTAATACCTGGAATGCTCCCACATTCTATTACTTCAGAGGCAGAGTGATCAAAAGGCAATTTTGATCTTGGGGTTTTAAGTCAGGTCGGGATCATTCCCCTTAACTTTTCTGAGCCTCAGGTCCTCATCTGTAAAATGGGAGTTAACAGGATTAAGTCAATGATCCTGTTATTTAATGAGCCATAAATGTCTGTGCAAATGTGAGAACTGTTTTTATTGTTTGTTAGCCTATTGAACAATATGGGCATGATTTAAGTACATTGTAAATCATGTGTTTTTCATAGAAAATGTCCTATTTTGTTTACTTTTACTGAGATCTGGAAGTTTCTCCAGTAATCATCTAATGACTGGATTCTTTTTCCCCCACCCCAGGTTTTTGCCTACTGCATAGGTCACTATAGCAGAATTCAGTTGCAGAATTGGAGGCTTCTTAAATTTTTTTTTCTGCAGCCATTTTATTCATTTATTTTTTTTAAATTAACTTTATTGTCATTCAATTACAATCGTCTGTATTTTCTTCCCACCCCTCCCCCCAACCCCAGCCAAATCTACTTCTCTCACTTGCTTCCACCCTCCCCCTTGGTTTTGTCCATGTGTCCTTTATGGTAGTTCCTGAGAACCCTTTCCCCCACTGTCCCCTCCCCCCTCCACTCTAGCTATTGTTAGATTGTTCTTAATTTCAATGACTCTGGTTAGATTTTGTTTGCTTTTTTCTTTTGTTGATTATGTTCCAGTTAAAGGCGAGATCATATGGTACTTCTCCCTCACTGCCTGGCTTATTTCACTTAGTATAATGCTCTCCAGTTCCATCCATGATGTTGCAAAGGGTAGGAGGTCCTTCTTTCTTTCTGCTGCATAGAATTCCATTGTGTAAATGTACCATCGTTTTTTGATCCACTCATTTCCTGATGGGCACTTAGGTTGCTTCCAGCACTTGGCTATTGTAAATTGTGCTGCTATGAACATTGGGGTGCATTGGTTCTTTTGGATTGGTGTTTCAGGGTTCTTAGGGTATAATCCCACCAGCGGGATTGCTGGGTCAAAAGGCAGTTCCATTTTTAGTTTTCTGAGGAAATTCTGTACTATTTTCCACAGTGGCTGCACCAGTCTGCATTCCCACCAACAGTGCACTAGGGTACCCTTTTCTCCACATCCTCTCCAACACTTGTTTGTTGATTTGTTTATGATGGCCATTCTGACCTGTGTGAGGTGGTATCTCATTGTGGTTTTATTTGCATCTGTCTAATGGCTAGTGATGCTGAGCATCTTTTCATGTGTCTCTGGGCCCTCTGCATGTCATCCCTGGAGAAGTGTCTGTTCAAGTCTTTCACCCATTTTTCTTTTAAAGATTTTTTTTATTATTTATTTTTAGAAAGAGGAGGAGGGAAGGAGAAAGAGAGGGAAAGAAACATCAATGTATGGTTGCCTCTCGCACCCCCTGCAACCCAGGCATGTGCTCTGACTGGGAATCGAACCAGCGACCCTTTGGTTCACAGGCCCATGCTCAATCCACTGAGCTACACTAGCCAGGGTTTTTGCCCATTTTTCAATTGGGTTTTTTATCTTCCTGGAGTGGAGTCCTTTGAGTTCTTTATATATTTTGGAGATCAAGCCCTTGTCCGAGGTGTCATTGGCAAATATGTTTTCCCATAAGGTTGACTCTCTTTTCATTTTAATGCTGTTTTCTTTAGCCATGCAGAAGCTTTTTAATTTGATGAAGTCCCATTTGTTTATTCTTTCCTTTATATCCCCTGCTTTAGGGGACATATCTGTGAAGATGTTGTGTGGAATGTCTGAGATTTTCTTGCCAATGTTTTCTAGGACTTCTATGGTGCTATGACTTATATTTAAGTATTTTATCCACCTTGAATTTATTTTTGTGTATGGTGTAAGTTGGTGATCAAGTTTCATTTTTTTGCATGTAGCTGTCCAGCTCTCTGAACACCATTTGTTGAAGGGGCTATTTTTGCTCCATTTTATGCTTCTTTCCCATTTGTAATGACTGGATTCTAATCTAACATCTCTATTTTATAGATAATGAAACTGAGGCCCAGAATAAATTTGCACTTTATTAATTATAGCATCACCTACATTTATTTGAAAACTCTCAGTATTCTTACATATTATATTGCTTATTCAGTCTCAGTCCTGTGAATATGTGGCCTCCTTACAGTAACTCCACAGTCTGCTTTGATATCTGCAGCCCATAAGTTGGGAACCCCACTGATTCAGAATTATATGTTAAAGAATTAAATATAAACACCCTCACATTTCATTTACTATTTGTTCTCAGTCATATCTGGCTTTCCCCTAGATGGGTGGTTCTCAGACTTGAGTGTACCTCAGAATCCCTGCAGGGTTTGTTAAAGCACAGATTGCTGAGCCCCACCCCCAGAGTTTCTGATTCAGTAGGTCTGGTATAGAGTGGAAAAATCTGCATTGTTTATAGGTTTCCAGGTGATGTGATGCTGCTGGGACAGGGACCACATTCTGAGAAATACTCTCCTAGGCTTACATCAGACTAAGTCATCATGAATCTTTTAACTTAGAGTCAAACATACTACATACTTTTCTCTGGGCTCTCCTGGGCTCCAAACTAGCTTTTACATCATGGGGAAATTACTATAATCCTGTACAAAGACTATTCATATGTTTTATTTAAATGTTCAAAATATGTATTCTTTGGAAGGGAGAAAAATAATCTAGTATCCTGGGAAAGAGGCCAATTTGGAAGCAAGTTAGAATCTTGCCAAGAAAGATAAACTTTCATCTTTTGGAAGGGAAGAGTGGCACACAGACTAGAAAAGTGCAGGGACAGAACTGGTGTCATTTCAGAGTTGACTAATTTTTCTGTCTGTTTCTCTTCTTCTCTATCTCCCTCCTTCCTTTCTTTCGTAACTTCCTTCCTACCTCCCTCCCTTCCTTACTTTAGTGCTTGAGTTGAAAAAGACAGGAATCAAGGATAGAAGCTTGGAACTTTTGAAAATACAGCTTTCTCTTAAAACAGTCAGAAGTGGGCATGCGATAATCTGATCCTTTAACTCAGAGGCTAAATGACTGCAGTCTGAGGTTAAAAGTTTTTGATGGTGACCTGTTAAGAAGCTCTGAAGAGCCTGCTGAGTCAGGGAGATCCAGGTTCAAGTGCCAGTGTTCCCCCCTTTTCAGTTCTTTCTCTTCCATCCCTTCCTAGCTCTACCCAGTGACCCCTCATTAGCTACCCGACCTTGTTAAGCTTTGAAGGAGATGCTATGGGTCGGAGTAGTCCCACTTGATATTACGGGAGACAGCATGAGCACCAGAGAGGTTTCCAGGTGGTCCCACAAGTCACCTAGTCAAGCCCTACCTCAGACTCACTGTTTCTTCCCTTCCTCTGCAGATTCTCACTGCTCTGTTGTCAAGTGGCCTGGCTATGCTTGGAGCCTTGATTTGCTTTATCACTTCTGGAGTAGCCCTGAAAGATGGTCCTTTTTGCATGTTTGATATCTCATCCTTCAACCAGACACAAGCTTGGAAATATGGTTACCCATTCAAAGATTTACATAACAGGTAAATGGGTGGAGACTTGAATGGATTTGCAGCATTTTCAAGACAGGGAGAAGGGAGGGAGAGAAGGAGGGAAGGAGTGAGGAAAGACAAAGACAGACTGACTGACTACAAACTCCTTTTGGTGATGCATTCTAGCATCTCTCTCCTCTGATGCTCAAAAATGCAATAGAGCTTCTTCCACCCATGTCCTGCCACCAGGCTCCTCTGGCCATGAGGCCTGCTAGCTGCTCTGCCTGCCTCCCACCTCAACCACTGCCAAGCCCCTGACTGACCATGAGAAGAGGTGGCAGATCGGCATCCCTGGTATTCTGGAAGTGGAAAAAGTGGTGGAGCTGAAGAAGGGTTTCAACTGGCACCTGCACTTCATGCTGGTCAAGGACTGCAACAGGGCTACCACCCAGGACTACTTTTTTCATGCTGGCACACACGGTGCACACCACCTGGTGGGGAGCTGGATCCACAGGGAACAGTACTATTGGAAGAAGTTCTCCAAGAGGGTTTATTACCTTTCTTTGGAATTTTACATGACAAACATTACAGAACACTGTATCAACCTTGGCCTGCAAAATGCCTGTGATGTGGTCATTTACCAGCTTGGATTGAATATAGAGGAGTTAGAAGAAATGGAAGAAGTTGCTGAGCTTGCCACTGGTGGCCGTGGGAGGCTTGATGTCTGCTTCTTGTATTCCATGCCAATCCTGGGACTTTCAGCCTATGGAAATGGCATTCCATCTGAATATGAAATCTTCAATCAGAAGATCTGAGATGGCAGTTGAAAAAAGGGGATATAGAATCATATGGAGACTACTGGTCAAGATTGCAGCACTGGTAAACACAGCTTGCCTCCTCAAACATCCATGGCAAAATTACAACTAAAATATAGAACAACTATCACTCAGAACTGTCAGAAATTGAGTTGAATGGAAGTCTGACAACTATGGAATTAAAGAAATCACATCTATCAGATTGGTAGGGTGAAGACGTGGAATGGGCTTGGGCTGGTCCCACATCCACGTGTGGTGGATAAAAATTCTGGAGATAATCTCAGGAGTGAAGAGTCCCAGCCCCACACTAGAACCCCCCAGCCCAGGGTTCCAGTGCCAGGAAGATAAGCCCCCATAACTTCTAGCTGCAAAAACCAGAGGGGACTGAGTCGGTAGAAGAAACTTCTGGAGTCACAAGCAGTTCCCCTTAAAGAACCCACACACAGACTTACTCTGACTCACTTCCTCTGAGCTCCAGCAATGGAGTAGCAGCACAAAAGTCACCAATGACATACAGAGAGGAACTGAAGTGTCTGGCATCAAGGCAGGAGCTGGGGGTATAGCTTTTTCCCAGTCAGAAAGGCAGACAAAGGCCATTGTTACTTTTCTGAACCCTTCCCCCACAGAGCCACAGAATCAGCAGGTAGAAGCCATATCTGAGACTCCATTGACTTGGCTAACACTGTTTTCCCCACCCCAAATATCCCCTGAGGCCCTGTGCCACCCAATTTACCAGCACATCCAAGCTGTTAACAGTGGCTTTTCCGGAAAATATGAATGGCTGGTCTTGGCTCATGCTTCACAACTTCCTAAATCCTATCAAACAAACGATAGCCAGTGAGCTCCTAGCCTCAATACCTCTTGCCAAGTGGTCCCAGGCCTTGCACTAGCAGCAGCCACCTTAGATTCACAGCTTGACTTTGCCTGGGAATATCCAAACTCAGCATAAGTAGCAGCCATTTCAGATTGCTTTATAGTTCACACCAGGTGGCCCCTAGCAGAACACAGGTTAGGGACGACCTTGGCCTACACCACTCAGGAAACTCCAGAGCCTGGGTACCCATTGGAGAACTACAGACCATGTCAGAGCACCACCCTTGTGCCCCTGCACAGCTAATCCTACACAGAGGGCAGAGGTTGGTGGTCAGTGGTCACAGCCAGTCCTTGCAGCTAACTGGCCTGGGTAAATCCTTCCTGTTGACCTGCCAACAGCAACCAAGGATCAACTACAAGAGGAGGGGGTACTCAGCTCACATGGAGGGCACACCTTGAGTACCCAGCTTGGGTCATAGGGGAGGCTGTGCCACTGGACCCTACAGGACACACCTACTACATTAGGCCATGCTACCAAGACAGAGATCATAGCAGCTCTGCCTAATACATAGAAACTAACACAGGGAGGCTGCAAAGATGAGGAGACAAAGAAACATGACCCAAATTAAAGAACAGACAAAAGCTCCAGAAGAAGAACTAAACAAAATGGAGATGAGCAATCTGTCAGATGCAGAGTACAAAACACTGGTTATAAAAATACTAAAGGAACTTAGTGAGGACCCCAGCAGCATAAAAAAGATCCAGTCAGAAATGAAGGATATAAAGAACAATTTATAGGGAAAGAACAGTAGAGTGGATGAAGCCAAGTATCAAATCAATGATTTGGAATGTAAGGAACAAAAAAACAACCAATCAGAACAACAAGAAGGAAAAAGAATCCAAAAAATCCCCCAAGGATAGTGTAATCAGTTTCTAAGACAACTTGAAGTGTTCCAACATTTGCATCATAAGAGGCACCAGAGAAGAAGGGCAACAAAAAGAGCAAGAAATTGGAAATATATTTGAAAAAATAATGAAAGAAAGCTCCCCTAATTTTGTGAAGGAAATAGATATGCAAGCCCAGGAAGCATAGAGAGTCCCAGACAAGATGGATGCAAAGGGCCCACTCCAAGACACATCATAATTAAAATGCCAAAGGTTAAAGACAAAAAGAGAATGTTAAAAGCTGCAAGAGAAAAGCAGGGGAGTTTCCATAAGACTGTCAACTGATTTCTCAAAAGAAACTCTGCCAGGTAGAAGGGACTGGCAAGCAATATTCAAAGTCATGAAATTCAGGGACCTACAGCCAAGATTGCTCTATCCATCAAAGCTATTGTTTAGAATCAAAGGGTGGATAAAGAGCTTCCCAGACAAGAAAAAACTAAAAGAGTTCATCATCACCAAACCATTAGTATGTGAAATGTTAAAGGGACTTATTTATGAAAAAGAAGAAGATCAAAACTATGAACAATAAAATGGCAAAAAATACAAATCTATCAACAATTGAATCTAAAAAACAAACTAAGCAAATGAGGAGAATAGAGAAAAAATCATGGATACAGAGAGCATTTTGATGGTTGCCAGATGGGAGGGGGGTGTGAGGGATCAGGTGAAGATGTGAGGGGATTAAGAAGTATGAATAGGTAATTACAGAACAGCCCTGGGTGTGTAAAGTACAGTACAGGAAATGGAGTAGCCAAATAACTTATAAGCATGATCCAGGAGCGTGAACAATGGTGTGGGGATTGCCTGAGGGGACTGCTGGGTAGAGGAGGGCAAAGGGAGAAAAACTGGGACAACTGTAATAGGATGGTCAATAAAATATAATTTTAAAAATGCGACAATAGTCACCTTTAAGAGTCTAGGCCTGTGACTCTGACTCGGGTGGTGGAGGCCCCAGCTGTCTGTTGAGATTACTCATTTGGCTTTTCTTACTTATTCCTCAACCCCTGGTCTCTTTAATTTTTGGGACAGGAATTATTTATATGACTATTCACTCTGGAATTCTGTCTGCCTGGAGCCTTTTAAAGCTGTCATCTGGCACGTGTCCTTCTTCTCCGCCCTTTTGTGCATCAGCCTCCTCCAGATTCTGCTGGTGGTCATTCATTTCTTCAACGCCTTGCTGGACCTTCTGTGTAGCCTCTGTGAGAAGTCATAGCTGATGCTCTTTCATGGACGGGAGTTTTCATCAGGAGCTGCCTTGAATCCTTTCTGCTACTAGGATTTATGGGTATGAATGATAAACAAACTTCCCTTTTAGGTGTTCCTGTAGGAATAATAACAATAATAATTCCTTGAATGTATATTGTAATGCATTTTAAATCACATTGTAAACTGCAAGATGATATATTAGTAGAAGGAATATTTGTCATTATTATTGTGTAAGAGCTCATGGTCCATAAAATGTCCTCCAGTCATGATCTCACTTCAGCCTCTCAGGAACCCCATAACATTTGCCACATGTAAGAGAAAGAGCTCCTAGAGGATGGTGGATTTGCTGCCCAAAAGCTCAACTAGGTTCAGGTAAAGCCAGCACCTGAGCCTCTATCTTCTAAATTCAAGTTCCCCAGTTGTTATGAACTAAACTGTGTGCCCCTCAAATTCGCAGGTTGAAGCCCTCACTCCCAATGTGATTTTATTTGGAGATAAGACTTTTGAGGAGCTACTTAAGATTAAATGAAGTCATAAAGGAAGGATCCTAATCCAGTAGGGCTGGCATTCTTATAAGAAGAGGATTCAATCAATACCAAATCTCTCTATACAAGCACGGAGGGAAAGGGCATATAAGGATATAGCCAGACAGTTGCCATCTGTAAGCCAAGGAGAAAGGCCTCAGTAGACACTAACCTTTTTGGCACCTAGCTCTTGAAATCTCAGCCTCTAGAAAATAAATTTTTGTTGTTTAAGCCACCTAGCCTGTGGTATTTTGTTACAGCACCTTGAGCTGATTAATCTACCAGTGTTCTTTTTATTAATGTCCAGTGCAGTTCATTAAGTGGTATCCACTGAGTATCCACTGTGTACCTGGTATTCATTGCTTTGTGTGCTGAAGATCCAAAGATGATTAAGATATGGCCCTTGACCTTGGATCTTCCCCTGTCCTTGAAGAGCTCATGGTCAGGGTAGGGAAACAAACGCATACCAATAATTTAAATGTTACATGGTAAGGGCCATGTTAAAGGTGAACACAGGGTACCATGAGAGCTCAGAGGAACAGTGAACCTCCAAGGAAAGGATCTGAGAGATCAAGGAAGGCTTCAGTTGTCTCTGAGCTGATTCAAGCAAAGGGAGGGTTTCCCAGCAGGAGAAACAGCACATTCAAGAGTCTGGGGGGTGGGGGAGAGACACGGGATGGGGTATGTGAAGGACTAGAATGTCACAGCTGCTTCTAATATGGAACAGGGAAAGCAGAGGACCTCCATTTCTCCCACGTTAGGACCTTTGGTCAGGGGTGGTGCTGGATGGTGAATAGAAGGTTTGATGGGCAGGGAAAATAATGAAGCAGGCAGAAGTATCTTGGGAGGACCCAGGAAGATGGGTACACTCAAGAGAAGAGATAGTAGGCAGGTCCAAGAAATGAATCAGAGAACCCCAGGCTCTGAGGCCACAGAGTAGACTAAGCCTGGAAGGGAATGTGGAGGCCCAGATGCTGCTATATCTAATCCATAGTCCCTTGGACCCCAGCGCTATCCTAGCACTAACCCAGGTCAGCGAGGAGCTGCTGAAGCACCAGAGGTTTCCAGAATACAGAGATTCTTCTGTTCTCAGGGCTACTCAGTAGGACTGAGGAGCATTGCTGTCTTCAGACAGCCAAGCTAGCAGAACTTGTACAAGTCAGGTCACTCTAAACACCATCTCACTCTTTCCTTTCTGGAGCTGATAGCTCAACAGACCTGCCCAGGGTGGGGAAGGTGGACACATAGAACTATCAGGGACAGAAAAAGGCATAGCCTATTGTGGGAAGGCTCTGCCCATAGGCCCCCCCACCTCACCCCATTCATCACAGATGAGAATAAGTCTACCAAGACATGATCTGCTTGGGGAGGAAAGGTGGTTGATCTTTCAAAGGAGAAGGGCCAAGAGCCTGTTCCTCAATGGGCTTTTATTGGGTTTCATTTGCATAGGGATACAAGTAAAGCTTGTCAATCATTGCCAGGCAGTAATGATCAAACAGTAGATAACATTCAAAGAACTATTGAGGGCTTATTCTGAGTCAGGGTCAGTTAGCTAAAGAGCTATAAGACTTTGGGAAATGAAACAAACTCATTTCCTGCTTGGACCCTTATCAGAAAATTGAGGGTATTCTTACCAAAGCAGGTTTCATAGGATTTTATGCATTCTTTCTTAGGCCTGATCACCCAGGGAACTGCCCATTCCTGCCCAGGTCTGCACCACCCTCCAGCATTGGTCCAGGCTTAAGTCGGGCAGGGGAAGTAAGGCAGCCAAGAGATTAGGAGATTTTTCACAGACAGAATCAGGACTCAGGCTATGTCAAAGCTGAGGGGTGAGGGTCCATCACCCCCTTTTTCTATAGCTTCCCAAGTGCTTTCCTGAGGGCCCCTTCATGACTGTGCCTGTTTTAAGTCATCCCTCCCTTAAGAAATCTTACCTGTCATTGGCTAACTGGTCATTTGCCCAGGGCCAGGTAGGATGAAGTAAAAGGAGCAGAGGTGACATCCCTGCCAGGGAGATAAGCTTTGTCTCCTTAGTGGCTTATGGTCCCAAGGTCTCTCACTCAGCCTTAGCCATGGAGAGGGGTTATAGCTTCTGAAACCACGCAGGGTGGTTCTCAACAGCCTATTGAGTAGACAGGGTGTCCTGAGGTCCAGACACTCCATCATATATCCACATATAGCATCCAGGAAGAATTGCCTGTGTCTGTCTCACATTTCCCTGTTGGTTGATTTAGTTTCAGGGTTATGGTTAAGATGTGCCTAATTCATAAGAGCTTCTCCAGCATGGGAAAGGTACTAAGCCCACCACCTACTTAGTGGAGAATTTAAAGATAATTTATGTCTAGGTTTGGACATGTTAGGCACACATACACATATTCATGCACACTCACACATGTCAGGTTCACAGTTCCCATCCTGGCTCAGCTCTACTCTGATGGCTCAGCAGAACATTGAGGTGAGAAACGTCAGTCTTTGGCACTAAGACAATTCACGGTGAAGAGTTGTCTCTTGCCTGAGCCTCTTCCATCTTTTCAGGAACCTCAGACTGATGTTATTGTAGACCTTAACAGGACTTCAAAAGGCAATGTCTGCAACCTCTGCCTCAGATAGGCCAATTGTTCTCTCCTTCAGATTCTGTACATTTAGGGTAGATCTTCCTACAGTTGGCTGCTGACATTCATAGATCTCAAAGTGCACAAGGTCAAAAACAGAAGTCTGGGAGTAAATCCGACAGCCCCTTCTCCAATCCCACCAGCTGAGGGGTTCAATGTCCTTGAATCTAGAGATGAGCCAGAAGCTCACTTACTTTCTCTCTTCACAATTCAATTTACTGTGATTGGGAAGGGCTGTGGTGAAGAGGGAGAAGGACCTTGGAGAGGCAATAGGGAAAGAAGATGACAGCAGAAGAGAGGGGGTTCTGTACTCAGTCTACCATAGACCTCTACACGTGGCTGCCCTCTGTGAGATTCTGGTAGGCATCTGCATCCCCTTCCTTCTACCTACATCCCAGGACCATCTCACCTTCAGAATGGGTTTTCACCTTGGTTTTTTCTCCCCAAATGAAATCTACATCTGGCTCTTGGCTTGACTTCCAACCAAGCTTTGGGCAGAGAGGCTGATGCTACTCTGTTTATCAGGACAGTGTTAAATAAACATTTTATTAAGAAGAAAAGATGTCTGTTTCTTACCTTGTACGTGCCTTTTTAAACATCATCCTGGAATGAAGAAAACGTTGCTTTGTTTGTAATCCTGCTCAGAGAAGATTAGGCCCATCTTTGGAATAGGCCTGTCCTTCAGCTTTCTGTTATAGCAAGTGACCCTCCATTTAAAAAAAAATAGTTTAGCCCACTGTTCCCAGCCATATCTGTTCACTCTTTAGGGCAAGGCCTGAGTTGTATTCACTTTTGTATCTCCAGTGCCTAGTACAGATGGCATAAAAATGTTTATTGAATTGAATTATGCACCAGCTCTTCTGTGTTTTCAGTTGAACTATAGTAGATAGGATGAGAGAAACATAGATGAAGAACTTATTAAAGGTGAGAGAAAGTCTGCATCATAGGGGTATGATTTCTTAAAGCTGGTGAAACAGCCAGGTGAAAATACACTATCTGCCCCTAGGAGACATTGGACTTCTGTACCGGCAGGGACCAGCCTGGTCTATAAATTGGTGGCCCAGCCCGAGATGGGGCTGGTACGGCTGAACCAAGGGGCAGCAAAGAGGGCATGATTAAGGCAGCATTGAGCTGGTGCTAGGTGTGCACCTGGCCCTGTGGCTCTTGCACAAACTCTATTCTGCTGGCCAGTGCCAGGAGGAAGGTTCAGCAACCCAGCCAGATCACGAAGGGTCTTATCTGCAAGCAAAGAAGTGTGAATTCTCATGGGACAGTCATAGGGAGCCATCACAAGATTTCAAGCAGACCAGTGACAAAGGGAAGCCATTCTGGGGCAATGTGAAAGGTGGACTGGGAAGGTGAGGGTGAAGTGAGCTTATTGGAGTCTGGGAGACCAATGTAGGCAATATGAACAAGAAAACACTTTATAAAACAAAACGTGAAATAGTAAAATTAGTTGGCTTCTAGTAGAACTTGCAAAAGTGTGCTTTTATGGAAACTACCCCCTTTGCATTTACAGTAGCACATTTTCTGATTTGTTGATCCAACCAATAGGTTACATGGTTTCAAAGGAAGCCTGGATGAATATTGGGGAATTTCTCTTCTTAGTTTTTAAAGCTGGCAGAGGCCAGGATAGTACAGCCTTGTAAAACAGGACCAGAGACTGGTGCTTATTAGCAGGGAATGCACCCTAAGTACGCTCCTTCTGATTTTTGCACTGGAGCTGGGGGTGTGGGTGCACTGGGGAAATTGCAGGTTGGCAGTTATGGATTAGAGCAGGGCACTGAAATTTTTTTCTGTAAGGGCCAGATAATATTTTAGACTTTGAGATCCAAAAGGCCTTTGTTGCAACGAGTCAATTCTGCCAAAATAGAGCAAAAGCAGCCACAGACAATATGTGAGCATAGTTATGTTACAATAAAACTTTATTTATGGACACTGAAATTTTAATTTCCTGTCATTTTCACCAGCCACGAAACATGATTTTTCTTTTGACTTTCTTCAATTACTTAAAAATATAAAACCTGTTCACCAGTTGTACAAAACAAGATGAAGGCTGGATTTGGCCCTCAGGTCACAATTTGAAGATTTTAATTACAGCCAGGGCCCTGCCGCTCTCTAGCTGTGTGTGTTCTTGGATCTCTACGGGCCTCACGTTCCATATCAATTACTTAAGCCAGTAGCGCGGATAATAAGAGCTAATGCGTATTAAAGTATTTTGTAAACCAGACAGAACTACAACAATTTTTGCCGATTAGTCGTTCCTGCTGGACCAGTTCCTGCCCAGCAGCGGTGCGCACGCATCAAGTCCGGCTAAGGGCGGCCCTGTTGCCCTGGCAACGGTTTTCCAGCTCCGCGCAGCAATGCGCCAGGCCTTCATCGCGAGATACACCGGGCCTAGAAGCCTTCGCCATGGCTTCGGTGCCTCTTACGTCCCTTGCTGTAGGCGCGTCCTTCTCTGCGGCAGACGGGTTGCCTGAGACCGAGAAGAACTCTGGGGAATCCGAGAACACCTATATTCTGAGGCCCATTTTCCAGCAAAGGCGGGTAGCAGACGGGTTGTGGTGGGGGGACTTGCGAGAATGGGCCAGGCTGGCAGAGGTCGTCTGGGTGGCGGGAAGGTCCCCGACGCCGGAATAGCTGGGCGGGCTGGCAGGGGGCTGGAGAGGGTTGACGAGGGAGGGACGAGTCTCGGGGAGAGGGGCGCTGTCTTTCTTGGGCTTGAGCTGCAGGGGGCAGCAGAGCATCCTGCCTGTCCTTGGCAGTGTTCGAGTGCGGTTAGGGTGGTTGGCTCCGGCCTAGGAGACCCAGGACGTGGGCATAGGGGAAAGGAGAATGGTTGGAAAGGAGAGGAGCAGAAAACAAACAGCTTTTTGAAGGTTGCTTTGTGCATACATGTGCCAGAACAACTTATTCCTCTGCAAGGGTCGGAACCCACCCCCAAAACCAGAATTATCTTCTGGAGGGTGGACCCATTGTAGTACAGGCTTCCCTCTGCTAGGTGAGTGTTCTAGGAATCCATCTGCATCAGTGTACCAACTGGCATTGTTATGAGATGCGGTGTTTGGCTTCAGTGAATTATTTTTGAAGACTCAACCATTTGCCCGTTTTATGATGGATGATTTATGAGCACACCTGTCCACATCAGCGCTGAGTGTTCATTAGTTTTGTTTTTTTTTTACCTAAAAACGACATGGCCCCTGTGCCCCATTCTACCTATTCACTTGATCTCACCCTGAGTGACCTTTTTGTTTCCCCTGATGACAACAAGTCCTCAAAGGGAAATCTTTTGCTGATGTGGCAGAGGTGAAAAAAAAATGGCAGAAACACAAAAAGGCATCAAAATCCATGAGTTCAAAACTGTTCTGAGTGGTGGGAAAGGTGTCGATAGGTGTTTTGCACCAAGTAGAGAGAGAGTACTTTGAAGGTGACTGAAGTTTAAATATGTAGGAATAAATACACGTTTTTTTAATAGATAAGTTTTGTGGGGTTTTTTTTGTGTGTTCCTCCCTCATGCGTGGAGGTCCTTGGCCTGCCACCCTTATACCGTCCCAGGATTCAGGCACACAGAAGAGTGCAGAGGACAGTCCGCTAGGCCTGTAGGATACATCACTAACTTGATTTCCACAAGATTAAAAAAGGTTTAAAGTAAAAGATTTCTCAAGCCCCTCCTCTGTTTCTTGAAACCAGATTGTTGGATTAAATGCTTGGCAAATATCAGAAGCCAGGAACTTTGGTTGTAATGTGATCAAGCATTTCACACAGCAGTTTTCTGATGGGTAGAATGGACATTAAAAAAAAAACAGATATGTTAAGTTATCTTTGTAAAAGATTCTAAACATATAGAGTGTCATTTGCCTGTGTTTTTGCTGTAAAACAGTACAGTGTGTGATTCACAAAAAATATGTATTATGTGAGAATAATCCTATGGAGTGATTTATGACATGTTTGAAAAAAACTTTAACATTTACTGAGAATGAAAAAGGCTTAAAGGAAGAGCCAGATAAAGTATGTTTATTAATAGGTAGACCACATTTTGAACATATCAAATCCTGCCAGTTTGTCAATGATTCTGAAGTTCATCTGTGAGAATAAAACAGGCAAGAGACCAAAGAAAATACTGTTAAAATGTAGTAAGGGACCACTAGTACTACCAAATATTAAACCACATTATCAAGTAAAAAATTTGAAACATTTTGATGACTTGGCACATGATAGACAAATCATCTTTAGAATATATATCCCAGAAAAGGAACTTAGTATTGAAAGATATGAAAAATACAATGGTAATGTTAATGGCATTCTTAGGATGGTGAAATTAGGGAAGATTTTTTTCTCTGTCTTCATTTATTCAATTATCTATTTCTTAAAAAAAATTATTTTCTACTGTGCGCTGAGTGCTGTTCTAAGAAATAGGGATCCCTGTCCTCTTTGAGTTTATAGCCTAGCTAGGATAAAGGACCACAAACAAGATAAATAAATGGACCACACTGTGTATCAGATAGTAATAAGGGAGATATAAAGTGGTATGGCAAGAGGGTGGTTTGAAATTTTGGAGAGGGTGCCTAGGAAAAGTGATTTGGATAAAAAAAGAAGTGGGGGAGCTAGATATGCATAAAAGGGGAAACCGAAGTTCAGGCAGAGGTTGGCAATAAGTGCAGAAGCACTGAAGTTTGCATGCGTGGTGTGGTTAAAGAACATAGTAAAGGCCTGTGGGGCCCAAGTGGAGAGAACTGGGGGGAAAATAGTAGGAAACAAGGTCATAGAGTTTGGTAGGGTGGGTCAAATGGGACTTGCAAATCACAGTTAGGATACTGCTTTTACTCTGAGTGATGTAGGAACTATGTGGGGTGTTTTGCATAGAGGAGTGTCATGATCTGACATATAGTTTAATGGCACCAGTCCAGTTGCTAAGCTGAGAACGGGATTTGGGACAAAGGCAGACACAGAGATTTGTTAGGATGCCATTGTGGTCCAGGCAAGCAGTAATGGTAACATGGAGCAAGGTCATAGGGATTGGGTGATGAGAATGATTGACTTTTAGATTATTTTGAAGGTAGAACTGATAAGATTTGCTCATGAATGGGATATGGGCTATGAGAGAGAAAGGCAACAAGACTGTCACCAAAGTTTTTGGCTTGAGCATCTAGAAGAATGAAGTTGCCACTGACTGAGATGGAGGTGACTGCAGCCGGACCCAGTTCGGGGAAAGGAGCTCCCGGAATCAGAAGCTCTGTGTTGAATGTATCAACTTTGAGTTGCCTACTAGACATCCAGGCGGAATATGTGTTGGGATATGTGACTTGAAGTTCATGGAAGAGATAAGATTTGGTTTCTTAACTTGTTTTTTTTTAAAATTACTTGTATAATAATATGAAAAAGAAGGATTAAATGGTTCTAATAACAAAGAGCTGGAGGAATTTGAGCTGTGAAGGTAAGTGGGGTTTTGTAGTTCACTAATTAGATGTTTCAAATTGTTTCATTCAGGTTCAGACCCTCTGTGGTTAAAGACTGTATCCATGCAGTGCTCAAGGAGGAACTGGCAAATGCTGAATACTCTCCAGAAGAAATGCCTCAGCTCACAAAACGTTTATCAGAAAATATTAAAGATAAATTAAAAGGTAATAATGGTGATAATTAGAAATGACTTGATCCCTTCAAATGTTCAGTTTTACCCATTTGTCTCCTTCTCCAGCTTTTTTTCTTTTTTAAAGGATTTATTTATTTATTTTAGAGAGGGGAAGGGAGGAAGAAAGAGAGGAAGAGAAACATTGATGTGTGGTTGCTTCTCACATGACCCCAGTGGGGACCCAGCCCACAACCCAGGCATGTGCCCAGGCTGGGAGTAGAACCGGTGATCCTTTGCTTCGCAGGCAGGTGCTCTACCCACTGCCACACCAGCCATGGCTCCTTCTCCATCTTTAAACAGGGGACATAAATGTGCATTCTGTTAGAGATACATTTTTCTTTAATGTCTAGTCTGCTCAATTATTTAGTAACTTCTCGTATAGGTTTTTGCAGATGGTGGGAAAGAGTAAAGATTTGAAATAAGACATTGTATGGAACTACACTATTCAGGAAACCCAAGTATGCAGAAAATCCAGGAAGTACAGGAGCTCCTTCCCCCAAAAAATTCTTGGTTGTTTTTCCCATCAAGGTATCAGTTTCTCAGCATGTCATTCAGCACCCTTTCAATCTGACCTCAGTCAGTCTTTCCAGCTGAATCCTTACTACTTGTCCTACGCAGCCCTCCATTCATGCCACACTCTACATGTGCAGAGCAAATCTTGTGCTTTTCCTACCCGCTCTTTATCTGTTTCTTGGTCTCTCTTTTATTAAAAACATTATGCCATCAGAAAAGGCCTGTCTTTCTCTCTGTCCTTTAAAAAAATTATTTTTTGGAGAGAAGAAATGTCTCTGTAGTAATAATACATTTCATTGTAATAAACCTGGACAATGCAGTCCACAGATATATTTTCCCACAGATAAAGAGAATTTCCCTTATCTGTGGGGATGGATATATTCTATAGTCCCCTGTGGATGCCAGAAACCATGGGTAGTACTAAAACCATAGTATGCTATGTTTTTTCCTATGCATACATACTTATGATAAAATTTAATTTATAAATTAGGTACAGTGTGAATAACAAAATAACTACTAATAAAATAGAGCATTTGTAACAATATATTATAATGAAAGTTATATGAATGTGATGGTATCTTTCTGTCTATCAAAAAGTCATATTATGCTGTACTCACCTTTTCTCTTAAAGGAAGCACTTTACAGCTTCTCTTTGGCATATCCAAACTGCCAGCATTACTACTTTTGTGCTTTGGGCCATTATTTAAATAAAGTAAGGGTGACTTGCACACAAGCACTGCATTACCACTACAGTGGATCTGATCATGGAGACAGCTACTAAGTGACTAATGGGCAGGTATTGAATACAGTTGGGATACCCTGGACAAAGGCATGATTCAAGGTCTGGGCAGGATGGAGTGGGTCAGTGTGAGATTTCATCACACTATTCAGATAGTTTCACAATTTAAAGCTTACGTATTATTTTTGGAATTTTCCATTTGATATTTTCTATTGTGGTTGACCATGGGAAATTGAAACTGCAGAGAGCAAAACTGTGGATAAGGGGTACTACTGTACTCATACAGTTTTTAAAAAGATTTTATTTATTTATTTTTAGAGAGAGGGAAAAGGGGAAAGAAAGAAAGAAAGAAAGAAAGAAAGAAAGAAAGAAAGAAAGAAAGAAAGAAAGAAAAGAAAGAAAAGAAAGAAAGAAAGAAAGAAAGAAAGAAAGAAAGAAAGAAAGAAAGAAAGAAAGAAAGAAAAAGAAAGAAAGAAAGAAAAGAGAGAAAAACATCATTGTGCAAAAGAAACAGAGCAGTAGTCTCTCTCATGTCCCCAACTGGGGACCTGGCCCACAACCCAGGCATGTGCCTAGACCAGGAATCCAGCTGGCCACCTTTTGATCTGTAGGCTGGTGCTCAATCCACTGAGCCACACCAGCCAGGGCTCTTGTGATCGTTTTAAAACAGCAATTCAGTTTTCAGTTGTGTCTGTTTTGTCTGTTACCATTTTAAATTTATTAGTTCTGCATTGCTATTTTGTGGGTATTCTGTTTGTTTCCTAGAGTTTCAATTTCCCTTTTTATCTTTCTGTTGTTTTATTATAATCTGATTGATTTCTTATTTTATTGAATTTAAGAGCTTACATTTTTCTATATTGTGAATCAGTTGTGAAGAATTTCTTTGCTTCTTGATTTATATTAACTCCTAGGTTGAATTTTTTCCCTTAAACAGTATACTTCTTTCTTTCTTGTTATTCTTTTGTTTTTGCTATTGCACCTTGCTTATTGCTATTCAGATTCTTTTTATTTTGCTATGATGTGGTGTGGGTGATTTTTTTTAAAACTCTCCTCCCACTGTATTTAAGACTATTTTATTTTTCTCCCAGAACTATGATTTAAGGGCTAAATATTTAATATTCTAGCCACACTGGTAAAGCATGGGTGTAAGGAAAGGAAGAAGAGAAATGGGTAGAGAAAGGAGGAAGCTCAGCTAAGCCATGTGCAGTATTTTTAAAAGAATAACTTGGGCTGTGACTTCTTCTGGGATTTAAAAAGAAAGATTTTATTTATATATTTTTAGAGAGAAGAGAGGAAGGAAGAAAGAAAGAAAGAAAGAAAAATAACATTGATGTGAGAGAGAAACTATTGATTGGTTGTCTCTCATACACACCCCAACCAGGGACTGAACTCACAGCCCAGGCATGTGCCCTTCTCAAGATTTGAGGGGAATGGGCTGGGATAGGAGTAAAGGGCAGAAAACTGTACTTGAACAACAATTAAATTTTTTTTTAATTATAAAAAAAAGATTTGAATTGGTGAGTTTTTGCTGTGCAGGATGATGCCCAATCAACTGAGCCACACTGGTCAGGGCTTTTCTGAGATTTTGTTAAGTATCCTGAGTGGGTACCTGTAGTGTTCAGAGTGTTTGCCTAATTTACTATATAATCCTGAAGATTTTACTTTCATCAGAGAGTTGGCTGTGTTTCAACTTTGCCCATTTCACATTTTGTTGTTACTGTTTCCACTGTTCACTGGTCAGAAAAAGGGGAAGATAAAGATGTTCATTCGCTTTCTTCTCTCCAGATTTGTTGTTAGTGAGAATTTTCAGGATTTTGCTTATCTAAGGTTACACACTTACAATCTTACAATTAGAATTTTTCCTCAGCTCTGACTCTCAGGCTTGTTGTCATGCTCAGTATGTGCTTGTAGACTGAACGCTTATGTTCTTTTTCAGGCACCTTCATTAAGTAATTTTACCATATATTTGCTTATAGATAACTTTCTAATTTTTTCTTTCTAGAAATGGGATTTGACCGATATAAAATGGTGGTCCAAGTAGTGATTGGAGAACAAAGAGGTGAAGGAGTATTGTGAGTAGTTGGTTTTTCATTCTTGTTTTTATTATCCTCTTGATGTTTGAGTAAGATTGTGTCTTTTCAAGAATGAGAGGAAAGGACAGTATAACATAATGCAGCTGTGAACTCAAGAGATCCTGGTACTGAACAGAGAGGTTCATAGACTGAATGAGCTCCATGGGGTGATTCACTTTCACTGTCTGCAGGCTACTAGGTCTTTTAGGGTTGATGTATATGAGTTCTGTCCAGAAGGTACCCAGCCATGTACTATGAAAATCAGAGACATTTATTGAAGGAGATACAAGAAACATTGTACATAGGACAATGATGCCTCAGTCCCCTTCAAAGCAGGCACCTTGGGACCTCACATAGTTCTCCCAATTGCCATCAGCTGCCCCATCATATTTTCCTGAATCTCATCAATGGTCTGAAATCTCTTCTGTTTTGAAGATGATTTTAGTTTTGGGAAAAGCCAGAAAGTTGCAGGGTGCTAAGATCTGGGCTGTAGAGGGACTGAGTCACCTGAGTGATTTGGTTTTGCCAAAAAACTCTGCATTAGACATGGTGAATGAGTGGGTCTATTGTTGTGATGAAGCTGCCAATCACCAGTCGCCCATAGTTGTGGCCTTCTGAATCATCCGAATAGTTTCCGCAGAGGAATGTTTAAGCTTAATGTGAAATTTGATACAGATTCGTTGCTCTATTTCCTCAGTCATTTCGAACAAGATGGCCACACAATGCACATGTTTACTCAACTGCGTATACCACCCCCACTGACTAGTACAATGAAGTTGTCATTGTTCATGCATGCGCATTCCAGTCTACTCTCCTTGGCTGCCAGATTACATCAATGTCGTGCAAACCATTCTTGCTACATTAACAATGGCTGCAGTTTTTCCAGATAGACCTTGTATATGTTCCCAAAGAAAGTATGGGATTATGTATATACATTTCCTTTCATATTCCTTGTTGCTTTGTTTTTGGTCCTACCATTATTCAAAATTAATTCCTTTAAAATTGTCTGAGACCTCCTTATTACCAAATCTAAACCTCTTCCTTAGCTCTTGTATTGGCCTGGGCTTCTGTTTCTTAAAATTCACTTTGGTTTTATTGGCCCTGATGTCAAGACTTACCTAACTTGTTTCTTTCCTGTTTTTCTAACTTATTATTCTCTTTCCTTCACTGGATCCTCTTTATGCCCTACACCCCCAGCTGTCAGCTTTATTCAAGGCTCAGTTCTTATTCTTCTGCTCTTCAATATGCTCTCATGACCTCAAATTGTCATTTCTGTATTGGTGAGGTTCAAATTGGTGAGGTATTTCTTGTCTTTTCCTATGCCTAGTGTCTTGCATAATAGTATTTTATAAGAATGTACTAAAATATTTGTTGAATGAATTTTTTAAATACCTTGTAGATATTATCACTGAGAATCCCCATTATAGAAAGTTAGGTTTGAAAGGGACTACAGATACTGGGCTGACTCAAAAGTTCTTTAGTTTTTTTCTGTAAAATAAAAGACACATTTTTCATTTCACCAATAACTTTACTGATTTGGATATTTTGAGTATGTTGGCTATTTCCTGCATTGTATAACTTTGATTGTTCTTAATTAATGTCTCAGTTCGATCACTATCGACTTCAACTGGTCTATCCAACTGTGGAGTACCATCCAGCAAAAAATCTCCAGCACGAAACTTTGCAAACCACTTTTGACATGTTCAGTCAGTCACAGCACCTTCTCTACAAATCTTTTTTTGTGTTTCAGTTGAATTTTTACCTTTCTTGAAATAATAAAGCATAATATGAAAAATGTATATTTTCTTGCATCTTTAATATTAAAATGGCTGCGCAAAAACTCACCAGTGTTGATAAGTTTTTTATAAAATTCATGCTGATATGACAGCTGTCACAATACAATCTAACAAAATTGTTTCGAATGAAGTTAAAGACAACTAAGCACTACTAGAGCCATCTTATGAAATAAATCAAATGAACTTTTTGGCCAACCCAATATTTTCTAGTGTTTAGTCCCCTATTTTATGATGACACTTGGGAGATTCAGCATGATTTGCTCGAAATTTTAGATATGGCTGGTGTCAGGGTCACTAAGAGAATCCACCCTTCTGACTCCTAGCACCACAGTGTTCTCTACCGTTTCCTTAAAGGCTTCAGAAGATTTTCTCACCACGGAGAGACTAAGAAATACTTTACTGTTCTGTTACCTCAGACTCAAAATGTTAAGAGTTCCAAATGTCTTTTCCCTTCTTCTCCTTAAATTAGCTTGTCATTTTAATTTCTTTGTCTCCCACAGTATTACCAAGGTTCTTCTTTTATCCTATTTAGCCATTATTCTCTCCCTTTGTGTGCACTGTAATCTGGATTCCAGGATTACTTAGCAGCCCTTTATCAGCACTTCTCGACTGTGATCTCTCTCTCCTCTACAATTCATTTTGCATACCAGACCAGTCTCTCAGGAGTACACCTTACTTTCTTTCCACAAACTCTATATAGACTTTATTTCAAACCCTGTCAAGTATAAACTCCTTTAAATTGACTTGGTTAAATGGGATCAGGCCCAACTCTAGAGCTTGGAATACAAGGCTTCCCCCAACCCCCTTCAAAATTTTGATTGTCTAAACTTTCAAATGTATGCAAATGTGTAGGGACTAAGGAATTCCTGTGGATCTATTACTTAGCTTCAAAGGTTATCAGTACATACCTATGTTGTTTCATTTATACACCCACCTACTCTCCCTGCCCCCATCAGATTATTCTGAAGCAAATTCCAGGCATTATACCATTTCATCTGTAAATACAACAGTATATATCTCTAAAATATAAAGGCCCTTTAACAAAGTAAAATATCATCACATCTAAATATTATTAGTCCTTAATATTGTAAAATATCGGTTCACATTCAAATATCCCCAGTTGTTTTATATACATGTGTACTGTATGTGTGTGTGTGTGTGTCTATATGTGTACATTTTACAGTTTGTTCAAATCAGGATCCAAAGTCCACACATTATATTTGGTTGATACATCTCTTAAATTCTTTTACTATATCATTTATTTCCTTCTTTTTGATCTCTCTCTCTCTTTCTTTTTACCTTGACATTTATTTGTTGAAGAAATTAGGTTGTTTGTCCTGTAGAGAGTCCTACATTCTGACATTTGCTGATTGTATTCCCATGGTATTGTTTCCTATTTCTTTTGTCTAAGTAGTTACATGTAGTCTTAGAGGTTTGGGTTTTGGGGAAGGATATTACATAGGTGTTTAGTATACATCCTATTGCATCTCATTAGGAGGCACAAAATGTCTGGTTGTTCCTTGTTTTAATTGTTAAGATTGATCATGGAGTTCAGATGTTGTCAGATAGATACATGTTATAAAGTTCACCAGCAGCTTTATCATTAATGGTTTTAATAGCCTGCCCTAGATCCAGTATTCATCAGAGGTTACAAAGTGGTGATCTTCTAGTTCTACTATTCTTTGATTATTAGTGGGAATTCTATTAAGAATCACTTTTCTTTCAACTATTTCATTGCAGTGAGGAATAGTTTGTACAGAAAAGGAAGGATAAGTTTACTAATTTTCAGGATGATGAATTGGTTCTCTAGTATCTTCCAAAGGCTACTAATGAGGGTTTTTTTTCTATGAACCCATGTTGTTAAATATATTTGATATGTTTAAATCCATTGTGGTTATTATCCTTATTGAGGTTCAGATTGTCCTATCTTTTGCCATTGGTAGTTTCTTCATGTTAACTCCTGATCCTTTTTATTTCTTTTCCTCAAAAAAAAAAAGTGCAAAACATAAGGTTTATTTCTCTTCTCAAAACATACCACACTAGTAGGAGTCCAAGCCTGGCCGTGCCTCACAGGACACCACTTCTGTCAAGGACAGAGGCTGTCCTGTCCGTTGCTCTGCTGTGTCCTCATCTGCATGGCTGAAGATGGCCCCGTACTGCATTTACATTCCTTAAGGGAAAGAGATAGAAGGAAAGGTATGTGTCTTTCCTTTTTCAGCACTTCAAAGATGTGATTATGTCGTCTTCTGGTTTCCATTGTTTCCTTAGAGAAGTCAGCTGTAACTCTTACTACTCTTCTTTTGGAGGTAATATGTCTTTTTTTTCTAACCACATTAAAATGTTTTTCTCATTGTAATTTACTGTGATGTATATGATTTTCTTTTAATTCATTCAGCTTAGGGTTCTCAGAGCTCCTTGAATATTTTTTGTATCAGTTTGGGGAAATTCTTAGTGTGTAGAAAGAGCTGACGCCATCTTGAAGCTAATCCACCTGTTTAATTTCTGAGTGAATGAGTCTGGATCTTTGACGCCCCTCCTCCCCTTCTCTTGGGTGTACTCTGGAATGTGTCCAGAGGTTTCAGGCTACTCACAGAGCTTCCATTACTTCTTACTCTGGCAAGGAGCTCTAGAAGTTATCTATTTCTTGGCTCACCCTGGCAGCAAGGTCTGCTGGTATTTGGCTTCTTTGTTCTCCCTGATCACCCACACAATCCCTTTGGAACATGTAGGTCTATTTCTGAGTAGGGATGAAAGATGGTGGTCTAGGGCCCTGGCCAGGTAGCTTATTTGGTTAGAGTGTTCTCCCAATACACCAAGGCTGTGGGTTTGATCTCCAGTCAGGGCACACACAAGAAGCATCCAATGAATGCATAAATAAGTGGAACAATACATCAGTGCTCCCCTGTCTCAAAAAAAAATCAATACATAAAAATTTAAAAAAATTAAAAAGAAAGATGGTGGTCTAGGAGGGGAAAGATGGAGATTTGATTGTTTTGCAGCTGGCCAGGACAAGTATTTTCTGTAAGTAAGTTCCCTAGTAAATACATTAACCAAAAACCTGGGCTCATCTGTGTCATTCTTTGGTCTCTCAACCCCTTTGGGGCCACTTTGCCTACACGGTCTTTTTATAGAACATTTCTTTTTAAAAATAAACTTCTTATTTTATAATCATTTTAGACTTGTACAAAACTTGCAGAGATAGTACAGAGAGTTCTCATATAATATACCCCACATCTATTTTCCTCTGTCATTAACATGCTACATTATTGGTATGGTACATTTGTCACAACTAATGGACCAATATTGATGCATTATTATTAACCACAGTTCATCCTTTATTCATGTTTCTTTAGTTTTTACCTAATGTCCTTTTCTTTTCTAGGATCTTATCTGGGAGAGCGCGTTTCATGTCTCTCTAGGCTCTTCCTGGTTATGGAAGTTACTCAAACTCTCCTTGGTTTTGATGACTTTGACAGTTTTGAGAAGTTTTGGTTAGGTATTTGTAGAATTTCCTTCAATTGAGATTTGTCTGCTTGTGATTACCCTGGGCTAATAGTTCCTTGGGAGGAAGATCACAGAGATAAAGTGCTGTTCTCATTGTATCATGGTACTTATTATCAACATGACATGTTACCACTGATGTTAACTCAGTCACCTGCCTGATGTAACGTTTGTCAGATTATCCCCTGTAAAGCAACTCTTTCTTCCCCTTACATACTGGATTAAATTACTATGTGAAGCCCACTTACAGAGTAGGGAGTTATGATTTATCTCCTTGAAGGCAGAATATTTATATAAATTATTTGGAATTGTTCAGCACAGATTTGTCTCTTTTTAATTAATTTATTTAGTAATGGATTATAATCTACTTTATTTTATTGCTCAAATTGTTCCAGCTTTGACCATTTGAACTCTTTCAGTTGACTTCTGTGTCCCTTTGACATACTCTACTGTTGTGAGTTTTTTTTTTGAGTACTCCCTTACTTGTTTGCACTATAAGATACTCCATATTACTCATTCCCTGCTCCAGCCTAGAATCAGCCATATCTCCAAGAAGCCCTAGCTCAATTTATTTGAAAATGGCTTTAGAAACAAAGATCTGGGTGCTAGGTGTGGCCATTATCTTTTTAAAATATCACTTCTGATCTTCGCTCTCTGCTCTCCTTTTTAGACTCCAATTACATGTATTTATATCTTTTTTACTGTATTCCACATGTCTCTTATGCGCTTGACTAAATTTTTGGGTTTGTTTTTTTTGTGTGTGTGCGTCAGTTTGGACACTTTTCTATTGACCTGTCTTTTAGTTGATTAATCCTCTTTTCTGTTGTATCTAATCTGCTGTTAAACCCATTTAGTGAATTCTTAATTTCAGTTATTATATTAGGTTGGCCAAAATTTTCATATATTTTTTCTGTAAAATAAAAGACACACTTTTTATTTTGACCAGTAACTTTATTGATTTTGACATTTTGAGCATGTCAGCTATCTCCCACTATTGGCTTCTAGTGGGCAGAGACCAGGGTTGCTGCTATGTATCTTCCAATGCATAAGACAGCCCCACAGCAAAGAATTGTTTGGTAAAAATGCCCAGAGTACCAAGAAACTTGGCATACCACTTCTGACACATTTGATCAGTCACAGAACCTTCTCCATACACTGCACAAGTCTTTTTTTTGTGTTGCAATTTCATTTTTACCTTTTTGAATTGATAAAGCATAATACGCTGAAAATGTTGCATGTTTTCTTCCATCTTAAATATTAAAATAGCTGCACAAAAATTCACCAATTTTGATGTTATTTTTAAATACACACTGATATGACAACTGTCACAGTACAGCCTAACAAAATTGTTTCAAATGAAGTTCAAGACAACTAAGCACTACTAGAGCCATCATGTGGAAAAAACGTAACGGACATTTTGACCAACACAATATTTTTCAGGTCTAGAATTTCTATTTAAAGTCTTGTTTATAGATTCCAATTTTCTAGTGAAATTATTTTTTAATCTCTATCCTACCTGTTTACATTTTGGTCATAGCAGTTATGTTAGTCATTTTCTGCTTATTCTAGTATCTGGATCATGTGTGAGTCTGTTTCCACTGATTCTTCTGTTTCTTGATAACTCTTCATAGGACTCTATCTCTTGGTATGCCTCATTTAAATTCTGGACATTGTATTAAAAAACTGTAGAACCTCCAGATAACATTATTTTCTTTCAGAGATTATGACCTGCAGAACTATAAAATAATATATTGTGTATCTTTCAGAGAGTTGATCATTTCCTTTGTTATTCAGATGCAGGTGTGTCACACTCATTTTCACTGGGGGCCACATCAGCCTTGTGGTTGCCTTCAAAGGGCTGAATGTAACTTTAGGACTGTATACATGTAACTGCTCCTTAACAGTTAAGTGAGATCTTGACACTGCCGCCAGGTAGAAACAAGGTGCCAGGCAGGATAAAACAAGGTGGGGGGCCAGATTTGGCCCAAGGGCCTTGTGTTTGCCACCTGTGAGACAGAGTATGGGCTGCTTACCTTAATCCAATGAGGTACTGAGCTGAGTTTAGGTTTGATTCCAGTTTTGATAAAGTGCTATCTTCAGTTCACCCTTCTCTCTTGAAGATGGCTCTCCAGATCTCTCAACCAAGAATCTGAAGTATTCATTTGAACCCCACTCCAGCAATTACTGACTTTTGGTCCTTATTTCCTCAGCATAAAACTACTCTTCATTTCAGAGTCTTTTTCCGTAGTGTATTGAATTTCTTATTACTGCTGTAACAAATTACAAACCAGGTGGCTTAAAACAGCACAATATATTATTTTAGAGTTCTGGAGATCATAAATCCAAAATGGGTTTAATTGAACTAAAATCAAGGTGTCGGCAGGGCTCTATTCCTTCTGGAGGCTCTAGTGGAGAATCCATTACCTTGTCTATTCCAGCTTTTAGAGGCTGCCTGCATTCCTGCTCATAAACCTTTCCTCCATCTTCAAAACCAGCAGCATACTATCTTCAAATATCTTTCTGACTCTGACCCACCTGTCTCCCTCTTTCTTTTGTAAGGACTTTGTGATCACATTGAGCCTACCTGGATAATCCAGGCTACTCTCCTCCACATCCCAAGATCCTTAACTCAATCGTATATGTAAAACCCTTTTTGCCATGTATTATAACATATTCCTAACTTCTGGGGTTTAGGACATAGACATACTTGGTGGGAGGCTATTATTTTGCCCACCACACTTACTTTTTTAGGTTTCTGCGTATGCAGTTTCGGAGTTCAGCACATTTTGAGAAGAAACCCACCATGTAATGTTAAGGCTGAGTTCTGCTCTCTTCTTTTTTACAGGCATCTTGGTCCTTCAAGTCTCCAGTTTTTTCTCCCTAGCCCTGCAAGACTGCCAGCAGTCCTGATGGCTTATTTTTCCCCCAGTAATTGCTCCTTTACCTGGATAAAACCCATATTCTTAGCCTCTAGCCATGTGCCCAGAGTTGACAAATGTCCTACTGGGGAGACCAGGACTAGGGGAGAACTCATGTGCAGAAGATCAGTTTTCCTCCGAGCAGTTCACCTCTTTGGGTGTTGACTCCCCTAGTCCTGTTTGCCTCAGCAGCTCTGATTCATTTTATGCAATTTTTAAAATTGATCTGGGAGGGAGCATTGACCTGCTACAAACTGTTCCATCATATTCTTCTAAGTCATTTTGACAAAATTGTATAAGTATATATAAATATACATATTTAATAGTTCAGGTTTTTGATATGATCCAGGTATTTCAGATTTATCTTCTACATTACAGACCTGGAATTGGCCATTTTCCAAGTAGTTCTGGTTCTTTTTATTGGAAAATGGTGTAAAGAGTTCACAGTTTGAAGGCAACAGTTGTGTTTTGTGCATCTTTATCACTTGCACCTAGCACGTTGCTCATATATAGCACTCAAAAAATGTTTGTTAAATAAATTTTTTTAACCTTCACCCAAAGATATACATATTTATTGATTTTAGAGAGAGAGGAAGGGGGAGAGAAAGAGAGAGAGAGATCGATGTGAAAGAGAAACACTGATTGGTTGCCTTCCATACACACCCCAACCGGGGATTGAGACTGCAGCCTAGATATTTGCTCTGACTGGGGATCAAACCCACAACCTGTAGGTGCATGGGACAAGGCTCTGATCAACTGAGCCACCTGGCCAAGGCTGTTAAATGCATGTTATATTTATGTCTGTGCTTGGTCCTGCTTAGCTTAAGTACCACTTCCTTCATGAAGACTTCTTTGGCTTTCTCCTTTCTAAAGTCTCTAAATTTCTGTAGCATTACTACAGATTTAATTCAAATACTGTGCAACTTGGACTTGGAGGCTTGGACTAGATAGATGTTATAGTCCCTTTTAAACTTAATAAGATCTAAATTAGCATAACTCTACAGTATTTTACTCTTGATGTGTGTTAATTTTTTTTACCTAATTAAATGGAGAGTTGAGGATAGAGCCAGATTTTGCTCTTTCTGGACATATGGTAGTTTCTAAATAAATACTCGTTTTTTAAGTATATTTTATTGATTATGCTATTACAGTTTTCCCAATTTTTCCCATCTTACCCCCTCTCCACCCTGTACCCCCAACCCTCCAGCCTTCCACCCTTAGTTCATGTCCATGGGTTGTACATGTAAGTTCTTTGAATTCTCTGTTTCCTATACCATTTTGACCTCTCCCTGTGTATTTTATGCCTACCAATTATGCTTCTTCTTTCCTGTACCTTCCCCCCCAATTCCTCCCCTCCCCTTCCCCACTGAACCCTCCATGTGATGCCCATTTCTCTGATTCTGTTCCTGTTCTAGTTGTTCACTTAGTTTTTGTTTTCGTTGTTTTTATTTGTTTTAGGTTCATTTGTTGATAGTTGTGAGTTTGTTGTCATTTTACTGTTCATAGTTTTTGATCTTCTTCAATTTCTTAGATAAGTCCCTTTAACATTTCATATAGTAAGGGCTTGGTGATGATAAATTCCTTGAGCTTGACCTTATCTGGGAAGCACTTCATCTGCCCTTCCATTCTAAATGAAAGCTTTGCTGGATAGAGGAATCTTAGATGTAGGCCCTTGCCTTTCATGACTATGAATAATTCTTTCCAGTCCCTTCTTACCTGTAAGGTTTCTTTTGAGAAATCACCTGATAGCCTTATGGGCACTCCTTTGTAGGTAACTCTTTCCTTTTCTCTTGCTGCTTTTAAGATTGTCTCTGTCTTTAATCTTGGGTAACTCAACGATGATGTGCCTTGGTGTATTCCTCTTTGGGTCCAACTTCTTTGGGATTCTCTGGGCTTCCTGGACTTCCTGAAAGTCTGTTTCCTTCACCAGATTGGGGAAGTTTTCCTTCATTATTTGTTCAGATAAGTTTTCAATTTCTTGCTGTTGTTCTTTTCCTTCTGGCACCCCTATAATTCAGATATTGGAACCTTTAAAGTTGTCCCAGAGGTTCTTAAGCTTCTCTTTATTTTTTTGAATTCTTGTTTCTTCATTCTGTTCTGGTTCAATGTTATTTCTTCCTTCTGGTCCAAATCGTTGATTTGAATCCTGGTTTCCTCCTTGTCACTGTTGGTTCACTGAATATTTTGCTTTGTTCCACTTTGGGAAGTCTTCATTTGTTCTTTTATTTTGTGACCAAGCTCAGTTTTGTGAGCATTTTGATTACCAGGGCTTTAAAATCTCCATGAGAGAGGTTGGCTGTTTCCTCATCGCTTAGCTTTCTTTCTGGAATTTTGCTCTGTTCTTTCATTTGGGCCCTATTTCTTTGTCTCAGCACACCTGTTAAGTTGTGAGGGGGCAGGGCCTTAGGTATTCATCAGGGCAGGGCAACCCTCCTTGCTATGCTGCGGAGCTGCCTTGGGGGAGGGGCCATAGAGGGAACAATGCAGCTTGCCTGCTCTGCTCTTGCCCCTCTTTCCAACCAACTTGTGAGACTGGGAGTTTCTCCCACCACAGCAACCCAGCTGTAGTCCACAGTCAGCTCTGAGTCTCGTTTTCCTGTTCAGCCAGCCCCGCCCCCACAGTCTGCCGCTTCACCTTGGGTCCTTTCAGCCCACCCTGCCTGTAGAGTCCGCCACCTTGCTGCGGGTTCTCTCCTCTGCCCGTCTTACTGGTCTGGTTGGTCTGGTTGACTGTTTATTTAATTCCTTGGTTGTTGGAGTTCTATGCAGTTTGATTTTCTGGCACTTCTGATTGTTTATTGATTTTAGATTGATTGTTATCCTCCTTTTGGTTGCACAAGGAAGCAAAGGGTTTCTACTTATGCCTCCATCTTGGCCAGACTCTAAATAAATACTTATTGATCAATTAAGCAGATTGACTTTATTTCATATTGTTACTTTCGAAGCTTGGAAATAGGTAGAATTTTTTTGATTTAAGAATGTGTAAAATATTAGGTTAAGGGGAGCTCATCTATGTAAAACTTTTAAAAAAGTTTTCAAAAATGAACCAATGTAATATGGTATTTGTATATCCTTTGCTCCAGACCTGGAGCTAAATTGCCTAGGTTCGAAGTGAAGCTTTGTCCATTACTATGTGACCTTGGACAAGTTTATTTAATTTCTCTGACCCTCAGTTTTCATGTTTATTAAGAAGATATGATAATAGTATCTACCTCATAGGATCAAGTGAGTTAATACATGTTAAGCATTTATGCCAGAGGCTGGCATAAAGTAAGCACTCAGTGTTATTGATGAGTCATACATATACATTTAATTAAAAATGTAAAACATTTGTAATTACTTTTTAAACTTAATATTATATTGTGAACATTTTTTCATGTTCTTAAAGTTATTTTGTAAAAAAAAAACCCAAAAACCTTTAATACCTGCATAGAATTTCATTGCCAAGAAATACCCTAATTTCATCTACCAATCTAATACTACTGGGAATTTAAATTGTTTGAATTTTTAAATTGTTTTTATTTTGACTGACATTTTTTCTTACCCCAAAACTGGAGAGGGGAATGGCCAAATTGAGAATTTAAAGGTAGCATAACATCCTGTAGAGATAATACTGGATTTAGAATTAGTTAGAAGATTGAATTCTAGTTCACAGTTTGCCCCCTTTCTTTTCTAGGTTTGAGTAAACAATCTTTTGGATCCTTTCCCGACTTCTCTCCTCATATTATTGTGCAGGATTAAGTCCATCTTAGTCATAAGTCTTAGGTGTTATTTCCTTCAAAAGTCACACACAAATATCTAAGCTGAAGTAATCTATATAACAGAGCTTCCCACACAGAATTTCAAAGACCTCAAGGTAGTGACTGACCCCTTTAGTCATTAGGCATCTA
Organism: Tonatia bakeri; assembly: GCA_004024845.1. NCBI lineage: Eukaryota > Metazoa > Chordata > Mammalia > Chiroptera > Phyllostomidae > Tonatia > Tonatia bakeri. Next base: position 268,888 of record PVIA01000662.1, on the reverse strand, counting down.
GTCAGAATCTGAGGCTGCTAGACCCCTGGGCTGGTCATCTCCAATTGCAAGCAGCCTTATCTGTGACTCCAGTCCCTTCTGGTTTACCCAGTATTCTCTGTTGTAAGATATGCTTTTCCGTTTGCTATCCTGTGAAAAGGTTTCTGAGTACTGATCTAAAAGAATGTATCAAGGAAAAGTTTTGCTGCTGGCAGATATATGTGGTTCAGATCTGTGTTGTATTGCTGATAGTTCTCCATTCTTTGACTTTTTAGTATGGCTGCTCGCTGTTTCTGGGATGCCGACACTGACAACTACACTCAAGACATTTTCATGAATGTAAGTCTATTTGAGAACGCTTTTTTCCTTGCAAAGGATACAGGAGCATTCCAAATGAAATTACTTAATATTTATTGAGATGTGAGGACTCTTTAGTCTTAGAGATTTATCTTAGACTCCGTCTAGATGAGATGACTTTACTGTTCCTTTAAGTGTTACTAAAGCAGAAACCTAGTATGCTGCTTATTGGCAAGGACACAGATGTGTACAGATGATATAACTCTTCATAAGTTTTAATTTGGGAATATGATATTGTTTAGTGCTAATAGAAACATAGCACTTTGCTAAGCTGCAAAGAAATTTGGGTGGCAGGGATTCCATGAGCAAAGGTGGTTTTTCTTCCAGTAACCAAATTAATTACTTTATCTTTAAAAAAAATCCTCACCCTAGGATATGGGTTTTTTTTTAATTGATTTTAGAGAAAGAGGAAGGGAGTAAGAGAGAGAGAGAGAGAAAAGGAGAGGGAGAGAAAGAGAAGGAGAGAGAGAGATAAATACATAAATAAATAAGTAAATATCAGAAACGTCAATGTAAAAGAGAAACATTGATAGTTGCCTGCCTGGGGGATTGAACCTGAAACCTAGGTATGTGCTCTCCCCAGGGATTGAACCCACAACCTTTTGGTGTATGGGACAATGCTACAACCAACTAAGACATCCAGCCAGGGCTAACTACTTTATCTTAAAGCTATTTCTCAAAACTAGGGAAAAAAAGAGGGGTTTTTTAAAAAGAAGTTTCATTTAAACATTGGTTAAGTGTTTGACATGAATGTTTTATAAATATTAATAATGTTTTATACTTGATTCCTCTATCCAAATCTCCCAGGTTGTGAATTAGTAGAGTCAGAATTAAGAATAGTAGTATACAACAGAAACTAGACTGTGAATTAGAAGAGAGGTTTCATTCCAGCTCTGTAACTTTGTAATTAATGACTTTAGGTAAGTGATTGGACCTTTGTCTGATTGTATCAGCAACATTAAGAAACTGTGCTATATTTTCCCAAAGACTAGCGGTGGCTGCCTAAGAATTATTTGAGGAACTTGTTTAAAATACAGAGATGGTGGGACCCTACTCAAGTAGATTCTAACCAAGTAAGTTAGGGTTTGTATCAGTGAATCTGAATTTTTTAAAAATGTTCCCCACATGGTTATGTTTACTGCCGGATTTGAAAGCTGCCTATGTAGTAGATCATAAGGTACCTTTAAGCTGTAAAATTCTATGGTCCTATCAAAGTTTCATGTTATGCTCAACTACCTGAGGGATCAGGGGCTCAATGGTGGGAAGTATTATGTAAATCTTCATTTATCAGCTCTCTGGAGAAAGGGTCAAGTTAAGGTTATAGTTTTTCCTGCTTTTTGGAAGTTAAAAATTTGTATTTCCCTGAGTCCTTATACAGTACAAATTTAACAGATAATTCTGAGCTCCTGTTGTGTGTCAATCTCTGTACTGGAGGTACTAGGAATAAAATGAGGAATAAGACAGGCGTGGCTATTGCCTGTAGAGAGCTTATAAACTGTTGGGGCCAGACAATACTCAAATTAACAGATATGTAATGTAAAACTTTAGTTATCAATTATTACTTAAAGTTGCCAGGATTGAGTTTTAGAACACAGGGTTAGTGGGTGAGGTGTCTAAAAATCATTTTTGAGAGCGTGGTTTAGCTTGCTGAGTTAGGGTACTGTATCTTTAATTCAGTTTGTTGAGTGTTTAGGTGTTATTTTCAGAACGTAAAGTAATTTATTATTTGGGAGAGGATCTCAGGAAGCACTAGTACAGGATGAGGAAGTTAGAGGGGAGAGAAAGGCATATGCTCTTGAGCTGATAATTGCTGTGGATAACCTGGCTCAATCCTGCTGGAGAACTCTGGGTGACACTACAGAACAGTGCCAATCAAAGTGGGGTCCACAGACTAGTGCCATGAACCATTCATTACAGGTCCTTGATGAGTTAAGTACGTAAATTGAGTGTGAGGGTTTAGAAACTCTTACAGGAATTTGACAAAGTAATTTTATGTCCATTAAATCTAATAATAAAACGTTTAGCTTGTATATGTATGTTTTTTAATTTTGTTTTCCTATTTATTCATTTCATTGTATTTTACAAAAGTATCAGTGCATGAGGGTTTGGAAATCAGAACAAAAACAAAAACAGGTCTCTCACATCAAATAATAAATACTGTTATGAACACAGCTCACAGTTATCCCACCCAAGGAGCCAGAGAACTGGGCTAACTGAAGAATTTTGCTTTTGGTTAATAATAAGGTACTTGAGTTCAGATTTTCTCTCATCACCCTGGGACTGAAGGTGAGATCAGTACATCAGGAGTTAGTGAGGTAGGTGGAGGTCCCATAAGAAGTACCTAAAAAGTGTTTTAAGCCCTGGCTGGGTATCTCAGTTGGTTAGAGCATCGTCCCAATACACCAAGGCTGGGCGTTCAGTCTCTGGTCAGGGCACATACCAGAAGCAACCAGTGAATATATAAATACGTGGAACAACAAATTGATGTTTCTTTCTCTCTTTCCCCTTCTCTTCCTCCCTCCTTCTTTCTCTCCCTTCCTCTTTCTCTGTAGACTCAATGAAAAAATTTTTTTAAGTGTTTTAAAGAGTTTAACTGGGATCTGGAAAGCATTTTGATTCTGAACTAAAAGATGGACAAGTAAACTTTCTAAATTAACAGCAAACAGCCAGATACTTTTTACCATTATCCAGAATTTATAAAAAATAAATTGGTTTCATTATTTTTATTATATACAATAGTTCTTTGGGGTGGGTAATACATTTACTCCAAGAAGCATTTCATATATTATTTCTTTGATAAATCAGGAAAAATGGGAATGCTTATTTTATGATTATGTATTATACAAAGTTCATTAGTTTGTAGTTTTTTACTACATTTAGAAAATTAACTCTATGCATCCTAACATTCTGGATTTCTGTGTGTGTTTTTTCTGTTTTGTCTGTTTTGTAGGACAGTTTATTTTGTGTCGTGGCAGCATTCGGCTGTTTCTACTATTGAACCTTTGAACGCTGAGAAAAGATAGGACTGTGAAGAAATATGGACTTTTTTATATTGTTAAATATCTTGACAAAATAAACATAAGTTGGCAGTTTGGGCTTATAACTGAGTCTGTTGAGTTTTAGGGCTTATAGTTAGTGTTTTGATTTTGTAATATGTCCTAACTACATTTGGAAAGTAGAGAAAAGTTAGGAAAAATCCATAATTCAATTGTTCTATATAAGGAACCATAAATATTTTTGTATATTGTCCATCAGTGTTTTTTTATTTGCAAGCTTTTAAAAAATTATATATATAACTTGGTAACCTGATTTTTTACTTCTCATAATGCCATATGCAGTTCTAAGTCATTTTATTTGCATTATGATTTCATAAGCAAATTTAATAGTTGCATTTATTCCATTAGGTTATACTATTGTTTATTTTTGCAATGTCCTTATTGAAGGACTGATATTTCTAATTTTTCACTATTATAAATAACAGAGATGAATTTGTGCATAACGTTTTTTTTCTACATTTTGAATTGTTCCCCTTACCTGTCACTCATTGTTTTTACTCAGCTCTTTCCACCCTACACCTTACACAACTTATTAACTTAAACATGCATCTGTTTTCTCCAGGGTTTTTTCCAGTGCCAGAGTTTCTGATAAGTCTGAGAGTTTCTAAGCTGTACATGAAATTAGCCCTCCCTTAAGACTCTCTGAAATTATGTTGGTTACTATCCCAATTCCTGCTTTCTTTGTAGTGATCCTCTCCTTATAAGAGTCCCTAGTGTCTTCTCCAGCTAGCTGTTATTGGGAGCACCTTAGTCTATGAGCTGACAAGGAAGGAGAAAATTCTGAGATGTTCTAAATTAAATTATAGCATCCAGAGAGTGAGAGAGACAGAACAATTAGTCTGTTAATAGCTGTGGATCAGCTAACAAAAGACTGCTCATATTCATTAGTCTGTTGGAACTTTGGATTAATTTCCAGGTGGCTATTCCAGTGATTATTCAAAAGAGACTATAGCCAGGTGCCTTCCAACCCCAAGAGCCTCCTCTTCTTGTGTGCATGAACTTTCTGGACTGTTGCCCATCAATCCAGAGGAATGGACACTTCTTCCTGGTGGGCTCTGCACCTCTCCCAGAGCTGGCCACACTTCACCTTCTCCCACCCTTTTTGCCTATAGCTAATACAAAGTTTTCAGACAGTTCACATCATTCTTCCCAGTCCCACTCCCCAATTGATGAATAAGAAACTATTGTAAACTCCAGGATGATAGTTATGTAGTATACTGCTAGGTTGGACTTCATGCCCCAAGACTGGTTTTCTTTGTGGCTAAATAAAACCTTTTTCAGAGAGAGGTGGGGGGGAAGGGAGGGAGGGAGAGGGAGAGAGACTTTCAGCTGTTGGAGTTAAAGTTTTGTTTAAAAGAGCCTTGTTCAAATAACTGAAACTCAAAAGGGAAAGGATCACAATTTAAATCTTTTTTTCTCCCTGGATGCTCCTCAGCAGATACATAAGTGTACCTACCCTTTTTCTTCTTAACCACTTTCAAGCGTGTAGATAAAAATAAAAATGAATTAATAAGAAAATACAAAGTTGTTTTACATACTTCTGCCATAACATTGGTTATCTACTTGTCTTATATTTACAGAATCTAAAGGAACCCCTCCAAGATTCATTCTAGCAAAAAAAAAAAAAAAAGTTTTTCTTCACCAGAAACCCTGCAGTGTAGTTTCCTGTCAGTGGTCTCCCTCAAGTCTGCTTGTTGACCCAAGAGAAGTCCAACCTGCAGAGAATTTTTATGAATTTGTTTGAGCTGAATTGACAGCATATGTTTGGGAGCAAGATCTCAAATGCTCCTCAGAATAACAGTTTGCTGCTGCTTTTATGCATTTTTAATTATGGAGGGACCCTAAGAAAGATCACATGAAAGGCAGGGAACGCAAGCTGGGGTTGGCTTATAGAATAAACTCTTGAGGGTGGGCATCATTTAGAAGGAGAGGTCTGGAATGAGGCTTTTGAGATGTGGTTTAGCCTAGATGCACAGAAACAATGGACGGGACTTCCTTCGGACAAGATAAGCCTTATACGTAAAAAGATGTGCCTGGGGCTGACTACGCACATAACCTGCTCAGTTAGGAATTTATGTTGAGGTCACCCTGTGAGGTTCCTGTCCACAGAACCCTTTTTCTTCCACACTGCTCCCGCTCAACTAGCTCTCAGTTGAGTCCCAGGAATCCTTTCTTGGTGCCGCAGCGATCGTCGGAAATAACAGGATTCACTATATTCATTATATATAGGTTAATACAATTCAGGAAAGAGGGTTTGGAGCCAGCTACAGGCTTTTACAGGACTTGGTAGGCGGACCTAAATTCCCTTTAGATCACCCAGTAGGGAAAAGTTGGCGCCGTGGTGAAGCAGTGGCAGACCGGGTAGGTCTTCAGCGGAAGGCGTCACAGCCATTCGCATTGTGAATGCCCTGATACCAGTGTCTGCCACGCTGCACCGGGGACAGAGTGGGAAGGATCAGGACAGGTCCGCCTGAGGAGGACGGAGCTCGGAGCCACCGGGTTAACGCCGTTTCTAGACCCACGGCGGGGTAGCGCGCGTGACAGGCCACATCCCTATCTCACTACCAGGAGGCCACCGCGTACTCAAGCTCCCTACAGAGACTGACCCTTAACCAACTTATCTCCCGTCTGGCGTTTTATGCTCAGTCACTACGTGCCCGGAGCTTCCGTGGAGGCGGAACTACTGTGTCTGGGGTCAGGGTTTGCCGAGAAAAGTCGTGGTTGGATTGACAAGAGGGCGGGCGGTAGGCGGGATTTCCGGCCGCTGTTCCATCAGCTGCCTTTTTCGGGCGTCTCCCAACAACCTTCTTAACTTCCCTTGTCCCTGACGCTGCGCCTGGGAGAAATCCAACGGGATTGGGATCAAGGGAACGTCTACTGCAGGTGGGGGCCCGGTGTGGGCATATTCTTGCGGCTCTGCTTGAGAGGAGAAATTGTGGGGTGGAGACCGCGAAGAGACTGAAAGAAGAGTGGGTCAGTGACAGCAGGGGAGCGTGAGGCAGGGACTGCGAGGCTACTGTGACCCAGAGGCAGTGACAGCGAGTGGACTGTGACCGAGATGTAGCTGCTTACAGGGGTCTGCGAGTCAGGAGCAGTGAATGCAAGGGATTCTGACCTCGGAGAGCACGAGGCAGACGTTGCGAGGGAACTATGACCGAAGAAGTGTGAGGCAGTGACTACGTGGGGACTGTGACCAAGGGCCAGGGATTCGGAGGAGACTGATCGATGGATAGTGACTGTGAGGATACTTTGAACCTAAGGGAACATGAAGCAGCAGCTGTGCAGACTGACCAACGAGCACTAACTTGGAAGGGCTGACTTGAAGAAGAGCGTGGGACCAGTGACTAGAGATGGTACTGTAGGGCTGGGTTTGGGCACAGGGTGTGATTGAGTGGCTATGACTGGGCAGAGAAGGTCTTTAGAGTGGAAAGAACACTGGTCTGAGACTTATCATAGAGACCTCTGTTTAAAAGTTTACGGACAAACTTCTTGTTGCTGGGAAACTTATTTCACACTGAGCTACAGTTTCTTCTTCAGTGCATGGGAAGTTTGGACTAATGTTTCTTAAATTATGGGTTCCATCCTATTGCAGGGTTGTGAAATCCATTCAGTGGATACCACCCGAATTTAAAAAAAATAGAATAGAATACAAATTTTTAGTGTGTTCGCATAGTAAGGGTAAGTATTGTTTCATGAAACTTGCTTCAGTTATGTGTATATGAGATTGTCATGTAAAATGGATTTCATACAAAAATATGTGAAATGCAGTAAAAATGTTTGAAAACATTGGACCAGATTATTTCTGAGTTTTCTTTCAGGTCTGAAATGTCATGATTTTATGGCTATTTGTAAGACAAAAAGCAATTGGGGAGATTGGCTGTATTCTTGAGGCACAGGCTTTAAAAGAGAGACTTAACTGGAGAAGGTTCCCCAAATATAATTGAGGTGACTAGTTATGACAGAGGATTGAAACTGAGGATCTCAGCTGGGAGAACCAGAACTTATATATTGAAATAGGGGCAATGATATTTATAGAGGCAGTGAGGTTATAGGGGTTTAGAACAGGAAAAACTGCTAGGAATAGACATTGAGGGTGGGGGAAACTTTGGGGCAGATAGGAATAGGCTTAGGAAGGGAACAGCAGATAGAAATAAATAACATTCTGCCAAGAATGAAATGGGTGTAGGGAGGTATAACCTTCAGTGTCTTTTTCAACTTTGATATTTAGTGATTCTGCAAGCACAGAGAATTGCTAATAAAAAGATATTAGTTGAGAGTAGAATTTGGTGTAGTAACCAGTGGCAAACACATGATGATCATCATGGAGAAGAAAGGATGACTCTGGGAAGGTCAACAGTAGTGACTAGAATACCACATGGGGGAGGCTTTAATGTATTTAGCCATTTAGTTCAGTGATTTGTGCACTGGAGGCCAAGACTGGCATACTGGGAATGAAGCTATGCTGTGGGAGATTCAAATGATATTGTAGATGCTGGTTTTATTTCCTACCGATTCCCTTTCATGAGGGCTCTGTGTGATGCAGGTGAAGTGAACTAAAGTTACATTACCTCCTCCTCTCTTACAGCCCTTTGTAGAAGGTGCTTCTGATTGTGCCACCCAATTTTTAAAAAATATGTAATAGAAGAGAAGCTTGAGGTAAATTTAACTTATCAGACACTGTATTTATCTGATAACCTAGTAGTCACTCCCTACCTCCTATACACAAATACACTTTGTGATAGGGGAAGAGTTCAGAAAGATTCTTGGATGGAAGTGAGTTGGGAATGGTGGGCAATAGCCTTTCTTTAGCTAAAAAAAAAAGTCTAGTTAAACCTTTTCCTAGGACATTAGGTATTTACTTGGCTTACATTATGCATAACTAAAAGGAACTATTGAAGAATTTCTTTCTAGAACAGAATATATGCTTCAAAGTAAATGGCCGTAGAAAAAAAGACATTTAGGCTTCACAAGTGCAGCACTGCCTCTGGGGTCTTTTGTGTTTCCTGAATGAAATGACTCTTTTTGACCTAGCCTGCTTTGCAAATTCCCTTTGAAAATCAGTATAATGGCCTGATTGGTAAAGAATTAACTTTACTTCTCCTTCAGCCTATGATTTCTCCCTCCATAAACAGGTGAGGGTTTTTTGTTTTTAATTTGAGCTGTCCTTTTTGGATATTTGATCCCTTGAGGCTAATAATCTAGTCAGATAGAGCTTTGGATTTAGAAGTCCCAGTTTACTTCTGTCTGACGAGGTTGTCTCACTCTGTGACTGTGGGAAGAATTATTGTTTTTGTTTTAGATATTCTGACTGTGGCAGAAGTGATCATTCTTTTGGTTAAACAGCCTTTAATAATCTGAAATATATGCATACTCACCAAATGCTGTATACAAACTCGAGTTTGTAAACCACATGACCCCATTCATGATTCCCCTGTGGAGATGTCTAACCTCCAGGTTGGCATGATTCCCCTGGGTAGTTGAGTAACTTCATCTTATAAACGCTGAAGAGAAATAGTTTATGAAAGTCATAGAAAAAGCAAGTATAATAATTTGTTATTGTTATACACAACTCTGATCTTAACTCAGATCATCTTGACTTTTTTATTAATAGAGATAATCCCCTTTCTGAATCAAACAAAACTTGGTCCCTCTCACATTAACATCTGTTACCCTAAAACATATGTCAAGAATAAAGTTTTCCAGAAGTCATGATTCTGGAAGGAATTTTTTCAGTTAGAGAGACCCTAAAGTCAGAGTACTTCCTAATCATTGGACTCTGAGAGTTCTGTTTTGCTCAAGATTGTGGCTGCTTTTACATTTGTTACATTATCACCACGTCAGTTGTGTTAGAAAAATGACATGACTTAGGACGGAGAGAGTGAGGAAGTCAGGGCTAGGCTCAGCTCTCCTGCTTATTTGCTCAAAGGATGACTTCCAGCATCTTCTCTTTCCTAAGCTTAAACCTTTCTGTTTCTAGTTCTAAACTTCTCTTTCACAATATTCCTGTCCAGTGGGTACCTGGACATGTGTTTGAAGTTTGATTTATTTTGTTAATTGCTTTATAAATGTTTGCGGCAAAATTTAAATCCTCACTCTGTTCTTCTATAATTCAGTGAGTAAATTTAGGGAACACACATTTTTATATACTCTATTTTGCAGTATGTGCCAAAGTACTATTCCAGAAGGAAAAAAGAAACCGGAATGTCTAATATATATTTGGTACTGTGTTAGATTAGTTTATGTACATTATCATTAATATAAATAATCGAATTGACTATATTTTGCTGTTTGCAAACCAGATTAGTATGTAGATATATAGCAGTCTCTTTTTTTTGTCCTCTCTTTTTTTTTTTTTTTGGTAGCTCTCTAGTTGAAAGCTGAAAATTATGTTAGTTTGAAGCTTTCTGTGTTCCAGTAGAACCCGTGGGTCTGCTAGGCTGTTATGTGACATTCACAACTATTTGCAAACCAGTTTTGAAGCAAGATATGCTAAAAATAGTGACATTTGTTTGTTTCTCTATACCTGAGAACAAAACGATTGTATGACACTTAACAGAAAACATTTTTTTAATCTACAGAGCATTACCTTAGATGTGATTATATTTGCTTATTTTTTGGCCCTAGGGCAAAGTCTTAATCTCCTGTAGCATGTACTCCTTTGACTGTATGGTGAAATCTTGTGGACTCCCTTTTTGAAATAATATTTTTATATGTAAAAATTAAAATATGTAGAATTATAAAGGAAACAAATTATGTTGAAATATAGTTATCAAAATATTTTAAATGTAGTGAATATTTTAAATGTAGTGACATAGCACTTGTGTGCTTTTTATTAATGTAGTGAATAATGTTTACTATCAATGGGACTTATAACTAAAATAATTTTTATTAGAAAAATTTTTTTATCTTTACTTGAGGACATCTTGTCTTTCCTTTTGAGAGAGAAGAAAGGGGGAGAGAGAGAGAGAAACATTGATTGGTTGCCCCCTGTGGGGGATCAAACCTGCATCCTGGGTATGTGCCCTGAACAAGAATCAAACCCGTGACTTTTCAGTCATGGGATGATGCTCCAACCATCTGAGCCACACCAGCCAGGGCACTGATGCGGACTCTGGCCGGCAGGGTCCGTGTGTTGTGGCTGCAGTGAACAAATTCACATAGACTACAGAAGTCTTGTAAAGAAAAAGGGACAGCATGGCCACTCTCTGAGCAAGAGAAGGTGACCTTGGAAGAAATCCCTTTTTCTCTGAAATCCAACACACCTTACGACCTTATTGAAAAGCACTTGGTGTTGCCTACCCTTAGCTGAGCTGATGTGCACACTCTAACCAAGTTGGTGTGTTGTCCACAACTGCGGCTCATAGCCCTGGTTCCCTGTTCCTGGGCGTCAGATGATGTGGACCCCGGCCCACAGTCCATGTGTTGTGGCTGCAATGAACAAATTCACATGGACTACGGAAGTCCTGTGGAGAAAAAGGGATGGCGTGACCACTCTCTAAGTGAGAGAGCAGGCCCTGACCCCAGCATGGACAAGTTTTTATTGCTTTTCTGGGCATATTACATCAGGATGATCCTCATTTACTATGCACAGGTTCCCTTTAGGTGGTTACCTTTCACAGAAAACAAAGGAGAGGATGTTGCTAATTACATCAGAGAAGAAGGATATTTGCAAATGCAAAGGGAAAAGTGGTTGAACTGGTTACATTCATCCTTGGAAGGTTTAGCATAGTTTTTAGGAAATTATTTTAAAGATATACAGTAAACATTTGCTGCCTCAGTTCAGGTGAGGGAGTTTTAGCAAAAGCAAGCCTCAAAGCAGCCTAGGTACAATGTTGGCCTGATTCCCCGTGGGAGAACCTATTCGTGGGTGTGGGTCCTGTGTGCCGGACCTTGCTCCGAACTTGCCTTTCTGAGTGGGGGCCGGGCTACATTTCCCACGCCATGAGGAATTGTTCCCTATAGGGCACTATAATAATTTTTAAATGATCATGTATTTAAATAAGATATTTGTAACAAGTATAATAATATGAAAATATCTATGATTTCTATTGGTTATAAAGTCTATTATTCTACCGAGCCTACTGTTACAATTGTGGCTTATGTTCATAGTTGAAGGAAGGGTGAATTTGCCAGAGGTAAGTAAAAATAAAGATATAATTTTGGAGGGTCCAAATCCCAGGCTTCCTGAATTTATCATAGACTTTGCTTTAGAGACATAAATTCCATAACCCATTCTTCACAGAGCACAGTCTGAACACAGGGCTTACTCACTGAATCTTCTAGTACAATAGAACAGTGGCAGAGCAAAATCATTCAACTGTAGCAATTATTACAAGTGTCCTTTGTGATTTTCAGGATAATCTCCTTCCTGAAATATCCTATTGTGTGGCCAGGACCAAGTATAAGCTTTATTTAGTTCAGAGCTAACCCAGGGTCTGGCACAGAATAAGTGCCCACTCAATGTTTGTCGAATTAGGGTGGTTCTGAAGAAATAAGAAAAGAGATCAAGTTCAAAGCTAAGCTTTTAAATGTGGCAACTTACTGGCCTCAGATGTTGAAGAATAACATTGTGCTCTGCTTTAAAAGTAATCTGTCAGTGCAGGTCATGCTGTGAAATTTACCTTTACATTTAGAATTTCCCAAATTAGGCATTCTCTTGACTTATGCTGTATAGTATGGTGATATATACAGGTTAGTGACATAAACTAAAGTAATCCTGTATCAGAAAAATATGGTACAATTTCTTGAAATAATCCTATTCCTAGTACTGCTCTCCTTTTTGGAACTGCGTAATCTAGGTAGAATTTACCACCAAATTATGGATAAATCTGTCCTGTCTTCATCTAGAAGAGGAGTTGGCAAACTTAGTAAAGGGGCAGGTCGGAACTATTAGGCTTTGAAGATCATAAGGTTTTTGTGGCAACCACTTAACTCTGCAGTTTTAACACAAAAGCAACCATAGACAATGTATCAGTGAATGAGCTTGGCTGTGTTTTTAATAAAACTTTAATTACAAAATCAGACAATGGGGTATTTTTGGCCTGTGAGCTGTAGTTTGCTGACTCCTCTGACCCCTGGTCTAGGATATATGATGGTCCCTGAATCTGGGACCTCCTCCCCAGCATGGGTTAGACATATCCTCTCTCAAGCGTCAACAGCGTTTACACAAGAGATATTGTGACTGCAGTGTCATCTGTGGAAAGGCTGAGCATATCTATCTATCTATATATATATCAGATGACATGATTAATGTCAAGAGTATTAGATGCACTTTAACTTACAAGTTCATAGAACTTGCCTCTTAGAGCACCACTTTATTAAGCTTTACAATGGTAGAAGTTGGTAAAGATCCCAAATGTGAAGTATACTTTCTCAGCTTTGGAACTGAGCATTGGTATTACCAGAAAATTACTGAGCATAGGGTTTTATTGAGGAAGATAATGTAGGCCCAGAGATGGGGAAGCAGGAGTAGAACACAAAGGACAAATTTATGTCTCTTCTTTTTGCAGATAGTTCTCTGTAGTACTCAGTTAAATTTGAATTAGATTTTTGAAATTTGAAGAGTATATGTAATTACAACTTGCTACCATTTAGGTGGTTACACGGTTTAGAAGTAGAGTCCCCCTCCTTTATCACCCTGGGGTCCTTACTAGATCTAGTAATAAGGAGATAGAATGGAGGGGATTGGGCAGACCCAAAAAATGCACTGGTAGAAGACTTTCATCTTCAAAACACAAGCATGTGCATGTTAGTGCCCAGATTTTATCTCCTTCAGGACATTCATATTGAGAAAACACTTGACTGGATTTATCCTCAGTGTCTTCTCACCACAACTCCTCCCTGCTCACACTCGTTTCCACTTATCCTCTACTTTCTTAGTAGCAAAGTTGGTACTTCCAAGTAGGCATCTATTGGAACACTGAAGAATAAAGCAAGCAGTGTGTCCTGGGAGGTGAGTCAGCAGAAATGGAGCCAGATTTTGTGAGTGAAAATAGGCACAATACTGCATTCTGTATCTTGAAAGCAATTAGAGACACTAATGCACTTAATAGGCAAGGTGGTAGTTGGCACTGGTGGTGTGGGTGGTTATGTCCATGTTTAGAATATGTGCTTGAATGGAGAGTTGGAATGACTAAGATAAAGCGACTTACTAGGGACTGAATAGGTAGCAGTGTTAGAAAGATCAGGCCTTACAAATGCTATATTTTTGCTGCTATTCCCTTTGTCTTTCTTTTAGTATAGCTTCTTTTAACAAACTTTTTTGGAGGATAAACCGCTAAGGAAACAGGAAGTTTGGTCCACCCTAATGGACTCATGAGGAAGGCTTTGTATTCTATAACTACTGTCATTCCGACTCATCTCAGTTTAATCAATGTGGGTGCTATGGCTGGAAGCCAGGATCCACTTGTTAAGTATTAGGCAACACCCTGTTCCCCATCCCCATTTTGATTTTTGAACTGTATTGGCTTTGAGGAGGTACCATCTTTTCCCAGCCTCATTGCCTGCTGGACAAATTGATATTAAGCCAGACTGTATGTGTATGTATTTTCTTCCCCCTCTCAGAGGTAGCTATTTAAAACCACCTCCATTTTCAGGACCATCACTGTACCTTTATTTGAATGGTGCTGGTTGGTTACAAAGGTGCAGTTATTATAAACAGAATTTGGGAATTATGATCCTTGTTGGAGGTATTCAGTAGTTACTGGGCAATTGTGGAAGTTTTAAAGGCGGTGTAGTTTTAGGTATGCTAAGTTTCAGTGTAATGAACTAAAAAGCCAACATGTGTTTACTATCCTCAGTGTGTCCTCATCCTCCCACTACCTTTTCTCAGTAGCAAAGTTGATGTGCCCCTGCAGGCACATACTGGAACTTTAGGGGAACTGGGGAGAATTTTTTCCATCATTTTGGGCACTAATACATTATTCTATATGCTTTTTGGGGCCTAAGTTAGTGGATGTGAGGGAACATGAGAATGGTCTAAGAGAGCCAGTGAAAAATGAAAAACCTTAAGAGATCTATGAAATAAAAGTTTAAAAATTAGTAGTAGTTCCAGAGGAAAGGTGTGAGGATTAATCTCTAATTTCTAAATTCTTATGGAATGTCTGTGACCTGGGTGTTTTCTGTTTCCTAAGAAAGTAGATAAAATATAGAAGTGTTGTACATTAAAAACCAAAAAGTATCAGACGTGTTTGTTCTAAATCAAAGGCTCTTAAGACTTTAGTTTGTCTAATGTGTAATGGTCAGTTGAAAGTAAAATGTAAAGTTTAATGTAAGACACAAAGGTTGTCTTTAGAAAACAACTGTATGTAAACAGATAAGGAAAAATACTTTTGAGAGGATGAGACCTTTGTTGCACCATCTTTCATACACTTATAAATTGACAAGTACTTGACCTCTTACCATCAAAACAAAACAGTAATGTACGTAGTGCTTTTCAAAATTTCGAAGCAGTTTTCTATACTTACTATATTTATTCAAATAGTTATTGAGTATTCACTGTGTTCCAGGGATCATTGCTACATATCAGGTGCATTAATTACAATTTTTGTGTTCCAGGTGATAAGAACCCCAACTTAACTGAATTAAGCAAAAAAGGGGAATGTACTTGGTTGGCACAATTAGTTCAGGGTCTGCCTTCTCTCATCGGCTTTGCTTTCTCTCTGTTGACTATTTTGGAAAAGGCTCTCCTCCTGGTCATAGGTTGGCCACTAGATTGTCATGGGATTGTTCCTAGAGCCATGTCTTCAGGGTCAGATCTGCAAAGAAAGATGCGATAATCTTTGTCCAAGCATTCCCATCTGGTGAGTCCAGATACTCACTCTGATTGGACTAAGTCACATCACCTATCACTGCCTTACCCTCCACTCTTTTTCCTGCTCTCTTTCCTACGCTGGCCCAAACCAAAACAAGCTCCTAGAGTTCCTTAGTAGTCTGCCAGCGATGTGCCCAGTAGGAAGGGAGCTTTAGTCTTTATGAAAGATGAAATTAAATTCCTGCTTGGCACAGTGTAGCACATGACCAGAGTTCAAGAAGTGGTTATGATTAAATTCATTTATGACCATTTTATTACCAGGCAGTATAATGTTGTCATTAAATACACAGACCCCAGAGCCAGAATGTCTGGGTTCAAATCTTGTTTTTTCCCTGTCTCAGGTGTATGACCTTAAGCAAGTCATTTAACCTAGTTGTTTTTCAATTTCCTCATTAGCAAAACAAGCGATAATAGTATTAACTACCTCATTGAATTGTTGTGAGGATTGTTATTTAATATATATATATGCTCAAGGTTTATAACTTCTTGGCACACAGGAAGTACTCTACAAGTATTAGCTATAATTATTATCATTGCTTATCGTACTAATCTTTGGGACTGTAATAGAGAAATGTGAATCTTGGGATAGTACAGTAAAACAGGTTTACATTGGATTGAATACCCTAACTCATTAAGAATTCTAAATATATTCTCTATTCTGTTTTCTAAAGGCACACTTTACTGTGTTTTACATTGTGCTAACCTAAAGAGTGTTAGGGATGGATCTCAATGAGGAAAGAGGGTTCTAGTGGAGTGTCACGTTGGCATATGGTGATATATCTATCCTGATCAGTATTTTCACTAGTGAGTTGGATGGAGACATAAAAACTATGCTTTTCAAGTTTATAGATTATGTAATAATTGTGATAAATAGTTAATATGATAGATGGTGATCAAGATTTGAAAAAAATCAAATTTGTATAAACAAAAAGTTCAACTAAGACTTTAATAGGATTATGACTAACAAAAGGAATAAATGTATTTCTATATAATCTCTGCTTGAATGTCCTGGTGTGCCAAAATGAAGTGTTTCCTGAGATCACCCAGTCTTTTTTCAGATAATGCTAATTCCTAAAAAATTTTTCTTATGTTTAGTTAAAACTTGTGTATCTGTGTTTTTCAACCATCGACCCATGTTCTATTGTCTGGACTTTCACAGAGTAGTGTCCCCCTATTTAACATGACAGGCTTTCAAATATTTAGAGAGAATTACCAGGTATCTTCTGTATTATATCATATGTAATACTATAGTAGTAAGGGTATGCAGTCTGCAGATAGGCTGACTGAATATGATTTTTAAAAAAAATTTGATTTCTAGCTTCACTGCTTACTAGCTGTGTGAGCCCATCTTCTGTGCCTCAGTTTTCTCATCTGTAAAAAAGTAATAATACCTGTATCAAAAAGTTGTATTAAGAGTTTTAGTATTCTCATTAAAGAATTTTTTTAGTTTATTGATTTTAGGGAGAGAGAGAGAGAGAAACATCGATTTGTTGTTCCACTTATTTATGCATTCATTGGTTGATACTTGTATGTGCCCTAACCAGGGATCAAACCCATAATCTTGGCGTATTGGGATGATACTCTAACCAACTGAACTATCTGGCCAGGGCTCTTAATATTTTTAAGGTGTTTATGCATGTAGGTGTTTATAAGTGCTCACTGTTAGGAGTATAATGTTTCTTCTTTGTAGCTTGATGTCAGACTCCAGAAGAGTTCTTGCTACACTAGTCATTTTTTAATGGGATTGGAGTGAAAAATAGGGGTGATATAGCATACTTCATATTTTATCATACTTTTGTATTAAGAGTTTACTTTCTACAATAATAATCATGGGGGAAAACTTGGCAAAATCTTTTTTGATATAGGGGATGCACGAATACTACAAGGCAGATAATTACTACTACTAAATAATAATAACTAATATTTACAAGCACTTACTGTGCGCCAGGGACTGAACTAAGGCTTTACATAGCCCATGGATTATTCCATTTAAACCTCATTTGTTAGATGATGCAACCTAGGGTTGGAAAGAGTAAGGAATTTGTCCAAGTTTTCGTGGCCAGTAAGTGGTAGAGATGAAATTCATACTTTTAATCTGACTTTTAATCACTATACTATGCTGATGGTGATGTTAAAGATTTTTACATTTCTTAGAATGGAGCATGGATACAAAATATTGATTAATATTGCTTTAAACATTTGATTAGAGGTGTTTATATAAGGCAAATGAGAGATTTTGTTGAAGAATGTATGTACTCAACTGAAATACAGGTAAAATGTATTAGTATTACTATTATTTACTAAAGGCCTTTGTAACATGTTAATATTATGGTTGCCTTATGGGGTTTTTTTGTTTGTGAATTTTACTTTAGCCTTAAATAACTAGTCAGACAACTCCTTTCTCTTGCCTCGAGTCCCCATTGTGATGTTTTATATTTTCTGTATTATTATTTTTAATCTGGTGGAATAGATCCAGTGTCACAAGATCTAGCAACCCCAGATATTGATTTGGCTTTCAAATATTTTTAAAACCATGCTGGCAGCATTTTAAATGTGAGAAGGAGTGCTTTTGTTTTTCTACTATAATGGTATTCACCATGTGTTTGGCTGGTTAAGTTGAATCATATGACAAGATGGTTCAGTACTTAAGGAAGCAAGCAGTTACAAAAGAAAGCAAATTTTTGTTACCAGTATTTACATTTTACTACAGTATAAAACATAAACAAGAAAGCAGAGCAAAACCTGACTGGGGAAGAAAAATGAATTACAAAGTGGCATGAAGAAACTTGAGAGTGATAGACATGTTCATTATCTTAATTTTGATGACTTATGGGTATATAGGTATGTTAAAACTCATTAAATCATATACTTATATATGTACAGTTTATCATTTGTGAATTATACTTCAGTAAAGCTGTACAAATATAATACATATTACCCCTTCCCCCAACACAGAGAGTGAAGACATCTGGGAAATTCCTATAAACATGACTTTGGATGTGTAAACATTAAGGAATTTAAATTCCTTGCAGTTATGGAAAATAACTGATGAAAATGTGAAATGGCATTTACTTGATTTATTATGAACCCTTAAAACTTTTGTATCGTGAATGAAAAGTAAAAGTACCTTTAAAATACTACCTATTTGTAATGTCAGAAGAGGGAAGAGCAGATATTTAAAAATTCTTTATTGCTTAAGTTAAAAAGTTACCAAGAAACCTTAGGTAACCTATCCAGTAGGAAAGATCTAAAAATCTGTGTATCTGACAAATCAAACAGCTTCTGAACCAGTAGCCATGTCAGTTCTATCTGATTGGTGCTGGGGCCTTGTTTACCTTTAAGTAACTGTGACCTTTTTTTATTCCACTGCTCAGTTAGGCTGGCCTAACTTAAATGTGAAAAAATACAGGGGGCCCTGGCCGGATAGCTCGGTTGGTTAGAGCATGGTCCTGCCAAGGTTACGGATTTGATCCTCACATACAAGAATCAGGGCACATACAAGAATCAACTGATGAATGCATAAGTGGAACGATAAATTGATGGTGTTTCTCTTTCTCTCTCTCCCTCAAATCAATACATAAAATTAAAACAAAACACAAGGAACTCATGCTGTAGAATGTTCTTGATATAAAGAAATAACAGTAATGAGACAGCTTCTTTTTAAAAATCTTAGGTTTCTGGAAGACAGCACAATATATTAGTAAGGACTTAGGAATTAGGCAAGGCTGAATTTAAAGCATGGCTATTCTACTTACCAGCTGTGTGATCTTAGATAGGTTGCTTAACTTCCCTGATCCTTAGTTTTCTCATTTGTAAATTGAGGCTAATAATACCTGTATATATGTGTATTAATTGCCTAGTAGAGTACCTGGAACATAGTAACTATTAAAAAAAAAGCTATTATTATGATTGTTGTTATTAACTTCCTTGTAAGACGTTTAGATTACTAGACATACTTTTTGGAATATACATATCATGTATTCTGAATGAAAGTCAGAAAGGAGAGTAAATCAGTTTCTAGATACCCCAAAGACAATGTAGTGCCTATCTGTGTAGAAACTGTGATAGAGCATTTTAAAAATTAAATTTTTTATTTAAAAAAGTAAAGCCTGTAGAAAAGTTGAAAGGATATCAAAATGAACTCTCTTATGCCCCACCTAGATTCATACATTGATAATGTGTGCCTTATTTGCTTCACATTTCTTATATGTAATATAACATATACATTTTCCTTTTTATTTTTTTCTGATGGTAAATTGTACCTTTATCCCTAGATATTTCAGCATTTATCTTCTAAAAACAAGGACAGCCCTGACTGGTGTGGCTTGGTGGCCTAAGCACCAGCGTGTGAACCAAAAGTTTGCTGGTTTGATTCCTGGTTGGGGCACATGCCTTATGGGCTGGCTCTCCAGTTGGGGGCATGCGAGGGAAACCAGTCTGTATATCTCTCGCACATCGATGTTTCTCTCCCTGTCTTTCTCCCTCTCTTCCCTTGTCTCTAAAAATAAATAAAAATCTGTAAAAACAAGGACAGTTTTTTACATAACATGCTATAAAATCAAATCTGGGAAGTTTAATATTGATGCCTAATATTACCTGATACATAGTTTATATTCAAATTTTATTGATTGTCCTAATAATTATTCTTTATAACAATTTTTCCTCCAATCTAGAATTTTGTATTACATTTAGTTTTCATTTCTTTGGTTTCTTAACATACAGCAGCTCCTCAGCTTTTTGTTGTTTTCATGATTGACGTTTTTTGAAGAATACAGCCTTGTTTTGTAGACAGTCCTTTAATTAAGGTCTGTCTGCTTATTCCTCATATATCCATACAGATTATGCATTTTTGGCAGATAATATATCCTCAGCGCTTCTCATAAGGAGGCATTATTGGTGATATTAATTAACTTTATCACTTAGCTAAGAGATCTTTTCACTATAAAGGTAACGCTTTCCCTTTGTAATTAGCAAGTAATCAATCTATGGGGAGATACTTTGAAACTGTGTAAATATCCTGTTCCTCAACAAAATTTTTCCCAGTGGTTTTAGAATTTTAAAGAACATTTTTACATAAACATGTGGTTTCGTTACCTTGATTGAAGACTTCTTGAGTACATAGTTTTTACTTTAAAAATTATTATAATACCTTGTACACAGTAAGTACTGTTTTTTTAAAAGGTTTTTTTTTAAGATTTCATTTATTTTTAGAGAGAGGGGAAGGGAGACGTAGAGAAACATCAATGTGTGGTTGCCTCTGGCATGCCCCCAAGTGGGGACCTGGCCCACAACCCAGGCATGTGCCCTGACTGGGAATCAAACCAGCAACCTTCCAGTTCTCAGGCTGGCGAACTGAGCCACACCAGCCAGGGCACAGTAAGTACTATTGATTACCTGATCTTGAGCTGTCTGTCACCAGATTGCTGATTATATTTCTACAATGGATTTTGTCTGCTTATCCTGAGAACTTAGTGGATACTTAGAGAAGTCTTGTCATATGCAAGTGAGAAATGCTCTCTAAATGGACTGATTAGGCATTCTTCGCAGGCCTCTCAGACAGTGACATAGGAATACAGACCTGGATATTTTGAAATAATAATAATAATGAAGAAGAAGAAGGAGAAAATCTCTGATCATCATCACTGGGAAAACTTGTAAAAGTGTAGTATCCTTCTTCCATTTTAATTTGCATTTGTGACAAAAGGGAGTTTCTGGGTGGTGTTCATCTTTCACTTTGGACTCACATTTTTTTTCTTTGTCAGCATTAGGGTGTCACCTTCAGTCTTTAAGAATTGGGTCAGGTTTCTTATAGATCTTGTCACATTGCCACTTAGAATTTAACTGGAGGAAAGAAAGTAAGGCTGAATGCCTTTGTTTAGATGAGATGGGCTTATTAGAGTCAGTGAGGCAGAGTAGAATGTCCTCATTCTGTCTGGCAGTTATTGTTTCCCACCTCTGCCCTGAGGGTCTTTCTTCGACCTTTCCACTGTACCGTATCTTGGGCAGAGATGGCAGCTGATCACTAAAATTCCTCTGTCCCCGATTTCTGGCTAATGCCTAAAATTTCATCAATACCAAGAAATTAAGTTGCTTGTATACATTGTTACTCAAGAAAAATGCAGATATCCTTGCTGGGGATTGGAGAGGTAGCACAAGCCAACATCTCAATGTGAAATATCAAACATTTGGACCATTTAAATGATAGCTAGCTGCTAAAGGCTCTCTGCTAAATGAATCAGTGATGAATAAGATTTTTTCCTGGAGGAAGGAGAAGGCTGGGTGGGGTTTTAATAGTTGGGGACTATGAACAAATGTAAGGGGCTTAAGACTCTGAAAGAGTAAGGGGAACTGTGTATTGAAGAAAGAAAAGGAAGGACATTTAAAAGATGCAGTACATTACACTACAATTTCTATAGATCCTTAGTGGAGTGGTCTCTGAAATCTACAGAGCATTTAAAGTTAAGAAATACATGCTTTGTTAAACCAGGAATGGTGATGACCATTATTTTTAAAAAGGCCCCTTTCCCCATCTGCACAGAAGACATACCTTTTACATTTCCTTTCGCTGATCATACCTCCAGATATCCCAGGAATGATATAAGGAATACTGTTAAAGTCTGTATAACTAACTTTCTCAGCCATGTTATTCCAATCTTTTGAATAAAATCAGAATATGAGATTAGTAGTTAGTATGCAGTCTTCATTGGTCAGGAGGAATAATTTCCAAGTCAGGTGATTAATTGTGGCCATTGTTCCACAGAGAGGCATTTCAGAGTTTCTACTGGATCCTGTGTTTTGTGAAGCTTTGTTTTTTCCAGATGCCGTTGGATCTTCTTTGTGAATTGTGTGCTATGGAATTGATCTTTTGCTGAGTATATCTGTGTTAACATCTCTGAAATACTGGTGACAGATTTTTTTCTACCTCAATGAGAAAAAATTCTTTTTCACTTTGTATGACCGGTTAAAAGAAGATGGATGCACAGAGTTCAGCCAAAGTCAACACAAGGAAGAGGAGGAAAGAGGTACCTGGACCCAATGGGGCAACAGAGGAAGATGGGATTCCTTCTAAAATGCCACGCTGTGCAGTTGTAAGTAAGGAAGAGATTTCTGTGTTGTGCATATAACCCAGGGGGAGGGTAGAAAACTGATACAGCATTACTTGTCTTCTTAAATAATGGAGGGAATGAATAGTAAGTGTGGTAGATAGTAAGTATTTTCACAGTTGTTGTAAATCTTATGCTTTCTTACTAGATTATAACTCAGCTTTACATTGAAATTGGAAAAAGAATGTTAGGAAAATTTGGAAATTGTGTTGTGTATTAGGCTAAGATCAAATTCAAACTAATAGAGAAATTGGGGCTCTAGGCAGTGATCTGATCTTGGCATCATCTCAAGGTGTTTAGTTTTCTGTGTCTTACTGTCTTTTCTTCCATATCACTTACCCACTCTATTGCTGCTTATATCTTAGATGAGAAATTTTTCTGTTACTGCTTACCTTATGATCCTTTATCTCTGGAACATTATCTTTGTATTTCTATTGCCAAGCCTTCAATGAAATACCCCATTCCAAATTGCTCATCCTGCCTCAGGTTTATATCCTTACTAAATCTTCCTCCTCCCAAAAAACATGTCAAAGAATACACAATTGAAGTGATTATTGATATACAATATTATGAAATCAGTGTTTCAAAATCCTAATGACAAAATTGCATGTTTCTGTATTTTCTTAACCTATGATGGCCATTAGTCAGCGATCAAACTGCACTTTCCGTTGGTTTGTACTGGAGCTTCATAGCCCAAGTGGAAAAACATTTCTACTCTGACACAGTTAACAATTGTTCCAAACCAATATCTTGAGCAATAAAAGCAACTGGGCTTCACAGATAGGAAGCATATGTTCCAGGCCTGGTATTGATGATATTTGTGGGGCAAGTGTATTCCTTTCCTGTTGCTGCTGTAACAAGTTACCACAAGTTTGGGGGAGTAAAACAGTACAGATCAATCTTTCAGTTCTGGAGGTCAGAAGACTGAAATGGGTCTTAGGGAGCTAAAGTCAAAGTGTTGGCGGGGCTGGAAGTTCCAGGGGAGAATCAGTTTCCTTGCCTTTCTGGCTTCTAGAGGCTGTCCACATTGCTCTGCTCTTGGTGCCAGCCAGCCAGCAATCCTGGCACCTTGACCACAATGTCTGTCATCACACCTCCTGATTCTGACTCTCCTTTCTCCCTTATTCACTTATCAAGACCCTTGTGATTACATTGGACATACCTGGACAATCCAGGATAATCTCCCTGCCTCAAAGTCCTTTAATTTAATTGTATCTTCAAAGCTCCTTTTGCCATGGAAAACATAGTCATATGTTATGGAGATTTAGGTGTAAATAGATAGCATTATTCTACATACAGCAGAAGTAAACTCAGAAAATGACTCAGCAGTCAACAAAACAGTGTATTGTTAATTTCTGAATGTTTCTTAGACAGTTTAGGTTAAGGAGATGGTGGTAGACACCAATTCAACAACCTCACTTGGAGTAGGAACAAATTATGACCAAGTAGGTGGTACTCTCAGCCAGTCACCATGGCCAGGAATAGAGCAAAGAAGGCCCATCTTACTGGAATGGACTCTGAGAAGACCTAAATTTTTGGTCCTTAGAATCTGAGGAATCTCAGTTTTTAAAATTACTTTACATCATATATTCATGTCACAAATCAGTTGAGTGGCTTTTGTTACCTATCCCACATTCTTCTCTGGCACATGCTGGCTATTTTGAATGGGCTAATGGTTAAAGATTCACTCACCCAACTGGCTAGACTGATCCTAATGAGGAGTATACATTAAATAACTTGTTTGTCATCTCCATCATACACCTGTACTTTCTGTCTCTGAACCCCTTTCACTTTTGTAGCAAAAGCAAGCAAGATATTTTTTTAAATAATAGCTTTATTTAATAGATCATGTAATCCACTAATTTAAACTGTACAATTTAGTGGTTTTTAGTGTATTCACAGAGTTATGCAACCACCCCCACAAGTAATTTTAGAATACTTTTATCACTACAAAAAGAAGCCCCATACACATTAGCAATCACTCCCCATTTCCTTTCAACCTCCCCAGCCTCTAGAAACCACTACTCTACTTTCCGGCACTATAGATTTTTCTGTTCTGGGCATCACATACAAATGGCATCATACAACATGTAGTCTTTTGTGGCTAGCTTCTTTCACTGGGCATGTTTTCAAGAATCAGTGTTGTAGCATGTATCATTACTTGATTTCTATTTATTGGTTAATAGCATGCCGTCAACTATTACATTCCATTTATCCAATCATTAGCTAACATTTGGATTGAGCAGACAAGATGTTATTACACATTTATAATGTGCCAGCATGGCAGTAGGTAACTAGGAGTGTAAAGATAAGCAAGCTCTTCCCTCTGAGAGATGTGAGCAGAATGTGGAGTTCCAAGGCTCAGAGTTCATTAGCTTTAGAAAAGTGCTTTCTTTGCAAGTGGGGAAAGGGATGGGAAGGATCACCAAGTATTAGTTGGCTTGATGGTTCAGGATGAAATGGATAGAAGAGAGGGCAAGAGTTGAGGAAAAATTAAGGGATAACTTTTATGGCTAGTTTGTTTATAAGTATAAAGAATTTACTGATACAGATATTTCTAAAGGTATAATCAAAAGGATCACAAAAATATTTACAAAGAATAAAACATTAGCATATCTTAGTATTTATCATATGTATGAATAAGTCATAAAGTACCTAAACTCTGGAGGAAATTGGCCACAGTTCTATTTATGGAGATCTCATAATCTCATTCTAGTCAACGTATATTGAAAACGTCTGTGTGTCAGTTGCTAGAATTAGAGATACAAAAATGAAAAGATGACCTTGCCCTTAAGAAGTTCACAGAAAAATAGGAGATAGAGACATAATTAAGATACAGTATGAAAAAGGACAAATAGAAGGTTAGAGGAATTTTGACTGAGGGGTGTGGACAGTGGTTTTTGATAAACTTCATTGAGAAGATTATTTCCGACTTGAACTTTGAAGGATAAATAGGAATTCAAGAAACAGACAAGAGCTGTCCATACCTGTTGCCTCTCAGGTTGCACATGTGAGGCCTCTCTACCACCTCTGAGATATGCTACTTTGCCTCCTACTTGCTGGCCGCACTCTGGGGCAATGCCTCCCCCAGCGCCAAAGCTATCAAGAAGAACCTGAACAGTGTGGGTATAAAGGAAACAGCATAGGGAATATAGCCAATAATATTATAATAACTATGTATTTTGTCAGGTGGGTACTGGAAATATTGTGGGGAACACTTTGTAAAGTATATTATTACCTAACCACTATGCTGTACACCTGAAACTAATACAAAATAATAATATCAACTATAAACTATAATTGAAAAAGAAAATTATGAAATAAAAAAACAGTAACTGTTGATAGATAATATATTTTTTGCCATTTTATTTTTCATATTTTGGGGTTTTTTTTCTTTTTCCTAAAGAAGACTCTTTAACATTTCTTGTAATACTGGTTTGGTGGTGATGAATTCCTTTAGCTTTTTCTTCTCTGGGAAGTGCTTTTTCTGTCCTGCAATTCTAAATGACAGCTTTTCTGGGTAATCTTGATTGTGGGTTCTTGCTTTTTATCACTTTGAATATTTTGTGCCAGTCCTTTCTGACCTGCAAAGTTTCTGTTGAGAAATCAGCTGACAGTCTTATGGGAGCTCCTTTGTAGGGAGCTGCTTTCTCTTGCTGCTTTTAGGATTATTTGTCTTTAACCTTTGCCATTTTAATTATGATGTGTCTTGGTGTGGGCCTCTTTGGGTTCATCTTGTTTGGAACTCTCTCTGCTTCCTGGACTTGTGTGTCTCTTTCCTTCACCAGGTTAAGGAAGTTTTCAGTCATTATTTCTTCAAATAGGCTCTTAATCCCTTGCTCTCTCTCTTTCCTTGTATCTGGTATCCCTATGATATAAATGCTGTTACACTTGATATTGTCCCAAAGGTCCTTTAATCTATCCTTGTGTTTTTGTTTTTTTTTTGGGGGGGGGGTCTTTTTTTTTTTTGCCACTCTGATTGGGTGTTTTCTGCTTTGTTGTCTACCAGATTGCTGATTCGATTCTCTGGTTCATCTAACCTGCTGTTGATTCCTCTTAGTGTAGTCTTCATTTTAGTTATTGTACTCTTTATTTCTGACTGGTTCTTTTTCAATGGTTTCTGTGTCCTTTCTATGTTCACTGTCTCTTTAAGTTCTCATTGAGTTCCTCCATTTTTCCCCTGAGTTCCCTGAGTATCTTTATAACTATTGTTTTGAACTCAGTATCTGGCAGATTGCTTGCCCCTATTTTATTTAGTTCTTTTTTGGGGGGTTTCTCTTGTTCTTTCATTTGGGTCATGTTTCTTTGTCTCCCCATTTTTGCTGCTTCTCTGTAATTGTTTCTGTGTATTAGGTATTTAGAGCTGTTAGGCCTCCCAGTTTTGGTGGAGTGGCCTTATTTAGTAAGTGTCATGTGGGGCTCAGTGGCACAGTCTTCCTGATTGCCTGAGCTAGGTGCTCCAGGAATGTCCATTATGTAAGTTATGTGAACCCTCCTGTTGTAGTTGCTATTGACCTGTCCATGGGTGGGGTTCCTTGGGCTCACTGACTGTGAGGATTGATCCTGACCACAGTGTACAAACTGCTGTGCAGGGGCTGACCCCATGAATTGGAATTCCCCCAGGCAGGTTCTGTGCCTGCTTATATCTTCCTTTGGGTGTGCTGCTTGTGGAGCTAATTGAGTTGTGCTCTGATGTGGCCTGAGTCCTTTCATCAGGTGTGTTGGTTCTAGGGCACAGGTGGCAAACACAAGGCCCGAGGGCCAAATCCAGCCCTTTACCTTGTTTTATCTGGCCCAGCACCTTGTTTCTATCTGGAGGCAGTGCCAAGCTCTTTACCCCTAGTTAAGGAGTAGTTACATTTGTACAGTCCTAAAATTACATTAGGCCCTTTGAAGGCAACCTCAAGACTGATGTGGCCCCCAGTGAAAAGGAGTTTGACACCCTGTCTAGGGCCCCTTGGGAGGGACCCTGGTGCTGGTCAATGTCAGGTGCTGTCTGTTACCAGCCCTGGAATACCTGTTTGGAGCTACAAAGTGATCCACAGTTTGTGGCTGCCACTGCTGGGCCTGAGTATTTGGGGGAGGGCCCAAGCTGTGCACCAAGGCCCGCTTTCAGCAGCACTGAGACTGGGGGCGCATCAGCAAAAGGCCCAGGGTACCCTGAGATCTGCATCTACCTGCTGGCTTGCTGTTAGGCTAAGTTGCTGAAATAGTCTTTGGCGGTTTACAAGGTGTGTGAGGTAGGTTCCCAGTGAGTCACCAGGTAGAGGCAGATTAATATTGATTCAAACTCAGCACCATTGCTGTGACTGAGGCCACTCAGCCAAAGTCTCAGGGTATACCAAGGCCAGCTGCCACTCGCTGAGTGCCTGCAGACCTTTGAGGTGGGGTGGGGTCTCAGGGAGTCATCAGAGCGAGGCCAGCAGTGTTCATCAGACCCAAACAGACCAAGATTTGGCTCTGTGAAGGGAGGGCTCTGCACAGGAATGGTTTGGGGGTTGGGCATGGGAGGGAAACATGCTCCCCACTGTAGTGCCACAGAACTGTCTCTCCCTCCACAAGAAACTTCCAAGAGTCTGTGCCAAGGCCCAAACTGGCCACAGCCATCTGACTCCTCAGCAGGGCAAGATCCCAGCAGGGCAGGGCCACCAGGTGTCAGGATGGTAGAGCTAGTGGATCTTTCATGAGGGGAACAGCAGTGGTCTGGCCAGGGGTGAAGGGAAATGGTCCCTGCCCTAGAGCCACACAACTTGGTCTCTTGATACTCCCTGAATTTACTATCAAGAGCCTTCCGAGAAACTCTATACCATGGGCCCTTGCAGGTGACTCCTCTACAGGTTATGAGCTCAGCAGGGCAGGGCAATAGGGAGTTGGACTGGTGGGGCTAGTGCATTCCTCCAGGCTGATTCAGTATGGAGGGGAGTGCTTGACCCAGGAAAGATGGTGTCTGTGGGTGGAATAAGAGAGGAACTCAGTACAGGCATCCAGGCGGCTGTCCTTCAGCGCTCCCCGGAGCCATGAAGCCCAGTCTGTTCTTATGTGACTCCAGTCTGCTCAAATCCACCCTGTCTCTGAAGGAGCCCAGGGTGAGTGGCCAGGAATGAGATTTTGGCACTGGCTCTTTAACAGGGAACCTGGGTTTCTAGAAGAATCCTGTTTCTCCCTGGCATACAGAGTCCTCGCTGATTTTTATGGCCAGATATTATGTGGGCTCCTCTTCTTGGCTCTGGTGCTTCGGGCTGGTGGGATCCACATGTAGGGTTGAGATTTTGTGCTTTTTAGGGATCTCAACCTCTGCAGCTGAGATACATGGTTGCAGTGCCAGATCTTTTATGTCTCTGCCCTTCCTATCAACCTGGATTTGGCTTCTTTTATAAATCATTGGTTATAAGACTTCTGTTCAGCTAGTGTTCAGTTAGTAATTCAGGTTCATTGTTCTATAATTTATTTGTGATTACAGTTTGGACTTAGAAGGAGATGAGTATAACTTCCACCTCCTCCACTGCATATTGGATCTAACAATTACTTTAAATGCAAATAGATTAAATTCACCAATTAAAAGAGATAGGGTTGGTAAATGGATAAGGAAATAAGCCCCTTACATATGCCATCTACAAGAGACTCACTTCAGACTGAAAGAGACACAGACTGAAAGTAAAGGGATGGAAAATGATATTTCATGAAAATGGAAAGAAAAAAAAAGCTGGGGTAGCAGTACTCATACCAGACAAAATAGACTTTAAAACAGAGGCTATAACGAGAAACACAAAAGGACCCAGCAATTTCACTTCTGGGTATTCACTTCTGGGTATTTATTCAAAGAAACCCAAAACACTAAATTGAAAAGACGTGCATCCATATGTTCACTGTAGCATTATTTACAATAGCCAAGATATGGAAGCAACCTAAGTGTCCGTCAATAGATGAATTGATAAAGAAGTGGTGTATGTATGAGCACACAATGGAATATGACTCAGCCATAAAAAAGAATGAAATTTTTCCCTTTGAAACAACATGGATGGACCTAGAGGGTATTGTGCTAAGTGAAATGAGACAGAAAAACTAATGCCATATGATTTCACTTATATGTGGAATCTAAAAAACAAAGTAGACAAATGATAGAAACAAACTCATAGATAGAGAATACTTTAACGGCTGACAGATGGGAAGGGGTGTGGGGATAGGTAAAATCCATTAAGTGCTTTGGCCATGTGGCTCAGTTGGTTGGAGCATTATCAGCATTATCCCATAACTGAGAGTCTGTGGGTTCATTTCCTGGTCAGGGCATATACTTAGGTTGTTTGTGTGATCCCTGGTCCAGGTGTGTATAGGAGGCAACCAATTGATGTTTCTTTCTCTCTTACATTGATGTTTCTCTCTCACCCCTTCTCTCTCTCTCTCCATCTCTAAAAGCAATGAAAAAGTGTCCTTGGATGAAGATTGAAAAAAAAATGGGTGAAGGGATTAATAAGCACAAGTTGGTAGTTACAGCATAGTCATGGGCATGTAAAGTACAGCATAGGGAATATAGTCAATGATATTGTAATAACTATGTATGGCATCAGATGGGTACAAGTTTTATTGAGGTGATCACTTCATAAATTATATAAATGTCTAATCACTGGATTATGCACCTGAAACTAATATAATACCATATGTCAATATTATTAAAAAATTAAAAATAAAAATTTGAATGTAAAGAAAAAGAAGCCTTAGAAGTAGAAAGAGTACTGGAAAGCCAATATTAAGTTCTAGTCTTAATTATTTGAGTTATCTCCATTTCCCTACTAGTAAGAACACCAGAATTTCTTCTTTTTCATTGGAATTTTGAAGAATAGTGAGTTATGTATGTGAACAAAATCAGGAAAAAGTTTTTATTGAAGTAATATTGCATTCAGTAGATCATTTATAATTTAGGGGATAATGATGATCAATATTGGTTATAATTTGCATAGGTTTAGATACTTTATGTAGCATTTAGAAGCTAAAAAATTTTTAGGTTAATGCAACTTAATTAATTTTGTTGGCATAATGAAACCTATGTTGATAGAGTGGAAGAGAAAGTAAGCTAACATTGTTGCTGGTGAACTAAATTTATTGAGTGCCTACTGAATGTGAAATATTATGCTAGTTACTTTGCATATGCTATATTATTTAATACTCATAATAACCTTGTGGGGCAGAATCACTATCTTCTGTTTTATAGAAGAAATGAAAGCTTTAAAAGCTTGCTGTGATTTCACAGCTATTAAGTGATAGAGCTGGGATTTAGATCTAAGTTTTAAGCCCACTCCCTTTCCTGTATACTTCACTATCAGACAGTCAAAAGACTTGAAAGCAATATTATTCTGTAGGATTCTCTTGAGGTTAAAACGAAGAGGTAGGTTTTATAACACAGGTAGAAATACTTAGTCCTGCTTTTATAAGCCTCAACATTTAGAGACACTGTTCTCTAACTGAGATGAGAGTAACGGGGTATTTACAAGAATATTACACTTCCTTTTTTAAAAATATATTTTATTGATTATACTATTACAGCTGTTCCATTTTTTCTCCCCTTTATTCCCCTCTGTCCTGCACCCCCTCCCACCAGCATTCTCCCATCTTAGTTCATGTCCATGGGTCACACATATAAGTTCTTTGGCTTCTCCATTTCCCATACTATTCTTAACCTCCCCCTGTACCTACCATTTATGCTTCTTATTTCCCTGTACCTTTTCCCCCATTCTCTCCCCTCCCATCCCCACTGATAACCCCATTTCTGTGATTCTGTTCCTGTTCTAGTTGTTTGCTTAGTTTGTTTTAGTTTTTTGTTTAGGTTCAGTTGTTGATAGTTATGAGTTTGTTGTCATTTTACTGTTCATATTTTTGGTCATCTTCTTTTTCTTAGATAAGTTCCTTTAACATTTCATATAATAAGGATTTGGTGATGATGAACTCCTTGAGCTTGACCTTATCTGGGAAGTACTTTATCTGCCCTTCCATTCTAAATGAAAGCTTTGCTGGATACAGTAATCTTGGATAAAGGCCCTTGCCCTTTATGACTTGGAATACTTCTTTCCAGCCCCTTCTTGCCTATAAGGTTTCTTTTGATTAGCTGATAGTCTTATGGGAACTCTTTGTAGGTAACTGTCTCCCTTTCTCTTGGTGCTTTTAAGATTCTCTCCTTATCTTTAATCTTGGGTAATGTAATTATGATGTGCCTTGGTGTGTACTTCCTTGGGTCCAACTTCTTTTGGACTCTCTGAACTTCCTGGACTTCCTAGAAGTTTATTTCCTTTGCCAGATTGGGGAAGTTCTCCTTCCTATGTTTTCAAATAAGTTTCCCATTTCTCACTCTCCCTCTTCTCCTTCTGGTGCCCTTATGATTTGGATGTTGGAACATTTAAAGTTGTCCTGGAGGTTCCTAAGCCTCTCCTCATTTTTTGAATTCTTGCTTCTTCATTCTGTCGTGGTTGAATGTTATTTCTTCCTTCTGGTCCAGATCGTTTTGAGTCTGGTTTCCTTCCCTTCACTGTTGGTTCCCTGTACATTTTCCTTTATTTCATGTTGCATAGCCTTCACTTCTTCTTCTATTTTGCAACCATACTCAAACACTTCTGTGAGCATCCTGATTACCAGCGTTTTGAACTCTGCATCTGATAGGTTGACTGTCTCTTCATCAATTAGTTTTATTTTTGGAACTTTGTTCTTTCATTTGGACCATATTTTTTTTTCTCACCATGCCTGTTACGATGTAAGGGGCTTAGCCTTAGGTATTCAACAGGGCAGGGCAACCCATGTTGTTTTGTTGTGATTCTGTGTGTGGGGTAGGGGTCAGAGAGGGAGTAATGCAGCTTGCTTGGCTGTCAGCTGGCTTTCAGTCACTTACCCCACTTTCCACAAGCAAATTGGGCCTTTCTGGTGCTGATTCCTGGGTGGGTGGGTTTGTGTACATTCTAGGACTGTGTGGGTCTCTCCAGTGAGCTCTCCTGTGAGGCTGGGAGTTTCTTCTTAGAGTCAGAGGTTTTGAGGCTTTATTTCCCTGCGCTGGAACCCTGGGCTGTGCTGTCTATGTTGCTCCCCAGTTGTTCCTCTCGGTTTATCCACACACAAATGTGGGACTGCCCAGTACCCCAGCCACTGCCCTGCTACAAGTCCTTTTCACCCCAGCTGCCTGTCTCTGCCCCTCCTACCAGTCTGGATGAATGTTTCTTCTTTAACTCCTTGGTTGGACTTCCATACATTTGATTTTCTGGCAGTTCTGGTTATTTTAGTTTTTAAATTTGTTGTTGTCTTTCTTTTGGTTCTGTAAGGAATCTAAGTGTATCTATCTATGCCTCCATCTTGGCTGGCAGTCCAAAAATACTACACTTTCTAACTGGAGGCAACCCTGGGGAGAGAAAAGATTTTGCTGATCCACTGTAGCTGAAGAACCCTATGTTTCATTCTCTGTACTTAAGAGAAATTGATTCAGCACAAACTCTAGCCAGGAGAGACACCTGCATTTGCCTTCTGTCTTGAACGTACATGGTATGCTACAAGGGAGATTGAAGAAAAACAGTTGTGAAAGATAGGATACTTAATGTATCTTTTTAAATTGAGACAAAATTTACCATTTTAACCATTTTGAAGTGTACAATACAATTGTTTTTAGTATATTCACAATGTTGTGCAACTTTCACCACTAATTCCAGAACATTTTCATCCCCACAAAAAGAACCCCTGACCTATTAATAGTCACTCCCCACTCCCCTCGCCTTCTACCTCCTGGCAATCATTAATCTACTTTCTGTCCCTAATTCTGGACATTTCATAAAACTGGAATCATATAATATATGGCCTTTTTAGTCCGGCTTCTTTTATTTTATCTAGGTGGTAGCATATATCAGTACTTCATTCCTTTTTATAGGTGAGTAATATTCTATATTGATGTATCATTTTGTTTATCCATTCATCAGTTGATGGATATTTGGATTATTTTGGCAATTGTGAATAATGCTGTTATGAACATTATTTATGTACAAGTTCTTTTTAAAATACATATTTTTATTTTCTTGGTTATATACCTAAGAGTATAATTTCTAGGTCATATGGTATTCTATGTTCAATATTTTGAAAAGTGTTTTCCAAAGCTGTGCACCACTTTACATCACAGCAGCAGTATATGAAGGTTCCAATTTCTCCTGGCCATTATTGTATTGCCTGTCTTTTTTGCTTATAACCATCCTAATGGGTAAGAAGTGGTAGCTCTTTGTGGTTTTGATGTGCATTTCCATAATGACTAATATTGTTGAGCATTTTTTCTTGTGCTTTTTGGCCATTAGCATACCTTCTTTGGAAAAATGTCCAGATCCCTTTGTCTCCATAACTTTTCATTCCCTCTTTTCTCCCTTCCATTCACCAGGGGCTACTTCTCTTCCTGAACCCATTAACTTGGCTACTATAGTTTCTAGCTTGATCTGAATTTGAATATAGTATCTGATAGTCTCATTAATTATTTGCTAATGCTCTAATACATTTCCCACAACTATTCCAAATATTTTCTTCTTTCCTCAAGCTTTCATTCTCATCCCAACCTACCTGTTCTTCATAGGTAACTTCACTTTTCCATTATACTGAGAAAATTGAGGGCATCAGATATAAGTTTGTACATTTTTCTTCTTTTACATTCAACATTGTTCTTTTATCACCTTTCCTTTCTTCTGCTTTTAGCAAAACGTGATCCTGCTTATTTCTAGAGTTAACACCTTTCCCCTGCTCTCCTGTAAGGCTATTCCCTGCTATTCCTCTAGCCACTTTCTCCCTGAATTCTCTGTTTTTTATTTCTCCAGTATTTTCTCTTTTTTTAAAATGTATTTTATTGATTATGCTATTACAGTTGTCCCATTTCTCCCCTTCATTCCCCTCCCACCCACATTCCCCCCTTTAGTTCATGTCTATGTGTCATAAGTTCTTTAGCTTCTACATTTCCCATACTATTCTTGCCTTCCCCCATCTATTTTCTCCCTATCGTCTATGTTTATTCTCTGTACCTTTTCCCCCTCTCTCCTCCTCCCACTCCCCTGTTGCTAACCCCTCCATGTGATCTCCATTTCTGTGGTTCTGTTCCTGTTCTAGTTGTTTGCTTAGTTTGTTTTTGTTTTTGTTTTAGGTGTGGTTGCTAATATTGTGAGTTTGCTGTCATTTTCTATACATGTATTTTATCTTCTTTTTCTTAGATAAGTCCCTTCAACATTTCATATAATAAAGGCTTGGCGATGATGAACTCCTTTAACTTGACCTTATCTGAGAATTGCTTTATTTGCCTTTCCATTCTAAATGAAAGCTTTGCTGGATAGAGCAATCTGGGATGTAGGTCCTTGCCTTTCATGACTTTGGATACTTCTTTCCAGCCCCTTCTTGCCTGCAAGGTCTCTTTTGAGAAATCAGCTGACAGTCTGATGGGAACTCCTTTGTAGGTGACTGTCCCCTTATTTCTTGCTGCTTCTAGAATTCTCTCCTTCATTTTAATCTTGGCTAATGTAATTATGATGTGCCTTAGTGTATTCCTCCTTGGGTCCAACTTCTTTGGGACTCTCTGAGCTTCCTGGACTTCCTGGAAGTCTATTTCCTTAGACAGCTTGGGGAAGTTCTCCTTTATTATTTGTTCAAATAAGTTTTCCACTTGTTGTTCTTCCTCTTCCCCTTCTGATACCCCTATAATTCAGATGTTGAAATGTTTAAAGATGTCCTGGAGGTTCGTAAGCCTCTCCTCATTTTTTTGAATTCTTGTTTCTTCATTCTTTTCTGATTGACTGTTTTTTTCTTCCTTCTGGTCCACTCCATTGATTCGAGACCCAGTTTTCTTTCCATCACTATTGGTTCCCTGTGCATTTTTATTCATTTCACATAGTGTAGCCTTCATTTTTTCATCTAATTTGAGACCAAATTCAACCGATTCTGTGAGCATCCTGATCACCAGTGCTTTGAACTGCGCCTCTGATAGGTTGGCTATCTCCTGGTCACTTAAAAGTATTGGCTCTGTGGCTTTGATTTGTTCTTCCATTTGAACATTTTTTGTTGGTCTGGTTGTGCCTGTTACATATGAGGGGCAGAGTCTTAGGTGTTCACCCAGGCAGGGCAACCCAGTCTCTGGGTTGTGACACTGTATGTCGGGGCAGAGTCCGAGAGGGAACAATGGCGCTTGCTCCACTATCGCTTGGATTTCAGTCCCCTCTGCCACTTTCCATAAGCAAATTGGGCCCTTCTGGTGTTGGTTCTTGGGTGGGTGGGCTTGTGTACATTCTAGGACCCTGTGGGTCTCTCCAACAACCTCTCCTGTGAGGCTGGGAGTCTCTCCTGCACCTCAACCCCCACAAGTGTTTTCAATCAGTGCTTTTAGGCTTTTATTTCCCAGCGCTGGGTCCCTGGGTTGCTCAGTCTGTCTCACTGCCCATTTTCACCTGGTTTATCTGCACACGAATGTGTGACTGTGGACAGCCAGCTGCCTTGCATGCCTCACTGGGTCTGCTTGTTGCCTCCCTGCACCTGGGGTCTGCCACCGGGGTCAGCTAGCTGCCACCTGCGCGCATGGGGTCTGCCAACCACCACCTGCACCCTGTGTTCCCCGGGTCTGCCAGCCACCACTTTTTCCTGCCACAACCCCTCTCTGCTGGTCACCAACTCCACCCCTCTTACCGGTCTGGATGAATGGTTGTCGGACTTCCCGTACAGTTCAATTTTCTGTCTGTTCTGGTTGTTTTTCTTTGTTTCTAAATTTTTATTGTCCTTAATTTTGGTTGCACGAGGAGGCACAGTGTGTCCTTTTACACCTCCTTCTTGGCCAGAAGTTCCTTCTCCAGTATTTTCAATCTTATTGCCTCCTTTTCTTCTGTCTTAGATATGTCCATATCTCTTTAATTAAAAATCCTTCTGTCCCCTCTAGATACCTTTATGTTTTCTCATTTTTATGGTCACACATCTATATGGAGAGATTATTACTAATTTATTTCACCATCTTACAATTTTCTTGAAGGCATTGGTGTTCTAACATTCAGTAATATATTCTAAAGGTCTCTAATAGTCATTTGAATCTCCAAATTCAAAGACTTTTCTCAGTTCTCACTTTCTTTTATCTCAACTCCTTTTTTAAAAATTTCTCTATTCCTGGTAATGGTACCACAAGCTTATTTTCTTCAGATCAAAATCTCAGTTGTTGTAAATTCTTTCTCAGGTGACAATACATTTTCTTTTTACTATATCCCACCTATTTTTCCTTCACAAACTCTTATCTGTCACCCTTTCTACTCCCACTGCAACATTAGTGGAAAAATCCCTAAGTCCATGTCCTTCTCCCTATAATAACCTCTGAACTGATCTATTTCTAAGTATGCAAAATAAGCAGTGGTGGTATCCTGGTAAATTGTCTTACTGAGGGAGAAAAAACCTTCTGATATGTAGTATTTGCTGATTTCTGTGATTGATTTTTAACTACCAATGATTTAATAACTGGCCTACAAAATTCCTCAGCACTTAACAACCAAATCTCAGCATACCATTGGTAATAACTTCCAGAGACACAGTAAGGCTGGTCTTTTATTTACATGTGTAGGCAGGTAGACAAGCATGAGCAGAGAAAGGATGATGGGCCACATACAGATGGTCACCAAAGCAGAAAGCCCCAGGTTCCTAACAACAGGCAAAACTGGAAAAACAAGGACCTTGCCCCACCTAGGGTAACCTTTCCTCCCTGAGCATATGTGGTTCAGACATCCTGACCTCTTGTATCTCTGGTCATATAGTTCATACCCTCCCTGACCTTTCCTTCTTCAGCATGTTGCTACTCATGTGGTTTAGACCCCCTTAGAGGGGGAATGAACAGAGGCTCTAGGGAATAGCCCTAAAGCATTAAGCCCCCCAAACAGTGAAGTTCTGATCTCCATCAAATACATCTAGGCCTCAGTTGTGTTTTAGTTCCAGGCCCGGAAAAACAGCAAAATCAGACAAGCGACACAATGGTTGACATCAGGACCAGCTACATTGACTAATGACCCCCAGCCCTGGTGCTGACCAATCAGTAGAAACCATGACCTGAAAGGACACAGTGGAAAGCTGATGAAATTCTATTGAGATCCTCTTCTGGGACCCCTCCCAAAGGCCCTTAAGATGGAGGACCCAGCTGCTCTATAGAGCTTGCCCCCTCCTTTCCCCACCCACTTCCCCCATTTTCCTTGTCACGCTCTCTTTTTCTCTCTTAAGCACCAAGGGCCCTTCTTTTGCCTCTGTGACTTGTTTCCTGAGCCCATTTCTTCTATGGTTCACTTCTTCTACCTCTGTGACTTGCTAAATAAGCTTTTTGTTATAGTTGGAGCCTTGGCTCTGAATTCTTTCTTAGCCAGAACTCAAGTACTGAGGTTGCTGAATCGAGGTCTAATTTCTGGTGCCATTTCTGCTGCCAGTACATTATTGTTAATAATCGTATATTTTCTTATTTGTTTCATATATGAGGGGGGACCTCAAAAACCCAGAATTATCTTCTGGAGGGAGAGCCCATTGTAAGACAGGATTCCCTCACTTGATGTATGTTCTGGGAACCCTCTGTGTCAGTGTACCAGCTGTCATTGTTGTGAGACGCTATGTTCAGCTTCAGTGAACTTTTTTTGAAGACTCTTTCAATGCCTTTGCCCATTTCATGAGGAGTGATTTATGAGCACACCTGCCCACACTGTGCTGAATGTTCAGCAGTTTTTGACCACAAACGGCATGGCCCCCATGCCCCACCTTTCCTATTCACCTGATCTCATTCCAAGTGACTTTTTTGTTGTTTTCCCGGGTGAAAAGAGTTCTCAAAGGGAAATGTTTTGCTGATGTGAAAGAGGTGAAACAAAAATGGCAGAAGCACTAAAAGGCATCAGAATCAATGAGTTCAAAAACTGTTCTGAGCGGTGGATAAGACGTCTTAATAGATGTATTGCACCAAATAGAGAGAGAGAGTACTTTGAAGGTGACTGAAATTTAAACATGTAGGAATAAATACACAATTTTAATAATTTCTGGTTTTGGGGTGTCCCCCCTTATATATTTTTATATTTTACATATGTAAAAAAAACTTTATTGAGATACAATTTATATACTGTTATAATACAATACCCATTTAAAGTATACAATCAAGTGGTTTTTAGAATAGTCACAGAGTTATGCAACCATCATATCACCCATTTTAAAATATTTTTATCATATGGTGTTTATCTTTCACCACCTGGCTTATTTTACTTAGCATAATGCTCTCCAGTTCCACCCATGCTGTCACAAAAGGTAGGAGCTCCTTCCTTCTTTCTGCCACATAGAATTCCTTTAACAGGAACCTAAACAACAAAACAAACAAACGAGCAAAATATAACCAAGGACACTGAAATAGAGAACAGGCTGACAGTGACCAGAGGGGAGAGGGGAAGAAATTTCAGGGGAAATGGGGAAGGGTTTATAGGAACAAGTATAAAGGACACATGGACAAAAACTAGGGGGAGGGAGGGTGGAAATGGGAGGGAGGTGGAGAGGGGTGAGGGGGGTGGGCTGGAATGGGAATAAAAGACAGAAAACTGTACCTGAACAACAATTAAAATTAAAAATGAAATGAAATGAAATAAATGAAATGCTAAAAAGAACAACAAAACATTTTCATCACCCCAGAGAGAATCCCTGTACCTGTTAGTAGTCACTCCTCATTTCTCCCCAACCCTCCCAGCCTGATGTAAATACTGTCCTACTTTCTGTGTAAAATTTACCTATTCTAGACATTAGATATAAGTGGAATCATATAAGTGGTCTTTTGTGGCTGGCTTCTTTCAGTTAGCATAATGTGTTCCGTGTTGTAGCATGCATCAGTACCACATTCCTTTTTGTGGCTGAATGTCATCTGTTTCTTGAGGTAAAACTTACATATGGAAGAGTGCACAAACCTTAATAGTATATCTCAGTAAATGTTTACATATGTGATCACCAGTATTCCCAGAAGACTTTCTCAAACCCTCTGCTAGTTAATATCCTCTTTTCCCAAATTTTCTCTTTGTCCTCTGGCTTCTATTTTTTATTAGCTTTGTCTATTTTTTGACCATCATATAGATGAAATCATAGAATATGTGTTATTTTGTGAATAGCGTATACTTTTAATGACTCTCTGCACACTAACTTCTAGAGGATAAATTGTTCCCCCTACTCTGTAGGAAAATCACTAGTAAATTCAGAAAATTGTACATTTGGGTCCTTGATCTATTCTTACCTCTTTTTAAA
This sequence comes from Tonatia bakeri, assembly GCA_004024845.1. Lineage (NCBI taxonomy): Eukaryota > Metazoa > Chordata > Mammalia > Chiroptera > Phyllostomidae > Tonatia > Tonatia bakeri. The sequence goes on along the minus strand of PVIA01000662.1, from coordinate 229,331 downwards.
AATGTTTTAAAAAGGATAACACACATCTGAAAATGAGTGTTTTTGCTTATTTTATAGTTTTGAAATGTTTTAAACTAAGCTTATATAAGTGATTTTAAAAAGAAATATACTTTAATTTTAAAACAATTTAAAAAATCCTTATCTGAAAACAGGACAAAACAATGTCTTCCCAGTTTCTGGATTTACCCCAATCAGGATATGATCTGTTTAGAATTTAAAATTCTAAAGGAACATGACTACAGCCCGACAGAAATCAAAGGGGTGGTAAGGGAATATTATAAACAACTTTGTGTCAAAAATTTTGACAACTTAGATGAAATAGGTTCCTAGAGACAAATTATCAAAACTGACCCAAAATGAAATAGAAAATATGCCCTGGCTGGGTAGCTCAGTCGATTAGAGTGTCATCCCAATACACAAGTGTTGGGGTTTGGTCCCCAGTCAGGGCACATGCAAGAAGAACCAATGACTGCATAAGTAATTGGAACAACAAAGCAATGTCTGTCTGTCTGTCTGTCTGTCCTCTCTACCCCCTCTACCCCGTCTAAAATCAATAAATTAAAAAAAAAAGAAATAGAAAATGTGAATAGATTTATCCCAAATAAAAAAACTTGAATTAATTTTTAAAAGTCTTCCTGCAAAGACAAGTCTAGGTCCAAATGGCTTCATTGGTGAATGCTATTCAATATTTAAGGAAGGAAAAATATCAATCCTATGCAAATACTTTCAGGAAATGATGGAGAAGAGAACACTTACCTATTTTATGAGGCCAACTATCAAAGCCAGAAAAAATACCACAAGAAAATTATAGTTCCAAATCCCTCACAAACTTAGACACAAAGTTCTTGTTATATTAACAAATTGAATTTAGGGACATATATAATGATTTATTATAATATGATCAAGAGGGTTTTCACTTAGGTATTCAAGGTTGGTTTAACATATTAAAATAATTAATTTAATATACCATAATTAATAAAAGACAAAACCAAAATCCAACATCTGTTTATTATAAGGACTCTCAACAAACTGTAAAAAGAAGGGAGATTTTTCAACCTGATAAAGGGCATCTACAAAAAACTTACAGGTAGTACTTAATGGTGAAAGATTGCCTCAGACTGGGAAGGAGGCAAGAATATTTGTCCTTCCCATTTCTATTCAACACTGTACTAGAAGTTCCAACCAGAGCAAGGAGGAATAATAAAAGGAAATTAAAGGCATCCAGATTGGAAAGGAATAAGTAAAGCTGTCTTTATTCACAGACAGCATCATCTCATATGTTGAAAATCATAAGGAATCTATCAAACTGCTATAATTAATCACTGAGTTTAGCAAAGTCATAGGACATAAGATCAATATACAAGAAGAACTGAAATTGCACACACTAGCAAGGAACAATCCAAAAAGAAAATTAAGAAAACAGTTGCAGTCACAATAGCATCAGATAGAATGAAATAGGAATAAAGCTAACAAAGCTCCTGAGAAAGGCTTTCCTTTATAAAGGAAAACCCAGACCTGCCTTCCTATTTCAGCTTTGCCTCTGAGTAATCACTTGTAATTCATGTAACTTCTCTGAACCTCGTTTTCCTCATCTTTAAATTGAGGATACCAAACTATTGTACTACTTGCTTCACAGGGCTATTATGAGCATGAGAACATATTTACAGTGCAAAGATTTACACAGTGGTAATTGTACTCAGTAAAGTATACAGGAGCTCTTTGCCTTTGCAGTCCCTTAGTTGAAGCCATTTGAAATGCACTTACAAACCTTGGCAATTTAGACACACAGAACAGTGTTGGCTAGTTCTACCATGCAGCAGAGGAGCCGCCATTCTGCACCCAGTCAGTTGGGACTGTTCCCAGACACCTTGCTCAGTCTTTACCCTGAAATCACCAGTAAGACATTTATCTCTGAGACCATGATTTACCCATTGGTAAAGGTTGCCACTTTCACTTGTCATTTTTGGAATGCCTTTTTTTTCTTCTTCATGCTATGAAGTTTTAGGAGGAATTTTAGTCACTGCATGGTAAACAACTGATTGTTCTTCAAAGCTGTCATTTTTTGAGTATTTCAGTTTGTACCTTTGAATTTAACTTTTTTTCCCTTCACTTTCCTCTTTTAAGGGCTTACGGCAGCCAGCTCCTTTTTCTGATGAAATTGAAGTAGACTTCAGTAAGCCCTATGTCAGGGTAACTATGGAAGAAGCCAGCAGAGGAACTCCTTGTAAGTAAAGGTCCAGTTATTTTGTTGTTTTGCTATTGTTTTTAGCATTTAATTATATTTTTCAAATATATACCTACTTCTTATATTCTTCCCTCAGTTTACCTATAAAGGCTAGTTGGGACAAGGGGGATGAGTTCCTTCTATCTCCCTTACTGTTCTTTTGGGAGGATAACTACATGACAAAATTTCATTTTTTTCTTCTTATTATGCACTTGTTTCCCAGGATGTTGTCACAGCTTTGAGTGATAGCAGTGCACACTTGCATCCTGGGCTGTTGTCACAGTTATGAGATACAGCAGAGCAGAGACAATAAGACATTATCCTGAGCTGGATTTTAATCTTGTCTATTTTTACAAAGGTCTGAATAATATGTCAGGCCATCTGTCACATTTTTAATAACCTTCAGAATTGTTCCCACATCTTCCTTTCTATCAGTGAGTACCCTGGCTATGATGCTGTTGATCATAGAGGACAAAAATATACCAAGTTGAGATGCTCCTCACTTAATTTTATCTTTGTTGATATAATTTTCCTGTCTTTTTAAGACCCACTGTATTATTATCAAAACTCATACTTTTTATTTGTATGCTTGGTTTATATAATATATGTATTCTAGATACTCTTGTTTTGTGCAGCTGGCTTTAGGGATCATCATAAATAGAAACTTCCATGAGCATTTGTTGTAGATACAGAGTCTTATAGAGAGCTATCCTTACTTTCTAATAAATTCTTCTGTTCACTTTTTTTTTCAATCCTTTTTTATTTCTTCCAGTTACTATGGTAAGTATTCTGTCTACTGTGTAAATACAGGTCTGGATTCAAACTCAGGCAAGCCCCAGGGAATAAGAAGCAGTTATAGCCATAAATCTTTACAGAAGATATCTGTGTTTACTTCTTAATTGTGTTAGCATATTTGCTCCCTGTCGTAAAACTGAGGAATAGTGAAGTACAGATAGAAAGGAATACTGGGCAATGTTAGGCCAGGGATCCCAATATGCCTGGACTATATCTTGACTGTATGGAGTATAATTTTTTTTGGTTCTCAAAATTCCAGAGAATGCTTTCCTTTTGAAAAAGTGTTAATACATGTTGATCATAAGCCTTTTGATTCATGATGTCATGTTTTGGGTTTGGCTCCCCTTGCTTGAGTAATAAACAAGGCTAATAGGGCAGGTTAAATGACAACACAGAAAAACAGGCTGTATGTAATAGGGTGTAATGGTGGGAGGTCACATTTCAAAATGCCACCAAACTGTTCAAGGGTCACATTCAGATGTGATAGTAGAGTCTCTTGAAGGCAAGAACTGCTCACATACTTTCTAATAACACTCGTTCAGAATGCAGTACCGCCCTCGGTCTGATCATGTTAACTATGTCAGCCAGCTTATTGCTAATCTGTTCATACCCTTGTGATATATAAAATGTATGCGTGTGTAGATATACTTTTCCTAAGTTTGGAAGCTTATAATTAACAAGCACTAACTAATAAATCTAATTTTTTAAAAAAATTTAGAGTAATAGAATTTTATAAGTAGTTTATTTTTGAGATAATATACTTTACACTCTATTATATACATGAAGGAATTAAGGTCCATAGAAACTTAGAAACAAAAACTCCTCAACAATAAAACATATAATTAGTGATAGAATTGAAGCTAAAACCTAGGTTTTTTCATCTTTGTGTTCTTTTCACCCGGGAATGGTGCAACTCTTCATAGATATCAGTTATTAATACTAGAAGACCATCAACCACCCGTGTTCTATCTAGGCTGTACAGACAGTCACAGATTAACCTGTAAAGTTGACCAGTCGAATTCTATCTCCAGTATTTCTCCTATGTCTCATTATGTCTGTTCAGTTTGACGTTAAATAGCCAATACTCTGGTTTCTCTTCAGATCATATAAATCTTTCACCTTTTAGATAGCTAAATAGCTGACCGAATTCATGCCAGTACTGGACAAGGGATAAACCAGTAATGAATCTATATACATATACCACAGTGAATTTTAAACAAATAATTGGTACAAGGGAGCATTCCTCCCTCTACTCCCAGGTTTTCACTTGGTAGGTTAAGGGAGTACAAGAGGGAAGTTTGTGTAATCTAGTAGAAAACTCACCCAGAGGAAAAAAAACAAATATGGCTTGAAAGATGAAAATATCTCTTTTGAAAGATTAAAAAAATCGGTGACATGTTCTCTTAGAGAAAGGAAGAAAATGCAGAGTCTGAAGGGCACTGGAAATCTGTTAGGGACAACATGTTTTGGTGATAGGTATGTGAGAGAATGCATCAAAAGAAACCCAGGTTTGTTTGGCCTGAAGAACATCTAGTGACTTAGCCAGCAGTAGTGCAAAGAGTGTAATTTGTAATCCAGATCAGAACCATTTCGAGAGTGAATGGGTTTGCTCTTGATAATACACTGAGACAACAGATATAAATCAGGGGAAGGTATGGTTATCCTGGCCAAGAGCCTCTTGGTGAAAGAATGGATAACTTGTGCTTTCTCCTCAGATTTTCTAGTTTAACAGTGGCCCCTTCTGGTCACTTGGTTAATATACCAGCCTGGGTTCACCAAAGACAGGTTGAAGTCGGAGGGCGTTGAGAAGATGGGAGGCTGGAGAAACACTGAAAAGGGCAAGAAGCACATCTGGGGTTGGTGTAAGAAAAGGATTCAGTGGTGGCGCAGCCTGATATGCGATGATTAGTTACTGGCAAACAGCATTCTATGCTATTTTCACTATCAGGAAATCTCACTTTGTCCTTGACGTACCCTAATGACAATAACAAAAACAAACCAAAAAACAAACAAACAAAATTACTCTTAATTTTTGTATTCTATCCTTTATCTTTTAGGATCAAATAAAGTGAGATCGTAGCCACTCTGGACTTGCTTGGGAAAGATTGAAGTATATTAGTTACTTCATGGTCATTATTTCTAAAATGTAGATGAGAGATTATACTACTCAGGTTTTGTTTTGTTTTGCTTTGTTTTATAGATGAGGAAACTGAGGCTTAAAGAGGTTAAAAGTACAGAGGAAAGAGGATGGTTGGCAAGCTCGAATTATAACCTTTCTGACTTTTTAGATCATCATTTTCTTTCTCAGTTTTTTATTGTATTGGTATATTTATTTTATTTAAAAATTTTATTACCTGTATTACAAAAGCAATACCATGCCTAATATTCATAAAGTACCAAAAGGTATATAGAGAGAAATGTTTTCCTTTCACCACTGTCTCACAGTCACCTAGTATCCCTTTTAAGGGCAACCAGTTTTACCAATTTCTTGTGGATATCTAAGCAAATAGTATCTATATCCTCCTACTCTTTTAATGGATGTATCATGGTATAGTCAGTGTCCCACTGAAATTTAGGTTGTTTCTAAACTTTTGCTATTACAAACAATGTTGCAATGAATGACATACATTTTTACATATTTATCTGTGAGATATATTCTTAGAATTGGAATAGCTGGGCCAAAGGATATAAGCATTTGTCATTTGACCTTTGATAAGATATTGCCTAATTGCCCATCTTAAGTTGTATCAGTTTGTATCAGCAAAGTATGATTTCTCAGTTTAAAAGCTACTTGCTTATAGATAAAGCTATTTGGAAATGAAAGTCCCTAAGCTTCCTGAGAACCAGTCTCCTCCCCCTTGATTTGTTTTCTTGACTCACCAGACAGGAAGAGAGGTATCTTATCCCACACTTTCAGTGTGTTATATCTGATAAGACTTTGGCCCTTCTTTCCCAGAATGATGTACGTGCTCCTACTCTTTCTGCTGCTACAGTGAAGTAGCTTTTCCTTTGTTCACATAGTGGGAATATTTTACTAGGACTGGTTAGATTTATCATTTGAAGTATGATGAACCATTGTATCAATTTCATTCTCATTGTATTTATTTGGATTTGGAATTAGTCTTGTGACCCAAGAGAACACTTCCTGGCTTTTCTTTCATAGTCCACTACCACAAAAAGTAAATTGAGTTTTTTTCTCACTAATGGAGAGAAGAGAAAACCTCTAATACAAAGTTCTAAAATATTTGTGTTTGATTTTCAAATCTTATATAAATAGTGTATCACCCTCTACTGAGAAAGTATAACACATGCTCATTATCAAGTGTTATGCTTGACTCTGACTGTGGTGTGGTTCAGTTGGTTGAGCATCATTCAGCAAAGCGAAAGGTCACCAGTTTGATTCCTGGTCAGGTCACATGCTTGGGTTGCAGGTCTGTTTCCCAGTTGGGGTGTACGTGAGAGGCAACTGATCAGTGTTTCTCTCCCCCTCTTTCTCCTTCCCTTACCTTCTCTCTAAAAATAAGTAAAATATTTTTTTTTTTAAAGGAGAAATGCTTGAAGGAATTCCATCTGTTATCCCAGAGTAGGGACTAGGAAGCAATAAATTGATAACTGGTACTTACCTTCCTTCTTTCTTAACCTCTCCTTTCTGGATCACTCCTTACTCTCTGGGCAATAGTAAGGAGGTTTATTTTCAAAGCAAAACATTAGTAATTAGTATTCAAGGCAGCTTGAAAAAGAGAGAGCAAACAGCCAGATTATAGTATAACTATATTCTGTTTATATGTAACTGAAGTTTAAACATAAACTGAAGGGAGGATTTTGAAGTTTTCAACTTAGCTATTGTATAACTTCCCTTTCACTTCTAAAATAACTTTAAGAAAAAGCAATTGTGAAATCCAGTTACCTAACGGTTTGGTACAACCACTCAAACAAAGAGAGTAAATGGGTATGATGTCAAAAGAGTCTTTGTAGCTGGCATCTGTGATGTTTCCCTCACAATCCCCAAATTAGAGTGACGATCCAGAGAACACCTTGAGAGAGGGGTATGCAAGGATGGAACAGTTGCACCGTGCCATTTCCAGTTTGTCAAATATGAGATATTGAATCAGTGTATTTTTGTGATAAATTTTCTTTTGGATTTAGGTGAGCGGCCTGTAAGAGTTTATGCAGATGGGATATTTGACTTATTTCATTCTGGTCATGCCCGGGCTCTGATGCAAGCAAAGAACCTTTTCCCTAATACATACCTCATCGTGGGAGGTAAGGAAACATCTTTTATCTTTTCCTTTGTTCACATAAATTGATAACTGGTACTTACTGAGTGTGTTGGCTCTTGTTTTGGCTTTTAAATGAGCGATGTAGTACAGCCTCTCTAAAACATGGTATACAAACCTGGAGAGAGAGAAGTTCTAAACCCTTTGACCTGAAATGTCCATTGTTTATCTCACTGTTTTTAGCTGAGTGTCTGCAGTCATGGAACACCCCTCTTGCCTATTTAAGAATGACATTTACTCTGGATTTCAATTTTATCATTTTGAATCAGCTGAATTACAAAATTCAGCTTAACAAATGTTATATGATACAGTCCAGTCTTATAAAAATAGGATATGAAAACATTTTTTAAAACTTAATTGATGTGCTAATGTACAGCAGGTTTATTTCAAAGGCAAAGATGTTAGTCCTGTTGGAGCCTCTCTTCTCCAAAGGTGAACGAACATATTAGTTAGTGAGTGTTGCTCCTGAAGGTGTATTTTGGATTAGAAAAAGCATTGCTATCTGGACCCACTACCTCCAGAAGATTTTTCTCCAGGTGGGGAGAATGGTTACAGTCCTAGGGAGAGATTGGTGACTGAGGAGTGGTTAAGTAAAGGGGGCTTTGACTTACAACTTTCCGATGTGGTGAACTCAGTTTGCAGTGATGAGCTAACGCACAACTTCAAAGGCTTCACCGTGATGAATGAAAATGAGCGCTACGATGCAGTGCAGCACTGCCGCTATGTGGACGAGGTGGTGAGGAATGCCCCCTGGACCCTGACACCGGAGTTCCTGGCAGAACACCGGGTAGGAAACTGAGTGCATGTCCTCGTTCCCTGTTTCAGAATTTCAACAAGTCTCGGGGCTTTTGGTAGTTGGTAGTCTTCCATTAGCTATATTTTACTTCTAGCTTCTAAGTAAATTCACATAGAGGAGATGACAGTGATATTACTACTAATAATAGTCATCCCCGACATTTGGGGTTTGATGGTTTATAAGCACTTCTACATTTATTATATTTTCATTTGCTCCCCATAACAGTCCTGTTGGGTGATTATTATTTCCATTTTATATATGAGAACAAGGCTTGAGAGATCAAATAACCTAGTCCAGATCATACTATATCAAGTAGAAATTAAATGCGTCAGTTAGGTTCTCTGTCCCTGTTGCCATCATCACACACTGTAGGTGTCCATCCTTGTAACATATCAGTCTCTTTATTTTTTTTGATACTTTTATTAAAGCTGGGGACAGTAAAACAAGGAAGGGCTTAGCATAGAAGAAGCAACAGGAGAGCCTAGGCTGGGTTACCTTAGCTCACTGGGAAGTCAGAAAAGAGGGGGCCTTGGGACAGGTTCAGAGAATAAGCCTGGGACAAGCTGCCACTGCCCATTGCCTTAGAGCTTAGGAGACACGTGCCTGTCGGGAAAGAAGTGGGGGAAGACGTGGAGAAGAAGAAAGGAAAGTGAATGGCGCGGGCTGCTCCCCAGAGGGAGAGTGCGTGTGCTGGGACCAGTAGTCTTTAGAATACACACAGCCCTAGCCATGCTCTCAAGTTCACATCACAGGAAATCAGACAAACATAGACTTCTCTTGTGTTGACTTGAATTTAGTTTCAGGGCTTTGATTTTGGACTAGAAGTTGTATGCAGTCAGAAACAAGGGAGATTTCTCACTTTGCTCACTGAGTTGGTATTATAAAGTCCCTTACCTCTTTGTAATTCTCCCACATTAAAGCAACAGGTTATCTGTAAAAAGGTAGGTAAAAAGATGAGAGGGATTTATCAGGTCAGGTTGAAGGATCTCAAGCTTGAGGAACCTGCAAACATATCATCAGTTCTCTAGAAGGGTTAAATGGAAGGTTGAAAGTGAACTGTTCAATGAAACAGGAAGGAACAGAGTTAGCCAAAGTGCTTCAAAAGTATCACTTTTGAAGAAATAAGAGGTGAGATTTCAGTGGGTGGGCTGCGGTGGGAGTAAGATATAGAAAATTGTCCTTGAACAATAATTAAAATAAAATTATTAAAAAATGTGATTTCTACCTCAAAAGTATTGCTTTTGAAGCATAGGTCTAAAGTTAAGGGATATTCGTTGTAACTATTTAGGATTAGACACACCTTTTACAGTTCTCTAGCTTTTCTGTGTCGACATTTGGCAGGAAGTGGTACCAAAGGTGTAATGGACAAGATTATTCTTAGTAACACAGGCAGGCAGGCCCAGGCAGAAGAGGTTAAAGGAGCTTCTAATGTTGCTTTTCTTCTTGTTAGCAGTGTATCCTCAACCACAAGTCTTGCTTGCCCACCCAAGTTTTATTTTGCTACCTATGGATCCCTGATAAGTTGTTTATGGTTAACTGAGATGTTAGCTGAGAGTCCCTGACACAGTCCTGTTGAGTCTGTTTCACACTACAGTGGCCTCTGGGAATTGGTTGTGGCGGTATTAGCAATCATGTTAGCAAAGGGTATATGGCTTATTCAAGGAGTAAATAAGTGAGGTTTAGCATATTTCCCAAAAATATTATTGATCTCAGTGCCAGTGGTCTCTTCATTGTTGTGAGAGGTATTGACACTACTAAAATGGTGGATCCTGAGACCTAAAGGTCTTTTATGGCTTTGGATTTTGCATTTCTGAGGAGTATAGATGTATCTATTCAAGTTCAAGAGTCCTTGGTTGCCATTTTTATATTCCCATTCATCTCTAGTGGGAATATAATTAACAAAGAAATGACTTATTTCTCATAATTTCAGAAACTCTCATTTGACAAATTCATACAGACCCAGGAGGATGAGGAGGTTTCCTTTCTTCTTTCCTCAGCTCCACCCACTAACTAGCATACCTAGCCCAATTTTCCAAGCATGGTGACTGGTATATAGTGTGAGGGTAGTGCCTCCAGTAGACCAGGAAAAGTAGCTAAAAAAAAGAAACTAGCTGACTTCATATTTATGATCTGTAAATAATTAAGTCAAGTGGCCAGTAAATGAAGCATGGAATTTATGAGCAAAGCAAAGAGAGATAAAGAGAAAATGTCCAGGTAGGACTGGCCTTTCCTTTTTGTCCTTTTTCTAGTCCTGAGTATGTACTGGTTCTTTCTGAATGGCTGGTATCCCAGGTTTTAAATGATGTTTCCTTATTTTCAGATCGATTTTGTGGCCCACGATGACATCCCTTATTCTTCTGCTGGAAGTGATGATGTTTATAAGCACATCAAGGAAGCAGGTGAGTAAGTTGATGTGCATTTTCAATTTATGAATGAGTCTCAGGGGAAGTGACACATTCATCCACATCACTACTTTACAGAGAAAAGTCTATACATTGAAAAATTCAGCATCCACTTTCAGGTCACACTTTGGTAAGAGGTTAAGGTGAGGATAGTACCGAAATCCAGCAATTCTCAGTCTAAACTTCTACCGTCGATATCTCTCTTAATTTCAGGAAAACTTTCTCTAACCCCATATTTTTCTTTTTTGTTTTCTTTTTTTGTAGAGAATAAAGATTTTATTCACTCTCTAAGAAATGAGAGGGGTGTGGTGTGGAGAGATACACCAGCATTAAGGAGTTGGTGCTTTGAGCTTTTATTGGATTATAATCAGATTAAAAAGGGTGGGAGGGGGTTGCTGTTGTGTGGCCCCCTGGGCTGTTGGGGCCTCAAAACACCAGGGTGCAGTTTGTTCCAATGTTATCTTCTGCCTGTAGCTGTAGGGAGTGGTTAGTTCTGTTCTTCCTTTCCAGTAATTTCCAGTCCTGAGGACATAAGCTCAGAAGAGTAAAATGGCATTCGTGTTTAACAAGGTCATAGGCCTGCTCAGCAAATGGTGCCTTGCTAGCAAATGGCACTGACTTTATCCTTTTATCCCCTTCTGGTTTAAAAATGGATTATTTCTGCCCTGGCTGGTGTAGTTCAGTGGATTAAGCGCGGGCTGCGAACCAGGCATCGCAGGTTTGATTCCCAGTCAGGGCACATGCCTAGGTTGCAGGCCATGTCCCCCAGCAACCGCACACTGATGTTTCTCTCTCTCTCCCTCCCTCCCTTCCCTCTCTAAAATAAATAAATAAATAAAATCTTAGAAAAAATTATAATAAAAAATTTTAAAAATTAAAAAAATGGATTATTTCTTCTTCTTCCCTTTTCCTTCTTCCTCCTCCTCCTCCTTCCTCTTTCTTCCTCCTCCTCCTTCCTCCTTCTTCCTCCTTCTTCTTTCTTCCTCTTCTTCTTCTTCCTCTTCCTCCTCCTCCTTCTTCTTTTTCTTCTTCCTCCTTCTTTATCTTCTTCCTCCTTCTTCTTCCTTCTTCCTCCTTCTTCTTCCTTCTTCATTCTTCTTCTGTTCTTTTTTTAAGTATATTTTATTGATTATGCTATTACAGTTTTCCCAATTTTCCCACTTTATCCCCCTCCACCCTGCACCTCCCAACCCTCCAGCTTTCTCCCCTCCCTTAGTTCATGTCCATGGGTTGTACATATAAGTTCTCTGAGTCCTCTGCTTCCTATACCATTTTTTATCTCTCCCCATCTATTTTATGCCTACCAATTATGTTTCTTCTTCCCTGTACCTTTTCCCCCCTATGCCTCCCTTCCCCCTTCCCACCGAAATCCCTCCATGTGATGTCCATTTCTCTGATTCTGTTCCTGTCTAGTTGTTTGCTTAGTTTTCGTTTTTGTTGTTTCTCTTTCTTTTATTTTATTTTTTAGGTTCTTTTGTTGACAGTTATGAGTTTGTTGTCATTTTACTGTTCATTGTTTTGATCTTCCTTTTCTTGGATAAGTCTCTTTAACATTTCATATAGTAAGAGCCTGGTGATGATAAACTTGAACTTGACCTTATCTGGGAAGCACTTTATCTGCCCTTCCATTCTAAATGATAGCTTTGCTGGATAGAGTATTCTTGAATGTAGGTCTTTGCCTTTCATGACTTTGGATACTTCTTTCCAGCCCCTTCTTGCCTGTAAGGTTTCTTTTGAGAAATCAGCTGACAGTCTGATGGGAACTCCTTTGTAGGTAACTTCCTCCTTATCTCTTGCTGCTTCTAGGATTCTCTCCTTCATTTTAATCCTGGCTAATGTAATTATGATGTGTCTTGGTGTGTTTCTCCTTGGATCCAACTTCTTTGGGACTCTCTGAGCTTCCTGGACTTCCTAGAAGTCTATTTCCTTCACCCAATTGGGGAAGTTTTCCTTCACTATTGTTCAAATAAGTTTTCAATTTCTTGCTGTTGTTCTTCTCTTTCTGGCACCCCTATGATTTGGATATTGGAACATTTTGAAATGTTTCAAGTTGTCAAAGAGGTTCAAAAATCTGTATTCATTTTTTTTTGAATTCTTGTTTCTTCATTCTGTTCTGGTTAGATGTTATTTCTTCCTTTTGTTCCAAACCGTTGATTTGAGTCCTGGTTTCCTTCCCGTCACTGTTGGTTCCCTGAATATTTTGCTTGATTTCATTTTGGGTATCTTTCATTTGTTTTTTCAGTTTTCAACCAAGCTCAATCAGATCTATGAGCATTTTTAGTACCAGGGCTTTAAATTCTCCATCAGATAGGTTGGCTATCTCCTCCTTGCTTAGCTCTCTTTTTGAGGTTTTGCTTTGTTCTTTCATTTTGGCCCTGTTTCTTTGTTTGGGGCCCTTGATAAGTTGATGGACTGTGGGGGCAGGGCCTTAGGTATTCACCAGGGCAGGGCAACCCTCCTTGCTGCGCTGCAGAGCTGCCTGTGGGGGAGGGGCCAGAGATGGAGCAATGCAGCCCTCCTGCTCTTCTCCAGCGCACTTTTCCATGAACTCTCATGTGAGACTGGGAGTTTCTCCCACTGTGACAACTGCTGTAGTCTACAGCCACCTGTGAGTCCTAGTTTCCCCTTAAGTCAGCCCATCCTGGGTAGCTTGCCATCTCACCGCAGCCAGCCCTGCCCCTACGGTCCACTGCCTCACTGCGATTTCTCTCCATCCTCCGCTTTATGGGTCTGGTTGTTGTTTGACTGTTTAATTCTGTGGTTGTCAGAGTTCCATGCAGTTTGATTTTCTGGCACTTCTAGTTGTTTATTGATTTTAGATTGGTTGTTGTCCTCCTTTTGGTTGTGCGAGGAAGCAAAGGGTTTCTACCTATGCCTCCATCTTGACCAGAACTCCTCCCAGTAAAATGAGTTTATTCTTAATGTCCTTGCCCAGCTCTGGTTTTGGGGAGTAGGGATGAAGGTCTCATCATCTGTAACTACTTCAGGGAGGCTAGGTTTGTAGAGCTGTCTCTGCCTGTGGGTCCAGGTATATGTCATTGAAGAGAAGAAGGTGGGATTGGACAGCCCATAAAGCAAGAGCTGTGGCTGGAGGCCGTTTGTGGAGAATCTTCCAGAGCCTGGATGCTCTGTTGAATGAAGGATATGAGATATGTGAGGGGACATGGCGTAAAAATAAGAATAAAGAAAAAGTCTGCTATAGGTCCCAGGAGGAGATAGTCAGGAAAACCAACACCAGATATTGAACTTAAAATCCCAAAAGGGAGAGGCAGAGTAGTAGGTGAATTTTGTATGGCTCACACTACATCAGTAGTTCTCAATAATTCCAAGTCAAAGGATGAAAGAAAAAAATGAAATATTAGCTTGGAAGAAAACTAGGAAAACTAGGATTCAATCAGTTTATGGGTGACAGCTGGGCCTTGTTATTTCCACTGAAACACAATTTCTCTCTTTAAAATCACCCTCATTTTATTAAAGAGACTGTATGCAAATTTAGTTTCAATATGGCCTGATTATTTGCATGAACATAACAAGAACAGCAATTAATTTCATAGGCTTTTTCATATCTGCTTTGCTGAAAGTTTTACAAGGAACCTTCAGATTGAATTTTAGTCAGTCTTTCGGGGCAAAGAAGCCAAGGCACACATTTGCCATCTGGCTTTGTCTGAAATACCTATTAGTTTGAGCAGATTCCTCAAGTTCTTGAGGTTCCTTCCTTGGCATCTTTCAGGAAAGCAACCTAGGCTCCTTACTTGGAAGGACTTCCATGAACCACGTTACCAAGTAAGGTACCAGGCCATTTCTCAATGGGCTCTTATTGACTTCAAAAGTCAATCTTAATTGTTTTTTTTTTAAGTATGATTTATTGATTATGCTATTACACTTGACCCACTTTTTCCTCCCTTCTATCCACCTCCGCCTTGGACCACCCCTCCCACCAGCAAGCCCCCACCTTAGTTCATGTCCATGGGTCCTACATATAGTTCTTTGGCATCTTGCCTTTCATGACTCTGAATACTTCTTTCCAGCCCCTTTTTGCCTGTAGTTTCTTTTGAGAAATCAGATGGTCTTATGGGAACTCCTTTGTAGGTAACTGTCACCTTTTCTCTTGCTGCTTTTAAGATTCTCTCTTTATCTTTAATCTTGACTAATGTAATGATGGTGTGCTTTGGTGTGTGCTTCCTTGGGTCCAACTTCTTTGGGACTCTCTGAGCTTCCTGGACTTGCTGGAACTCTATTTCCTTTGCCAGATTGGGGATGTTTTCCTTCACTATGTTTTCAAATAAGCTTTAAATTTCTTGCTCTTCCTCTTTTCCTTTTGGTACCTCTATGATTCAGATGTTGGAACATTTAAAGTTCTCCTGGAAGTTCCTAAGCCTCTCCTCATTTTTTAAAATTCTTGTTTCTTCTGTTCTGATTGACTGTTTATTTCTTTCTTCTGGTCCAAACCAGTGATTTGAATCCTTCCCGTCACTGTTGGTTACCTGTACATTTTCCTTTATTTCACTTTCACAGCCTTCATATTTTCCTTTATTTTGTGACCATATTCAACTAATTCTGTGAGCATCCTGATCACCAGTATTTTGAACTGTGAGTCTGATAGGTTGGCTATCTCTTCCTTGCTTAGTTTTATTTTTTCTGGAGCTTTGATCTGTTCTTTTATTTGGGCCATTTTTTCTTTTTGTCTCAATGAGCCTGTTACGTAGTAAGGGGTGGAGGCTTAGGACAGGGCAGGGCAACCCAGGTCACTGCACTGTGGGACTATATGTGGGGGAGGGGTCTGAGAAGGAACAGTGCAGTTTGTTCAGCTCTCTGCCAGCTTTCAGTCATTTCTGCTGCTACCCACAAACAAATTGGGCCCTTCTGGTGCTGATCCCCAGGTGGGTGGTTTTGTGTATATTCTAGGACCCTGTGGGTCTCTCCAACAAACTGTGCTGTGAGGCTGGGAGTTTCTCCCGATGCCTCAACCCTCACAGGTTTTTTCAGTCAGGTTTGGAGGCTTTATTTCCCCCCACTGGGGCCCTGGGTTGCACGGTCTGTCTCATTTCCCAGTTGTTCCTCCCAGTTTATTTGCAGGCAAATGTGGGACCACCCGCTCTGCCAGCCACCACCTTGCCCACCCCAGTCCTCTAGCCACCACCTTGCCATGAGTCCTCTCCATCTGGCTGCCCATTTTGCCCCTCCTACTGGTATGGACGGATGTTTTTTCTTTAACTCCTTGGTTGTCGGAATTCAGTACAGTTCAATTTTCTGTCAGTTCTGGTTGTTTTTTGTTTTTAAATTTGTTGTTGTCCTTCTTTTGGTTGTGTGAGTACGCACAGTGTATCTACCTGTGCCTCCATTTTGGCTGGAAGTTGGATCTGTTCTTTTATTTGGGCCATATTTCTTTGTTTCAGCTCACCCATTATGTTGTAAAGGGCAGAGCCTTAGGTATTCACCAGGGTGGGGCAACCCATATGGCTGCATTTTGGTGCTGTATATAGGGGCAGGGGTTAGAGAGGGAACAATGCCACTTGCTCAGCTCTTGGTTGGCTTTCAGTCACTTCCCCCACTACCTACAAGCATATTTAGCCCTTCTGGTGTTGATTCCTGGGTGGGTGGGTTTGTATATGTTTTAGGACCCTGTGGGTCTCCAACGAACTCTCCTCTGATACTGGGAGTTTCTCCCACTGCCGCAACCCTATAGGTTTTTACAGTCAGAGGTTTCGAGGCTTTCTTTTCCCTAACTGGAACCCTGGGTTGCACGGTCTGTCTTGGTCCCCAGCTGTTCCTCCCAGTTTATCCTCATGCAAATGTGGGATCGCCCAGTCCTCCAGCTGCTGCCTTGTCATGCGTCCTCTCCGCCCCTGCTACCAGTCTGAATGAATGTTTCTTCCTTACCTCCTTGGTTGTAGGACTTCCATACAATTCGATTTTCTGTCAGTTCTGGTTGTTTTTTGTTTTTAAATTTGTTGTTGTTCTTCTTTTGGTTGTATGGGGAGGCACAGACTATCTACCTACGCCTCTATCTTGGCCAGAAGTCATCAATCTTAATTCCTTAAGGTTTTCTGGTGACATTCAGAGTCCAGGCATGACTCTTTTGATTATGACATTCCAGACAAAGACTTGGTTAATAAAGGCACATTTGGAAACTGGTGCTATTATAAAGAGAACAGGTTCTTATTGGGCTTATGCAACCAACCATATTGCCATGAAAATAATACTTATTAAGAGTTGCCGAATTCTGGAGGGATTTATGTAGGAGGGAAAAAATAAAAGTTTCAATATTGGTTATGAGGGTATAATTCACCAATTGTTCTAGGGGAAAAAAAGTTTCCTTACATATGGAAAACAAAAATATTTAAAATTAGCAATATTTTGAACAAAGTCATATGAATAACAATTACCTTTAGTTCATTTAGTCGCATATAACCAATATTGTTTGTCTTGATTATTTGCCAGTATGTTCATGAATTTAGTTATTCTAAGGGTTCTATAAATATTTGCTTCAAAGATATGACCTACTTAGATACCTGTAATTTAGAGTAGGTTCAAGTCCTTTTCATGAACCTGTTTAAAGATACATTTGCAAATGCAATAGAGTAAAACTGTGACTGTTTATAAATGACCAAATTTAAAATGACATCATTGTAGATTTGATTAAAATGCAATTGATAAAGAACTTTGCTTTTCTGTAAAGTATAATATTTCAAGGTAAAAATTTCTTGATAAGTAATATTTTACTTATGACATAAAAGGACAATTTAAAGTTCATGTTTTTAGACTTAACATACAGTCTTAATATATATAAAGACCAATATTAGAAATGCACAAGAAATAAAGGCAGAAGGAGCCGGATGATCTGATCCAAGTGCCTGTATTTGATGCTGTGCTTACAGGAGGGCTGAGACTGGGTTGACTGCAGCCCCGAGGGGAGGCAAGAATGGAGACCCCATGTTTTTCTTAATATTAGGAACATACAGCTCCTCCTTTCCTTAACCCCTGCTCTTTGATTCTTTCCTCTTTCTATGTGTCAGTATCTCCAGATTTCCCTTAATAACAGCCTATTCTGCTTTTCAAGGAAAGGAATGTTGTTCCCAGTTTCCATTTAGTCCTACTGCCTGAGCTAATCAGAATGTTACAGTGTTAATATGTGTTTTGGCATTAGGCATGTTTGCTCCAACACAAAGGACAGAAGGTATCTCCACATCAGACATCATCACCCGAATTGTCCGGGACTATGATGTGTATGCCAGACGGAACCTGCAGAGGGGCTACACGGCAAAGGAGCTCAATGTCAGCTTTATCAACGTGAGTTCCAACTTCATCCCAGAGTGCCCTGGCCCTATAAAGACACACATTGCCTACTACTTCATCTGAGCTGAACTTGCTTTTCAGCGTGCTATAATTATGCCACGCTCTTTACAAATAGAATGAAACAGAGGCATTTTCTGCCTTTATGGTATGGTATCAACACATTGATAAAAAGACACACAGCTAATTAAATAAATAAGAATGTGTAACTTACAAAGTACAATATATATATTAAATACAATTAAAATAGTGGTTCTTAGCCTTTTTATTTTTTCATTTGATGGTCTTTTGAAAATCTGTTGAAAGCTGTGGATCCCCTGCCTGTGTGGATGGCAGCACATATTTTGCATGCAATTTCTAAGGACATGAAGACCTAAGTTTTAAATTTTGATTTATGAAAACCAATTTTTCTTTAGGTAAATATTGCCCTTTAGACACAGACTGCTATATATTTTGTATGTAAGTTATACCTCTATAAAGCTTATTTACAAAGAAGCTGCTAACTGTATCTTCTGCATTAGTAGTTTACCATGTTTCCTTATCTGTACCTCACTGTGAATTATGAATGGGTGAAATGGTTTCATCTGAATATGATTTATCTATAAAGATAAACCCTATCCATTGTTAACCACCTACTACATAACTTTTTATCTATTTAAAAAGTGTTTAAAATTTTTTTTAAATATTTTATTTATTTACTTTTTAGAGAAGGGAAGGGAGGGAGAAAGAAAGGGAGAGAAACATCAATGTGTGGTTGCCTCTCACATGCCCCCTCTGGGGACCTGGCCCGCAACCCAGGCATGTGCCCTGACTTGGAATCAGACCAGTGATCCTTTGGTTCACAGTCCATGCTCAATCCACTGAGCTATGCCAGCCAGTGCAGGTGTTTCAAATTTTAAAACATATTTCCTTATCCCTTTATGATAGGGAAATTATGAGAATACTTTTCATTTGACTAAAGACTCCCCTCCCCGCCCCCCATCCCCAGAGAAGCCCATCATTTTCTCTTATCTTTAGGGAAGCTGGTAGGACCAAGCATATTATCTTTATTTTGTGAAAGAGCAAACAGACCTCCAAATACTAAAAATAACTCTTTTAAAATCATAGAATAAGTTAGTGATAGAGGAGAGAAATCCAATACAATAAATGAAATAAGTAAAAGATCTACTACTTCCACTTTCAACCTGTTATAAGTGACTTATTCTTGGCAATACTTTGTGCAGTGATCTTGTTGCTCCCTTCACATCTCTGTCTAGAATGGGCTTTGGGTTATGTTTGGCATGTTTATGTTTTAAGTTCATATTTTTTCTTTAAAATTTTGACTTCATTTGCTTACATATATGTTACCAGGCCTACCCTATATATTTAGATTAGTCAGGGTTTCCAAGATGTTATAATTATCATATTTTTATATAAGATGACCATCCAGAGCATCTCTTCTCTGTTATTATGCTAGAGAAGTGTGGGATAGATTAAGCAAAGTGAAATTGTAAAGACTAAAAAGTGTTAATAGAGCCCTGGCTGGTGTGGCTCAGTAGATAGAGTGCCAGCCTGGGAACCAAAGCGTCACCGGTTCAATTCCCAGTCAGGGCACATGCCTGGGTTGCAGGCTAGGTCCCCAGTAGGGGGAGCATGAGAAGCAACCACACATTGATGTTTTTCTCCCTCTCCTCCCTCTCTAAAAATAAATAAATGAAATCTTTTAAAAAAGTGTCAATAGAGTACTGAACCATGTTTCTTTTCCCCCTTTGGTATGAAAGGTCTGGGTAGGTATTACTTCTCAAAACAATTCTTTCTTTACCTAGGAGAAGAAATACCACTTGCAGGAACGGGTTGACAAAGTAAAGAAGAAAGTAAAAGATGTGGAAGAAAAGTCAAAAGAATTTGTCCAGAAGGTAGAGGAGAAAAGCATTGATCTCATTCAGAAATGGGAGGAGAAATCCCGAGAATTCATTGGAAATTTCCTGGAAATGTTTGGTCCAGAAGGAGCCCTGGTATGTTCTTTCCTGCTGGATAATTGAGGGAATTCTCCTGCTGTGGAAAGAATCATAGCATCCTTGACCAGAAAGGGACATGGACATTCAGAAGTTATCTAATCTGTTCCCCTTAGTGGACAGAACTATATTTCAACTGCTCCCAAAATTTCTTTGAAATCTTTCCAGAAAGAGGTTACATGTTCCCCTAAACAATTTTGCCAGCTTTCTATCAACCTCCAAATCGGGTGACAAGATAAGAGAGTAGCCCTGCCCACGTGTACACGATAGTTTTAGATAGAAGGAAAGAGCAGTAAAAAGAAAGCTGCACTCCACTACAAACAGCTTCTATATTGCTGGGTGAGGTGGGAATTCTGTTCTTCAGGAGTAGCAAGTTCTCCTAAAGTCACATAGAGGAGGGGTGTGTGTATAGACATTCATCAAGTGAGCCCTAAGTTAGATATTCAGAAGGACCTGACTGTGAGGGTATTTGGATACGAGAATAGATTATTCAGGGAAAATATGAATTCTCTTTTCAGAGAACTCTGAAACTCAGAGAGGTACCCTTTTGTGTGAATTAGTTCCTTTCTTTTTGCCTGGAGCCTGGACTACAAGCCAAGTAGGCTTTCAGGAATTCCCTTGACATAGGAGTAGGATCAGGTAGCTGGAGGACAGGTAGGAACCTTTAGATAAGTCACATAACATAAACCACTTTAGGGAGAAAATTAACTTAGAATTATAGCTATGTCCCTTGTCTGGCTTACTTGGTCCCTTTTGACATTGCATAAGGCACTTGTGATCATTTGAAGTCTTAGGCATGCCAGTGGTGATTTAGTAGCATCCATAGGTTTCTTCTGACTCTTCCTTTGGTCTCCACAGAAACATATGCTGAAAGAAGGGAAAGGCCGGATGCTGCAGGCCATCAGTCCAAAGCAGAGTCCCAGCAGCAGCCCTACTCGTGAACGCTCCCCCTCGCCCTCTTTCCGATGGCCCTTCTCTGGCAAGACTTCCCCTCCATCCTCCCCGGCAAACCTCTCCAGGCACAAGGCTGCAGCCTATGATATCAGTGAGGATGAAGAAGACTAATTTTTCATCCCTCCTTTCCTTTCCCCTCCCCGTGTCCCATCACCTTCAGAAGCTCTCTGTTGAATTCCAAATTGTGGTCCCAACAATAAACCTAAAGACAGCTACAAAGGAAAGACAATTGGGGCAAGAGGACCTCGGATGGGGGGAGCAGACAGCCCACCCTCCAAGAGACATCACCCACCCACACCAAGAAGGAGGCTGACTACACCTTAGAAGCCTGTTCTGCGTCCGTGCACCCTTTCCACGGACTTTGCTTTACTGTTTATGTTCATGTGATCTTGACAGGGAAATTGTCATTTTATTAATTTTTTTAAAAAGTCAGTCCTTTAACTACAATTAATAGAACTAATTCTTTTGCCCCTCAGGAGTGGGCAGAAGGAAGTGGTACAATACCCAGAGGCCTTTTCTTCCTGATGCACTATAGGGTTTGCCTTCTGTTGTGAGGCAAACTGGCTGGCCAAGTCCTTCCAGCACTGGCCATGCAGATGAGTGACTTTGGGGCAGGCGGGGGTTGGGAGGATATAGTTTTGATTTCCTTAAGAAAAAAATACTAAAAGCCAGGTAATCGTCACAAATCCCCTAACAGTGTTGCTGGCCCGTGTGCTGGTGTGGCTGTGAGAAGGAGAGCTAAGCCTGACTGTTCTTACTGCCTGAGGAGTTTCTTGATGGACCCAGTGGGGTCCCTGAAGACACTGATGGCATCAGCTATGGCTTTTCTGCTGTGTTCATCTTCTCAGAAAATTCTATTGCCCGGTTATTTGGGAGCTCTAGTAGATCTCTTTCCTGTAATCTACTGTTAAAGGAAGGGACACTTTCAGGTTTACTGTGATTGTGGAGGGGAGTGGGGCAATACTCAATCCTACACAAAGTCATTTCAGACTCCTTTTCCCCCTGGAGCAAGTCCCTGGTCCTGCTGCTCCTATTTCTGTGCTCATTACCTAGCTTTTTACAAAGGGTGCTTTATAAACGTCTGCAATTTCAACATGATCTGTTAGTCCACGTTGCTCACATCACATTGAATATTTAGAGAGATTTGCATAGATCATAGGTGCAAAAGCATAAGAGAACATCCACCTTCCTATCTTGACCTCTGCCCCTCTTAAGAATGTTCTTGACTGGAACCAGTGCCCCACAGGGTTTGTTTTCCTCTGAGAGTGGCAGCTGCCAGGGACTTAACTTCCCTCCACTGCCCCTTCCAGCAAGCTACAAAGAAGGGTTCCCATTACAAGGATACGGTAAGCTTTCTCCCTCTCTTCCACATGTGCCTGGCGGTTATGGCCTCACCTCTTCTGTTAGGTTCCCTGGGGTGATTCATCACTTAAATTTCACATCAGAGAATGCTGAAGCTTAATGCTTGCTGTTGGGCTTGAGCACATTTTAAACCTCCAGCATCCTACAGCTACATGACTTAGCAGATCATCATCCATCAGTAATCCTGTAGCTGGGTTTAGGGGAAGACTGCTTCTGTCCAGGCCCCACCCCGTCACTCATAAATACCCCTTGTGGGGGTGGAGTTTTAGTGTTTTCAGCTAAGAAAACCACATTTTATCTTGCCCGTGCTAGGGCTGTGAGTATCTCATAGTCATCTCCCTTAACACTTCCCTGGTGGGAAAACCCGCCTGCCTGCACACTGGACTACCTGTGTTCTCAAAACCTAGGCTCACCCAGAGGCAGAGCATGGCAGAGTGTAGGGACACAGGGGAACCTCTTGTCCTGATGGCCTGTGAAATCTACATTTCTCTCTCTCTTCATGAAGTGCTACTTTTACTATCAAATCTGGTTTACACAAGCGTTGGCTTGGCATCCTTTTTTTTTTTTTTAAAGAGGTGAAGTTGATGTTTGCCTACATTGCCCAGCTTCATATAATCACGTTTTAACTTTTCTGCTTTAATCTTCCTTCTTTGGGAATTTTGCCTATTTCCTCCTTATTCTCCCTGGTACAGAAAGGCAGTGAAGTCACCTCTGAAGCCCACCTACTTGTTCCCTCCGGGTACACATTATGCTATATATTTTGAAAGGAAGATGCCCAGAAGGTGGTTTTCCTCCCTGTAGTCACTCCTCTCAAGGGTTTTGTCTGGGTCTCCGAGCTTTGGGCCCTCCTCCTCTGCTCTGTCAATGGGCGGCTTTTGGCATGCCTGGCCCTTGGAGTGTGACTTCGAGGCTGAAATTTCTCTGAGACTCCTAGTGCCAGCATGTGCACACATTCTTGGAAAACTTTGCCGCTTTTGGTTGGTGAGCCTCTATAGCCTCAGTCTCTTAACACTAGTATATTCCAATAATTTTGACTGAAAGTAAAAACTTTGATGGCATGGCATGTTAGATACTATGGGGTGAATGTGATCCTAGGTGCTGGATAAGGATGGGTGGATGGAGGAAGCTGTTGGGATGATGCATTGTTTGATCACTTGTGCCTAATTAAATGGGGTTAGTGGTTTGCATACCACAGCCATACCTGTGACTTGTAAAGCTAGTATAATGTTTGAGGTTGTGGAGCTATTTCTCTGAACGCCACACACAAAGCTGTCAGCCTAAATAGGCCAAATGTGGCAGAGATGGTAGATCTTTAAAATCTGGTTGGCCCCAGAGTCTCTGAGTTGGCCCCAATGTGCAAGATGGAAGGAGAATGGAGAAGGAAGCCCTATCACTGGGGCCAAGGAGGTGCCATTTTAGCAGTTCCCTTGAGATGAGATGAGCAGGAAGTTTGATTTTTTTATAAACTAGGCTCAGTAGCACTGAAAAATGGAGGCTGAAACTTTAGAGGAATAGAAATGGATCATTTGTACTGCTACAGCTGCTTCTGATAGCTCCAGTCAAAGACCATTATTTTGCTGAGACTTGGGTAAAAAGGTTGGGGATGTGCGGAGGCTGAAAATCCTGCAGAGGAGAAAAATATACGAGTGAGGGCAAGAGAACTTTTGACCTTTTCTGATCGCTGATAACTTCTTGGGCAACACCTGAGTTACATTTTTAAAATTTTACTTGTGACCTCACAGCTGGTTAGGCAGTTTCTGGGTATTCCCTCTAAAATAGATCTTCACAGTGCTTTTGTTACTGTTTCTTCATTATTTTGATTTGTGGGTAACTTTTGATTTTTCTGGAGCTTATTGCCTAATCCTGTTCCAGATCTCATATTTAAAATCTTTCCAAATCAATTATACTTTGCTGATTTTCTTTAGTTCCCTAAAAGCCATAGCTTCTACATTTTCTGTCAGCATACACTCTTACCAGAAGTTAAACCAATACATACAGAAAAAAAAAATACTCCCTTAATAATATTTTTAACTGATGGTATTTTTTAAGCTTACCAATATAAGTATTTTTGAAGGTTATATATTTTCAAATCATATGATGATTATTCTTGTTTTCTCTTGTAGAATAGATTGTCATGGGGTAGAGAGTGGTCCCTCGCTTCTATTTATCCAAATAAGTAGAGCATGTTCTCAGGATTATACTATTAAATGCTAATTTCTTTAAAAGAAGAAAGATTTTCTGTCTGCCAAACTTCGTACTCAGATTGGGGTAGAAAAGTATGAGGCTTAACATTAAGGATTACTCAGGTTGTGGTCCTTTAGGTTTGAAGTGGGATTTCCCACCCTCTTTTAGAGGCACTGACTGTTTTGAACACAGAGACTTGATTGGTTGGATTTTTTTTTTTTTTTTTTTGTATTGAGGAACCTGAAAGAAAAAAATAGCCTTGTAAAGAAATGCTGGCCTCAGCACGAAAGTTAACACCATCACCAGAGCTGACATCCCCAGGAATGTTTTCCTACACTGGTGTTCAGTATATTGTTTTCCTGTCTGAGTGTTATTAACTTGTTCAGAGTTATTTTGGCTTTTGTCATTTAGCCAAATAAAAGCAAAGTGGTTTTACTTAATGTTTTATTTTCTGTGTTTTGACCTGATATACATGTGTATGATACATTTTATGTATTGGGATCTTTTTCCTGTACACTCAATTCATTTGCTTTTGCACTCTAATTTATTTTCTCAAAATCAAGCTCCATGACCATATTATTGGGGATTCCTTGTTCAGCTTGGCACAGAAGATTTAAAAAGCCATTGTCCCACAAAGGGAGGCTGACCTGGATCTCACAGGTCTAATGTTATCTGTAAGGAAAAGAACACCTTTGATCTATTCTTCAGAAGCCTGGTTCTTTTGAGATTTTGGGCTTGTACTATTTTACCTAAGTTCTACTCTCATTTTTATACCAGACAAACTACCATGTACTCTTCCGCCTTTCATTTGCTTTGAGAAAACTCACAGTGACCTTTCAATATACAAGCTTTAAGGGCTGATAGTGGCACCCAGAAAGGTAATGTGCCCAGTTATACAGTTTCAAACTCCATCCTGTTTGTGTATTATAGACCCTAAGCTACCTTTCCCAGGCAAGATCCAAAACAATTTCATCCTATTGCATAATTCACCTTCAGTCTCTGTAGTCAAATGTAATTTGCCAGTTTGTGCTGACAATGGAATCTTTCCCATGTGGGCAATGTTGAGGGACAGCAAAGAAATCTCGTGCCCATATCACGAGTACAGTGTCTCTTTCATAGTCCAAGCCATTCACCTCAGGCTTTGATGTTCAGATCCAGGTCTGGAGAAGGGAAAGGTTCATATCCAACCTTGTCATCTTTCCTTCTGTAGTATATTCGTGTCAGCACAGTTATCAGAAAAGTCTCCAGTACAAGGAGGTGGCAATTCATCACTGCAATGTGGGGTGAAATATAGTGTAAGTTACACTAAATTATAGAGGTGGTATCCCAACAGCAGGCCTGGCATGTGAATTGGACAACACTTTCTGCAATTTATCCTCAAACCAGGACCTAGAGTCCGAGTAACAGCAGATTAATGGTAGAGCCCAAACCAAAACTTGGCTCTCAACCTGCAATCTGAGCCTAACATTAAGCCTCATTTCTTTTGTGCATTGTATCTCCTTCCTAACCACGCCCATTTTCCTCCCAAGAGCTAAGGATCGAACCCATGGCCATCAAGGCTGGCCTCAAGCTGTGGAATTGCAGCTCTCTTCTGTGTGATCAGAAAAGTCATAGTCTCCTTAAATCTGCTAGGATTCTTGGAGATCCTTTTTTGAGTATTTGGAGCAGCAGCCTGCCTGGCCCAACCTCTGTTTTAAGATCTCCTCCCTGACCTTTCCCTGACCCTCCCCCCTCACTCATCCTGGAATGAGATAAGAGCTTTAATGTGCTCACCTTGGGACCTGATTTTAGAGGAAAAGGGAGGTGAACAAGCAATCTGCCCACCACTGGCCAAGACCGAGAAGATGGATGGCTGCAGGGCAGTCAGGATGAGCAGCACCTGCAGAAGGGAGAAGAGAAGCGAGGGTACAGCCGGCCCAGGTGTGTGGCGCTGAGGCCGGCTGGTCCATGGCCATGCTTGTCCTGCCGCAGTGCTTTTGGCCAGCCTTTAGATCTGTGCAGTTTCAGAAGGCTGAGATTCACACTTGATTAAACTTTGATGGAATTCCTAATCTTTAGGAAAGTTGTAACCTCATCCTCAACCAATATTTTATGAGAGTTCCTGATAAGAAACAATAAGAACTGATTGGAGGTTCAAGTTTATTCCCCTATTTCAGTCATGGCTGCTAAGGAGCACTTAATGGGTGAAAAGGGTGGATAATTAGGGAAGAGTCAGTCCATCTACCTCAAGTATCAGATCCCTGCTGATAGAATGATGGACAATTAACCACTAAAGTGTCCTCTGAAGAATCTCTGCTGCACCAGGGCTGGAGGTGAAGGGAAAGAGGGGAACTGGTGTTCAAAGGGCACAGAGTTTCTGAGCGGCAGATGAAGCCGTCCTGGGGTGGATGGCGGTGATGGTGTACAACAATGCGAATGCACTTAATGTCACTAAGCTGTACATGTGAAAATTGTTAAAATTATAAATTTGTTACGTATATTATAGCTCAATAAAAAAAAGAAAGAAAAAGATCATCTCTGTCCAGAGGCCCCAGGAGCACCATTTGTCTTAGTACTTGCTCTCCCCAAGCCAAGGCAGACTGGCTTGTCCAGGCTTCCCGCCATAATCACTGGCCTGCTCGGCAGCCACAGGCTTTTACCCTGAGGCCTCATCCCAAGTGCTTCTGGGGCCAGGATCCTTTCTGCCCCTCAATCCCTGCTTCCTTTTCAGTCTTTTTCTCTCTTCCCCTACCCCCTTCCATTCTACCTACTATGTGCTGGAAATTCACATTGTTCAGAGGCATGTCTTAGATCAAATGATAATCCATGTGCAAGCACGCTGTTAACTATAATGCAGTTATTATTTCTTGGGAGTAGGAGAAGGGTCCAGCAAGGAGACAAAAAGAATGGAGAGAGAAGGAAAACAAGAAATTTCATTTGGTGGAAAAGTTGTCTTTGGACTTGGGGAATGGAAAGTGTAAAGAGTGAACAGATGTGCCTTGGAGAGAAGTTTCAGAAGAGGTCTGAAGACGAGAGGCAGTGTGATGAGAAGAAGGGACGTGGGCTGGGGAGTGAGACAGACCTGCTTTATATTCGAGCCTATCCCTATGTGTCTTTGAGCAAGTCTCATAGCATCTCTGGGTCTCAGGTCCCTTATTTGTAAAATAAAAAGAATGATTTCTAATATTATTGTGAAAACTAAGATGGAATGTGGGAAAAGGGCCTGGCACACGGTATAGGCGGTTCATGTAGCTGAGATAGTGCTGATGCTGCTGGCGGCGATCAATTATGGGCTTTTAGGAAGTAATCATAGAAAAGAAAAAAGCAAAGGTGGAAGAATTTAAGGTTTGATAATACACATGTTATGGGTTGAAATGTGCCCCACAAACAGATATATTGAAGTCCTAACCCCAGTACCTGAGAATGTGACCTTATTTCAAAACAGCATCATTATTTTGGTTAACTGATTATATGTAATTGGTTAAGATGAAGTCATACCGGGGTAAGGTGGGTCCTTATTCAAATTTGACTTGTGTCCTTATAAGAAGAAGAAAAGAGACAAAAGACATGGTCACAGGAGGCGAGAAGGCCATGTGATGACAGAGGCACAAATCGGAGGGATGATGCTGCAAGTCAAAGGATGCCGAGATCGCTGGCAAACCCACAGAAGCTGGGGAGAGGCAAGGAAGGTTTCTCCCCTCAGAGGGAGCATGGCCAGGTGACAGCTTGATTTTGGACTTGTAGCCTCCAGAACTGTGAAAGAGTAAATTTCTGTTGTTTTAAGCCACTTGGTGATATTTTGTGACTTCAGTCCTAGCAAACAATTTCAGCACAGAAAAGCAAAAACTAGGAAGTGACAGGGATCATTTTCCAAATCTCACAGGAAACCTAAGACTTAAGATTCCCAGACTTGCTTTTAGCCTCTATTAGTCTCACCTCCTAACCCCAATTATTTGTAGCTCTGTTATGAACCATCCTCTCTCTTTCAGGGTATAGTTACCTGGAATAGAACGAATTTGGCTCCTATGTTCTGCTCGCCCAGGTGCAGCTTGGCTTGACGGAAAAGGATACCCAGGGTCCAGAGGGCCAACAGGGTGGACACGCCAAGGAAAGTGTTGATCCATAGAGCTGTGCTCTCCTCAGAAATCTGGAGACAGACCAGACAGGAGTCAGTGAGGGAGGCATGCCCTTTTCTTTATTTCTTTCCCCAAGGTGGAACAGTTAATTAAAAAAGCACCATAGCTTTGGCATGCTCCAGTTTCCTCCCTCCCACCATAATCCCTGAACTTCTATTTTTCTACAGTCACTCTGTCCGCAGGTAGCAGAGGATGTTGGTGCCAGCTATTCCCCCTAGAGCTCAAAGGTACTAAATGAGTCTTGGACTTCGCTGCCCCTCCCCCTGGCTTACATCTGCTGGGTCATAGATGCCATCGGGGATAAGAAACAGGCCCACCAGGACCAGTGTTATCTTGAAGAAGGCATACTGGAATGGCCCCAACATCAGCAGCTGAAGCTTTTTCCTGAGGAGAGAGAGGGTTAGGAACATAGACCCACAGCCCACCCACCCCAAGATGACTCATCTCCCTCACTGGGCTCCTGGGTGGAGAGGCTTGGCTGCCCTCAGAGACACCAAAATGGTTAAATGGATGCAGACACAGGAAGAAGCCAGGATGCTGAGAGCATTGGCAAATCTTGCTTTCCACTCTCCCTAGACCAGAATGCTGCCTTTTGAGTGTTGACCCAATCTCATGAACCAAAATGAGCAAGAGGGGGCAAGTAAAGAGCCTACAGTCTAGTTTGTTTCACATGGCTACACTTTGTAGGTGGCAGTGGACTTAAGTGACAGGAACTTTGGAGTTTTCCTTTCTCTGTTCCCCTTGCTCCTGGGAGGGATGCCCACCGTTTCATCATTGGGTTTGTTCCACACAAAACTAATTCCAGGAAGCTTGATGCAAGGCAGGGCTGAGAGAGCCAGCAGATGCTCTCGGGAAAGTGCAGGAAGAGGTAGCCTGTTTTTTGAGGACGCCTCTCCCTCCTCTCTTACCTGGTGAGCATGAGTTTGGGGCAACAGGGGCAGCAGCAGCAGCAGGGGCCTGTGTGGATCATCATCGGGGTGTCCTTCAGTGTCCTCACTACTGCCTCCTTCCCACCGAAGCCTTCCACCATGACCCGCATCAGCAGGTAAAAGCACACTGCATAAAACCTGGAGTGGGGAGAGAATTGGGCCTGAGAGTACACCAAGGGGAGGCAGTAGCCAGCTGAGGAGCACCCTTTGCTGCCAAAGAAAGATGGACGGCAAAGGGAGTGGAGAGGGCTGAGGCTTACTGAGGGGAGCACGGCAGGGACTAGCCATTCTGAACGTGTGACCCAAGAGGAGCGAGAGAAGAGGATGGCATCCAGGGGCCTGGTAAGGGGGAAATTTCAGGCTCTGAGGTTGAAATGGTGGCTGAGGATAAACAGATCCAGAAGTTCAAGAGACCTGAGTTAGCACAAGTTGGAAAGGGATCGATTTGTGATCAATACTAATTGATTTGCGGGGATTTATGTAAGGGGTAGGGGATAAAAGAAGACGTGGGTTCTGGGGTCTGGGGTGAGTGGGGAGCAGAAGGGGACCCCAAAAGGATACTGGGCCTGGAGCTGAGGGCAGCAGGACACTCACGAGGTTATGGCCATTTCCACAATCGTGAGGGAACGAGGGATCCAGAGACCGAAGCAGCAGAACACAGACACCACCTGCTTGGGCGGGAGTGAGAAGCCAGTTAAGGGAACGAGGGAGACTTTGTATTCACCCTCTTGAAACTTTCATGACAAAGGCTCAAGGACGCAAAACCTAAATGTCTCAGGTACTGTTACTTAAAAGTGGACTGCTGGAAAAACCACTAATTGAATTTAAAAACATTTTAATATAGCTGTCAGTTCCTTCTATGTCTATAGTTAGAGACAGCAAGTCACTTTGAGTCAGGGGCTTTTTTGAAGACTATCTCATACTATATCCCTGGGGTGGGAGTAGACAAGTTCGCCCCTAGGAGTAAGAGGACCAAGACCCAACCCTTCCTTTTCAACATCCCATGTTATTAGAGCATCACTGATGACCTGAGATGGCCCAGGCAGATGTCATCGGGCAGGAAAGGACCTCACAGGCCTCCCTCTCCACCCAAATGGGCACTCAGAGCTCACCAGAAGGAAACAGAAGTCCAACCTTATGGTCTATGAGCAAGCCAAAGGCCCTCATAATGGCTGTGGGAGTTTCAAAAGCTCACAATGTAAGAGTAGAGCTAAGTATGACCCCATGGGAAAAAAATTCTTTCCCTCCTACACTCTGAGGAACCTCTGCTTGTCCGTACACAAAGGAGGCTTGCTTTTAACAGCAATATCGTGGTGGAGGAGGAGTGATTGGGCCACTGGTCGCTGAGTGGTTTCTTTAGCTGTCTCTGCGGCTCTAAGAATTCTAACACTCCATCCCACCACCTTCCCAGCATGGGGCCTGAATGCAAATGGAGATCACATTAGAAGCGTCCACCCTAAGGTGGTAGAGGCAGGCAACCATTTGCTTACTTGCATTGTTGAGTTTAGAGGAATTCTCAGAATGGTCCCCACCTCCTCGTCTTCAGTCCCTCCTAAAGGGCAACTATAGGGCACTCACTGTGGGTGCAGAGCTCATCCAGAGCAGAGTCCTCCTCTTGATGGGGCAACGGGTGTTCTTGTACAGGTAGAGGGCATCCTCCAGGAATATGGCAATTGAGCCCAGGGCAAGCAGGGTCATGATCACTGTGAGGGCAATTTCCACAGGGCCCAGTGCTAGAGTGAAAGGAAAGAGGACAGACTCTAGTGAGCTGAAGTCCAGGACTGAGGGGCATGAATGTGGCTTCCTCACTTGGATCTAAATTGCTTTACCGTGTACAGAATTGTCTGCCCTGGGCTCCCATGCATGCAGAACAATGGCTTTTTCTTAGACCTAGAATATCCAACATGTGGCTAGAAAATAATCATTCTTCTGCATGGATGGGAGCCTAGACCATATAATTTTGGGTATGGTGAGGTTTACCTGAACAGGAATACAGACATCAAACAAGTTTTTACATAGCAAAAATTTTG
The DNA here is from genome assembly GCA_004024845.1 of Tonatia bakeri. Lineage (NCBI taxonomy): Eukaryota > Metazoa > Chordata > Mammalia > Chiroptera > Phyllostomidae > Tonatia > Tonatia bakeri. The sequence goes on along the minus strand of PVIA01000662.1, from coordinate 197,976 downwards.
GAGTAGGAGTTCAGTAGGGCCTATTCGATTTTCTATCTCAGGTGCCATGTGTCATGCTAGCAAACAACATTATAATGGAAGAAGAATGTAATTAGTGGTATACTTTAGAGCTGTTTGAATTTGATTTCAAAAATTATGTCATGGACCTGGGACTCCACACTGAGTGTCGGTCTCACACTTAGTCTTACATCGAATGTGGCCCAGGGGCTCTCTTTAGTGTTTATCATATTCATTCAAGGAGCTGTTAAAAGGTAGCTGTCCAGGCCCAGACCTTAGAGATGCTGCTTCAGTAGATCTGGGATGGGCCCAGTAACTGCATTTTTAACAGATTCACCTGATAATGGTCAGGGGATAAACATTTTGACAAACACCAGTGAAGCTCCTCAGGCCTCACCATTGCTAACAGAAAGATATTAATCTAGTTACAGGATGTTTTTCTAAACAGGTGATTCATCAGCGTAACAACTAGTTTTAAAGAGTTCTGTGTCCTTAGTGACTAAGCCCGGACCCTCATTTATCAAGTCTCTTCCCCAGTTGGCAGCCTCACTCCTCTCCACCTCCTAACTAGCTAGATGAGAGGAAGAAGGGGCAAAGGAAGACTGTCAGAACCCAGTCCACTGTCCTCGTGCATTGGGAGTAAAGTATAAGGAAGGCATTGGCTAGTCTGCCCTATGTTTCGGTGACTAAGGGCAGCTCAGTCAGAGAGATAGTACTGCCAAAACCAGACCAGGGAGGAAGGAAACCACACCACAGTGGAGACCTGTCATCTGGATCAGTCACACCTGGTGACACCACAAGAAGCAACCAGGCAAAGGTGAATCTGTCCAAAAACACCATGTTGATCCCGGTGGCTTTTCAGGGCACATGTTTGTCTCTCTGTTTGCTGTGTCCGAGGGAGGCCCTTTATCTCTGCTCACAGTCAGGTCTGACTGCTGAGCCGCGGGACCTGCCGTGGGCAAGGTGGCCCTTGGATTCCAGCTCCCTAGCAGGGGGCTAGTAGTAAAGTTTTTCTGTCTATCACAGGCCACAAAAGACAGGATTGTGCTGTTTTTCTTTGCTCCTACCCATCCCTTTCTCCACTCAGCTCCATTTAGTTAGGATAGAGCCCTCTGGGTGTCTAAATGACTGGCTTGGCAGGGTGATCACACTGTAAGGTATAAAAAAGTCGAATCACCATATTGCACACCTGAAATCAGCGTAACTAATATAATATGATATAACCACTATACATCAGTAAAAACTAAAAACTAAATGAGTAAGTGGCTGGCTTGGCATTGCTGTTAATGTTTAGCTCTGTTGCTTCTTTCTCAGTTTCCTCTCCAGATATCATTCAAAGGCCCTGCAAGTTTTGAATATTAAAAAACTTTTTGAAGTCCTTTACTTAAAAAAACCTTCACCTTTTTCTCCTTGAAATTTTTAAAATATAAACACACAGAGGATTTGTTTTACATGATATTAACCTTTCACATAAAAAATGTATATTTAAAACAATTATGGAGATACCCATAAAGCTGGCCATATTTCAAAATAATTCCAAATAAGTTAAAGAGATAAGTCTTTAAAAATCAACCAGGAAAAATTGAGAGAGCAAAGAAGAGAGAAAGAGTTGTATTTTCATCAAAACTTTGGAGATGAAACACCTTTCCGAGCTTATGAGCAATCCAAGAAATCACAAAGAGAACAATGGTCACATATGACATAGTTCAGACTTCTGAATGTTAAAAAAAGGGAGGAAACAAACTGGGGGAAAGCATTTTTAATAAATATGTAGTAAAGTTTAAGATCTTTGTCACCTGAAGAAAGTTGGTAACAAAAACAGGAGGCTCTGATGCATGGGAAAAGCATCACTCTGCCTAGCAGCCAGAGAAGAGCAAAATAACGGTGATATATTCTTTTTTGTTCTATTAAATTATAATGTTTAATATTAAAATGAGAATGTTTATAATATTACTGAGTAATAGCCCTAGAACAACTTAAATATCTGACAGTATTGGAATTATTAAGTCAACTATCCCATAGATTATTATTCAGACATGAAAATTTTGTGCATGACATAAAAAATCTTTGTGAAGAGTATATAATAATATTTTTAAAAACTTATTAACACTCATCCTGGCTGTTGTGGCTCATGGATTGAATGGTGGCCTATGAACCTAAAGGTCACCGGTTCAATTCCCAGTCAGGGCACATGCCTGGGTTGTAGACAGGGTCCCCAGTTGGGGTCATGCAAGAAGCAGCCAATTGATCAATGTTTCTCTCCTTCTGTTTCTCCCTCCCTTCCCCTCTCTCTAAAAACCAAACAAACAAAGCCCCTCCCCCCCACACTTATTAACTGTCAACTAAAAAACCCAAAAAACTTAGCAGACCCACTGGAGAATAAAAAAGAACATTGACCCTTTCCTCATATCATTCAAAAACACTTAAATGTGAAAGTTAAAACAAAGGTTTTAGAAGAAAACAGAGAAATACATCTCCATGACTTTGAGAGAGGCAAAAGTCTTTTAAAATAGGTCACAAAAACACCAATCATAAAAAATTAATAAGTTGGACTTCCTTAAAATGAAGAATTTCCACTGGTCAGAAGAAACTGTTAAGAGAATGAAAAGGCAAGCTCAGACTGAGAAAAGATATTTGTAATACATATATTCACCAAGAGACTCATACCGTAATACATAAAGAATTCCCATCAGTAAGAAAAAGACAATAATTTTTTTACTTTAAAAAAAGATCTAAACAGTTACTTTACAAAATTAGATAGCCAAATGTTCACAAAACATAAAAAGGTGCTAAATATGTACAGTTATCAGGAAAAAAACCACCAACGGGGCTAAAAATAACAGAACTGACGATTACAAGTGTTAGTCCAGATAAATGGTTGGAACTCTCACTCGCTGCTGTTGAGTGGAGTCCAAGCACTTTGGCAAGCAATTTGGTGTTAGCTATTAAACATCCACCTACCCTGTGACACAGAAATCGCACTCTTGGATACATATTCACTAGAAATGCTTATAATCACAGCAAGAATGCTCAGAGCAGCCTTATTCATAATGGCCCAAGCTGGAAACAGCCTTCAGGGGAAGTCAGGGATGCAATATGGTTCCAGCAATAAAGGCTCCCGGAAAATGTTGAATTCTCTGAACTTTCTGTGACTGGTTAACTCTCTGCAGCCTCAGGTAATTGACAGTGATTGAGAGAGGCGGATTGCCTCTGGAAGATAAATGTCATGCCAGGAAGGAGGTTAATGAATGTACAAGTGTGGATAACTGACTGATGTTATCTGTTAATTTAGAAATGAACATCCTCTTGGTGGTTTATGTGGCAGCCCACCATGTGGTTTTACTCTTAATCCCCCATAAAAAGAGGCCCTGTTCAGAGAGGTGTGTTGACTTCTTCCCAGCGGGCCACCACTAAGAGCAAGCAGCTGCTCTGCCTGTGTAGGTAAGTTACTGCCACTAAAGCTCTTATAAATTTGAATAAGGCTCTGTGTCAGTGCTTCAGAGTCAATTCTGAATTTAGGCTTTTGAGGCTTTCCCCAATATAGCTCATACGTTTTTCAATAAGAATACAGACAAGTGAATTGTGATATATTCACACAAGGGAACATCACACAGCAATAAAAAAGATGAGCTACTGACACATGCAACGAAACTGATTACTCTTAAAAACATACTGATGAATGAATGAGGCCAGACCCAAGAGCACAAACTGTTGGATTTTGTTTTTATGAATTGAAGAAAAGGGAAAATTAATCTATGAAGGCGGCAGAGGTTAGAATAGTGGGCTTTGTAGGAACATTAAGTGGGTAAGTGGGGAAAGTGTGAGAGACCCCCCCACCCCCACTGGATGCTGGAAATGTTGCATATATTGACCTGGGTGTTGGTTTCACAGTTGTACACATAGGTAAAAATTCACCAAGCTATATACTTAAGATCATTGTCCTTAAATGCGTACCTTAAAAAAAAAAACGTATGTGGACAAAACAGAATGAAAAATAAACACTGTAAAATTATAACCATGTCTAAGGGATTTACTTGGGGAAAGAAAGATACAAAAAAGTTGAAGAGTGAGGCACTAGTTAGTATCTTTATCTGACAAAATGGAAAGTCAAGAAGCATTATTGATAGCGGAATAGGAAATAAACTATAGGTATAATACATAAACCTATAGAGATAACCAACCAAAAATACTAACTTAATTATATGGAGAGAAGGAAAGAAGTTTGGTGCTAAGCGGGTTAAATCCTCATGTATCATAGAGGCAGCCACAGGTGATGCCCGAAGCTGGTACCCAGGAAATAAAAGTGTGTGCAGACTGGCGATGTGAGGATAACTATCAAAAGAACCTTTAGCTAAAGGAGGAGGAGGATTAGAAATGAGAGTGGATAGGGCAGAGCATTGTTGACTTTCATTAGCAGCCCTTTTGTACTATTTGATTTTTGAACCACGATCATGCATTACTTTGATAAAATGAAAATATTAAAAAATGCCTACAAATACTAAAAAAAAATTAGCAATGGTGTCTTTGGGTAATGAGACTGTGGGTGGTTTTTGCTTTCTTTTCTACCTCTTCCAATTATTCTATAATAAATATGTATTTTATAAAAAATGTTTTTAAAAGGATACATTTTGCCAAACATATGCTAATATGAAAGATTCACATGATCTCGTGCTTACAAAAACAGGACATAAAATTGTAGGTATAGTGTGATTTCTAATGTTACATAAAAACACACAAAAAAGGAAATTGCAAGCAGGGCCTGTTTCTGAATGGTGGGACTACAAATGACTTTTCCTTTTCTTAAAACTTTTCTGGATTTTCATGTTTACTTTCCTAAATCTGAATTATTTTTACAATATAAATATTTAGTTAAAAATACACACAAAGATAAAGTACAGGTAGGCAGAAATCAAAATTAATTCAGTAGACTTCTAAAAGCCAATGTCCATTGTTGGGAGGGGGAGTCCTAGCCTCGGCTTCTCCTCGCCTAACCCCATCCCCTCCTTGGGGCTTGTCCTCATCAGCTCACTGAACTGAGAGTGGAAACTGCCCTCAGGAAAGCCATCAGGGCCAAATCCTTCTTCAGTGTTCACTGTCCTTGACTCCTCCCCCTCCTTAAAATTCTTCCCTCCCTGTGACTCAGAACCACAGTCCTCATGACTCCCCTCTGGGCCTCTGACCCTTGGTCTCCTCTGTTGATTCCTCATCCTCTCCCACACCTCGGGTCCTGCAGACTCAGTCACTGCAGCTCAGCTCTTCCCCGTTCACAGAGGTGTAGTATTTCCCTGCCACTCCTTCAGCCTCCCAACAACCACGTGGGTGTTCGCACCTCCAGGACTTTACACTTGGCTTCTGCTGGTTCAGCTTTTCTCCTTGAGCGCACAGTGGAGGGCTCCTCTCATCACTGAGCTCACAGCTCAAATGCCTCTCCTCTGTCAGCCTCCTTTAAAAGCGCAGTGTGCCCTGCCCCTCCCACAGTGAAGTTATTTACATATTTACTTGCTTGCTTATTGTCTGCCCCTTCACCTTGCTGTAAACTCCACCAAGGCAGGGACTTTGTCAGTCTTGTTCTCTCTTGTGTTTCCAAGGGCTTGGAACAGCAACTGTGACTATTTGTTGAATGAAAGAAATAATCCCATGAGAATTCTTATTGCTGTCTCTATTTTACAGGCTTTTCCAGGAAACAAAGCTTAGAGTGACGAGCACTTTGCCCAAGGTCACACAGTCTTGAAGTGAAGGAGCTAGGATTTAAACGGAGGGGTTTCTCACACTAAACCCATGCTCTCCACCATCGCACGCACAGACTATTGGCTGCATTCACGTCAATTGGAAAGGGAATGAGGAACACTAGAAACAACCAAATGTAATTCTAAAAGATTGTTTAAGTTTACGAAGGAGGGGGAAGGGCATATTGTGACATCAATGCAGAAATGCTTTTGTACTTTCTTATAAATGCTGACTTTGGTACTCTGTTCCTTCTCACACGTATAGTGTCTACAGGCTCTTGTATCCACCTACATGGTACAAAAGCCACGTGAGAGTTTCTTAGCATCCATAGCCCAGCACTGCTGTTCTCCATCAAACTTACTCATCTTCTTAGAAGACTGTCCCCTACCTTATTTTTCTGCATCTTAATCACTATTATGGGACAAAAGTGTTCTATGGACAAAGGATTTTTTGAAATGCCTGAAAGTTATACATGTTTCTTTCCTGCAGAGCATACTGAAGTGTTTTATGTGACTTACACTGTTAATTTCCAAAAGGAGGTTATAGAATTACAGCTTTTACAAAACTTGTTTTTCTATATACTCTGTTTTCATGAAGCACTCTTTGGGATTCCAGGAACACACTTTGGGAAATGCTTGGTTAACCATTTTGAATACAAGTACAACTTTAGCAACTAGCAAATTTCTCACTGTCTCTGAAATAGTGAAAATTACTTTTTATATAATGAAAACAATGTCAGAACATTAAAATTTTGAAGAGTACTATCCATAATCTTAGCTGAATCTTAGTAAAAAATTACCTTATTTTTGCATACTTGTTTCCATGGAGGTTAGGAGCATAGGCTCTGGAGTTAGAAACACATGAATTCAAAGTAAAATTCCAAATGCATTTTGACTTCCAGCCAAGATGGAAGTGTAGGTAGATACACTTTGCCTCCTCACACAACCAAAAGAAGGACAACAACAAGTTTAAAAACAAAAAAATAACTAGAACTGCCTGAAAATTGAACTATATGGAAGTCCAACAGCTAAGGAATTAAAGAAGAAATATTCATCCAGACTGGTAGGAGGGTGGAGCCGGGCAGCGGGACAAAAAGGACTCCAGCCAGGTGGTGTCTGGAGAACCTGAGTGGGTGAAGCAGTGGCTGGCAGACTGGGCAGTCCAACATTTGTGTGCAAGAGACCTAGAGGAACAACTAGGGAGTGAGACAAATTGCAGAATCCAGGTTTCCAGTGCAGCAAAATAAAGCCTCAAAACCTCTGACTATAAAAACCTGTGGGGGTTGCATTGGTGGGAGAAACTCCCAGCCTCACAGGAGAGTTTGTTGGAGAGACCCACAGGGTCCTAGATTGTACACAAAACCCACCCACCCAGGAATCAGCACCAGGACCCAATTTGCTTGTGGGTAGCAGGGGAAGTGTCTAAAGATGGGGTGAGAGCCAAGCAAGACACATTTCTCCTCTGTGACCCCTCCCCCACGTAATGTGGAGAAGTGGGTTGCCCCACCCTGGCGAATACCTAAGGCTCTGCCTTTTACAATATAACAGGCATTCCCAGACAAAGAAATATGGCCCAAATGAAAGAACAGATAAAAGCTCCAGAAAAAGAAATGTAATGAGGAGATAGCCACCTATCAGGTGCAGATTTCAAAACACTGGTAATCTGGGTGCTCACAGAAATCATTGGGCATAGACACAAAACAAAGGAAGAAGTGAAGTCTCTACAAAGTGAAATAAAGAAAAATATGCAGGGAACCAACAATGAAGAGAAGGAAATCAGGTCTCAAATCAATGAGTTGCAGCAGAAGGAAGATATAAACATTCAACCAGAACAGAATGAAGAAACAAGAATTCAAGAAAATGAGAGCCTTAGGAATACCCAAAACAACTTTAAACGTTCCAACATCTGAATCATAGTGGTGCCAGAAGGAGAAGAGGAAGAGCAAGAAATAGAAAACTTATTTGAAAAAATAATAAAAGAAAATTCCTCAATCTGGAGAAGGAGATAGACATACAAGTCCAGGAAGCTCAGAGAGTCCCAAACAAGTTGGACTCAAGGAGACTACACCAAGACACTTCATAATTACATTACCCATGATTAAAGATAAGGAGAGAATCTTAAAAGCACCAAGAGAAAAGGAGACAGTTACCTACAAAGGAATGCCCATAAAACTATCAGCTGATTTTTCAAAAGAAACCTTGCAGGCAAGAAAGGGCTGGAAAGAAGTATTTGAAGTCATGAAAGACAAAGACCTACATCCAAGATGACTGTATCCAGCAAAGCTATCATTTAGAATGGAAGGGCAGATAAAGTGCTTCCCAGATTAGGTCAAGTTAAAAGAATTCATCATCACCAAATCCTTATTATATGAAATGTTAAAGGGACTTATCTAAGAAAAATAAGATACCAAAACTATGAACAGTAAAATGACAACAAGCTCACAACTGTCAACAACTGAACCTAAAAACTAACTAACTAACTAACTAACTAACTAACTAACTAACTAACTAACTAAGCAAACAACTAGAATAGGAACAGAATCCCCAAACTGAGATCACATGGAACGGGCAGGGGAAGGGGTGAATGGGTGAAAAGGTGCAGGGAATAAGAAGCATAAATGGTAGGTACAAAATAGACAGGGGAAGGTTAAGAATAGTATAGGAAATGGGGAAGCCGAAGAACTTACGTGTATGACCCATGGACATGAACTAAAGGGAGTGGGACATGCTGGGAGGAGCAGGGTACAGGGTGGAGGGGAATAAAGGGGAGAAAAATGGGACAGCTGAAATAGCATAATCAATAAAATATACTTAAAGAATTAAAAATAGTTAGGTTGTAGGATACGAGGATTTTAAGTTACAACTCTCTACTCTCCAAAGTGGTTATACCAATTTGGAATCCCACCTGCAGTCTATGAGTTCACAGTTCACCTCAAATTCACCTTCACTTGGGATTATCAGGCTTTTTATTTTGTCTATAAGAGTGTAGTGGAATCATATTTTATTATTTAACTCTTGTTCCTTAATTTCTAAGGAAATGGACAACCTTTTTGTGTATGTATTGGCCATTTGGGTCCCCTCTTCTGTAAATTGTTCATATATTTTATCCAATTTTTATTGGGCAATTTTTTAATATTGACTACTCACCTTTGTTACAGATTATAGGCTTGGACATATCTTCTCCCAGTCAGTACTGTGACTTATCTAAGTCCTCAGTACTCCTCGTGGTGTTTTCAGTCATACAGAAGTTTGGTTGCTTTATGTAGTCAGTCTCCGTGATCATTTATGCTTTCTTGTGTTTAAGAAATTATTCTCTACTCTCATAAAGATAGTTTTCTATTTTTATTTTGTACAGTGTTTGCATTTTACATTTAGGATTTTAATCAACCAGGGTTAAAGCTATGTTGGAGCTATCATCACATTTATTCATTTGCCACAGGGACAGGCGGTTGTCCGGCATCACTTCTTGAGGAGTCCACCCTGCCCCACTGAGTGGGCATGGGATGACTTCTAGGCCCTGTGTTCTCTTCCATGTTTCTACTTGTCTCACCCCTTATAGTTATTTCCTCGTTACCTTAACTACTTTAGACTTAGTATAAGCCTTAATCTTTGGAAGGACAAGTCTTGGCTTTACACGGTTCTTTACAATTATATATAAAGGTTTGGGTCAGTCCATTTTTAAAAAATCCTGTGAGGATCGTAAATGCACTCATATCACAGGCATTTCAAAAATGGATAGTTGAAGTAATTCTTCCAGAATAGCTCTTTCATAAACGGCATTTATTTCAAGGAACAACACAGTTGACAGAAGAAGAAGGAAGGGGTTTCTCCGCACCCTCCGGGGGGCGCCTCTTCCTGACTCCCCTGTTTCTGGCAATGTTATCACTGCCGCCCAGGTCCCCAGAGCCATTGCGAGAGGCTCTTTTTCCTTCACTCACCTTGCCTAGGTATATTTACCAGATGGCCTGCTCTTTCTTTGGATTTCCTGTGTTTTCCAACCTTCCCTTTCTTTCCCTGATATTGTTCTGACTCAGACTCTTGTCCTTCATGCTGGGCTGGGGCAATAACTCCCAGTTTATACCCCTGCTTCTCAAGGTTCTTCTTCCTTGAAGTTCAGCCTGATTATTGATTAATGGTCCAGAGACACTATCCAGCCCCTCCCAATCTCTGAGCCCTCACCAGGCTCCTCCAGGCTGCAGGATAAAGTACAACTCTTCTGCCTGACACTCATTGGGCCCCACCTTACCTGCCCAGCCTCTCAATTGGCCCCTACTTCCCCACCAGCAACCTTGAATCCTGCCAGATATGGCTCCTCCGTGTCTGGGGAACCTGTCTGCTCATGGTCTCATCCCCAGCCCAGCAGCGCTCACCACCTGCTCGCTGCTGTCTGACTGCTACCCGCTCCAATAGTTCCACTTGGGAGCAGGCAGCTCGCCAGACTACCAGGCCCAGAATGGTCTCCCTATTTTGAACGCCCTTGATGCTTCTATTTTGCACATTTTGTAGCCAAGCAGTGTGAGATCCATTTTCACTGCATAAGGCAAGGTTTATCAGTCTCAGCACCACTGACACTTGGGCCAAGAGGATTCCTCGTGGGAGGTTTTCCTTTGTTTCCAGGGCGGCATCCCTGGCCTCTACCCACTAGGTGCCAAGTAGCACCCTCTCGTTGTGACAACTGAAACTGTCTCCAGACATTTGCAAAAGTCCCCTGGGGGCTAAAATCCACTCTGGCTGACAACCACGGGTGTAAGGGAAGACTTCTATCACCAGCTGCACTCTGTGAACAAGAGGTTCCTGGAGCTAGATGCCACAGCTGCCTCCTGACAGCTAAGAGGTTTCTCTGGACACTCGCTGGCAGTTGGCATTCACTGTGGTTCCGAGCACCTGAAACAAGGCTGAACACTGTTCAAGGACACACTCATATGTGCCTCCTAATGCGTGCTGACCACATCCTGTTGTTCAGAAAGAGTCTACTCCTTGCAGGAAGGAGTTTGGGAAAGGCATTTAGGTGCCATAAAGACACAGGCTCCTATTCATCAATGTCTCAGAGGTAATCACGCAGTAGGAAAATGAAATAAAATGTGGGTGAGCAATATTTGCTATGAAGATTCTGGGGTCATTTGAATGTCATGTTTTATGCATCCAGAAAATAAACTGAGTCCCACCTTCAGCCTTTCACTTTCAGAGTAATTCAGCAATAGGAATCTAGTTGGCCGGCACTGTGAGAATACATCTACTTGTTCACCTAAGTTTTAAGAACATTATTCATAATAACCACCTCTCTTGAATGATTTAGGCCCAAGAAGGCTGTTGTGTGGGCCTCAAGGGGACCCTGTGGGGCTTGGGTCATTAGAGCACCATCCTGAGTCCTCAGATGGTCCTAGGGTCTGAAAAATGCTCTAGGCCAGGGTCCCCAGTTTGAAGGGACTCTGAGACTCGGATAGGTGGAAGGTCCAACATGCATGTCCATCTCCTGGGCTAGGTTGTCATGTCCCTCTTTTGGCCTATGGGCTCCTTGAGGAATTGATCTTCTCCTCCTAGGCTTTAACCGTGATAGACAAACCATGGGCCAACCATCCTCCCAGGATCTGCACGCTGGCCAGCTGAGGACCATCTCTCCTCTGCTCCTTTCAGCTGTCCTGACTTACCACAGGGATGCTTGTCTCCTCCTTTTAGTTCCCTCCCGGGAGGGTTCCCTACTCACCTCTCAGAAGTTGGGCTGCAGTGGGAGGGAGAGAGAAGCAGGCAGAGGGGATGTTGTAATTGGTTTTCAGTACTTCCACAAGGTCTGCCGTGTACCTGGAGAGACACAGCCTGTATTCAGAGAGCCTTGTGGACAGTAGAGAACACCAGAAGGGACATCAGTTACTGGACGCTCCCTCAAACACTTCTGGGCTCAGGGAGCTTGTCCATTTCTCCTCAAGTTCCTGGTTCTTGGAAGGAATTGGAGAGTGGGTCCCATCTAGAGCGTAAGGCAGCCTGCCGCTGAGGCCGTGGACAGGCCTGGCTGCAGTGCCCACAGAGCCCGCAGTCCTTTCACTTCACGTCCCTTGGGGCAGCAGCCAGGGAGAAAGAACCGAATTGCAGGGAAAGAGTGGATCCTTAGCACTAGGGGTGGGTCCCCAGCTGGTGAGAGTTCTGTGCATGCACCCTCTTCCCCCAGCTCCCAGCTCTGGATCTTTCTCTCCTAGAATGGGGAGAGAAAGCCAAGACTCTGAAGAGTCATGCACTGGCTAAACCCCCAAGTGTCCCTGAGGACCTTAGGGACAGCCAGACCATTATCAGTTCTGTCTCACTCTGAGTAATGGAAACCAAAGGGTACTGGGAGGGAGGGAGGGACAGGCCAGAGGGATAGAGGCCACCTGCTGCGTAGCAACCAGTTCCTGGCTCATGGCCTGCAGCCCTCACTCACCTGGGGTCAAGCTTTATCTGAGTGTTGTCTGGCTCCATTACTTCTCTCACTCTCTGGTTCTGGACTCTCAGTTCTCCTTCTTGGCAGGCACTGAAGAGCAAGGAGGGGCAGGCAGGTGCGGGCCCTGAGGTAGGTGGCTCCTGGCACTACTGACTGCCAGCCTTTTCCCAAAGTAGTCAGGTAGAGGATAGGTAGGGTGTCTGGGTTGTCTGCGCTGGCTCTCTCCCTCCTCAGGCCTCCTAGCCCACAATTTCTATCTCAGAGTTCATCCCAGAGTGATTTGAAATTTGATCCTCTCAGCTGGCTGAGTTCCCAGGTTCCTGACTCCACCCCCACCCCTGCCCCCACTCCTAGGTGTGGTCCTTCTGGCCTCCCTCCCATAAGTACCTTTAGCCATGCTTTGACCCTGGCCCACCCCTACCCTTTATCTTCCCCTACCCTCGACCCCCAGAAGCTTCTAGGGTGGTGGTGGGGACAAAGTTCTCAATCTTCCCCTCAGTGCCCCCTGGTCAACAACTAGTTCTCCCCAAGAACTTGGCAGGAACTCAGGCTCTGGGGCCCTCATGTGGGAGAATCAGGGCTGAGGTCTTGACTGTGTTGGTGCTGGTGGCTTGGCATGTGGAAGGAAGGGCTATTTGGAAAAGCCAGACAAGACCCCTGTGAGTTTTCCAAAGCCCAGCCCACCACTTCTTGATGGTGGAGTTACCAGCCGAATAGCAGCCAAAGATACAGCAAATGGGAGAGGGAGGCTGTATGTGAGAGGCAGAGTTGTGGATGAGATTTCTGAGCATATTGAGGAGTTGTTTGTTTTTAAACTGTGCCAAATTGCTTATGGACTATTTTATTGATTGGTCATTTTTCTTCTCTCTCCAAATAAACCTAACTGAGGCCTAGCTCAGTACCCCTAGATTCCCCTGGTACAGGGCCTGACACACACTAAGTGCTCCTTAGAATTGGTTGCCTGGCTGACAAAATATTAAAATCGCAGCAGCAGCAGCAGCAGCAGCAGCAGCAGCAGCTAAGGTCTATTGAGCACTTAGGATGCCGGAGATGCAATGTTACTTATCTCATTTATGCCTTACAATCTCTCTGTAAAGGTAAGTGCTATCTTTATTTCCATTTCACAAATAAGGAAACTGAGGGTCAGAGGGGTTATGACACCAGGTAGGGTAGAAAGCCATGGAGGTATGGAGGCAGAAAGGACATGGGTTGGGGCTCTGTGGAGGTTCAGGTGCAGATCTTTGATAGTAAGAGAGGCCAGTGAGAGGGTCAAAAGAGTCAGTTCCAGAGGGCAGAGGAGGCTCTCTGACGGGGCTGGTGAGTAGATACAGTCGGAGGAAGCAGTTATTGATGTGGTTCCAGAAAACTGCCTGCTCCTGTCTCAAAACACCTCCAAATATCTCCTGAGGACAGGCAGACTCCTCTGCCTCCTTTACTTTCCACAGTTCTCAAGGCAGGACAGTGTAGTGATCAGGAACCTCAAGGGCCCAATTACCTCCTAAGGTGGGGGTTTGGACACCATGGGAAGAGGCTGCACTGACCTCCAGAGGGTCCACTGCCTGGGGCCCGCCCTGACAAAGACACTGGCTGACTCAGCTTCCTGAAGCCGTCTCCACAGGAGTGCTCCCTGGGTCATTCACCTCTAGTGCAGTGAGAGGCCTTGGGATGTATTGCCCAAAGCCCTGAACTTTAGATTTCCTTAAAGCAGATAACAGGTGCTGAAACCTCTGAAACGTCTTCAGAACGGAACTGGAGGAGACAGGAGAAGGGTGTTGAAGAGCAGGAGGGAGTCTGGAAGAATTGGCGGCTGGGCTGACATTCAGTCTTCCAGAGTCTGACAGCTGGGGGGTCCAGAGGGGACTGGATAATTCCCAGGTTGGATGATGATGGAGGAGTGGGAGGGCGCTGGTGAAAGGAAAGGCTTCAACTCTGATGGGGTGCTGCGGCTCCACCTGAAGTCCTAAGTGGCTATCTTCTATATGGTGACCCACCCATAGTCCAGAGCAATGCCCTTGACTGAAGGCCAGCTCATCTGTAGCTAAGACATGGCAAGAGAGGACGAGGTCCCAGCCAATCTGATTAGTCATTTTGGACTGCTAGCTGTCAAGCACTGATTTTTAGAAGCAAGAACAAATCATTCTTCATTTTTTGGCTTAATTTCTCCCCCCAAATTATACAATAACATGACAGGACACCTATCATTTCAGTTTTGCTTTCTCAGTGTGAGGGACATTTTTGAAAGATCAAGGTATTTAAAAAAAAATGCCATGCCCTGGCTGGCGTAGCTCAGTGGATTGAGTGTGGGCTGTGAACCAAAGCATCGCAGGTTCGATTCCCAGTCAGGGTACATGCTTGGATTGCAGGCCACAGCCCCAGCAACCACACATTGATGTTTCTCTCTCTCTCTCCCTCCCTTCCCTCTCTAAAAATAAAATAAATAAAATCTTAAAAAAATAAATAAATAAAAATAAATAAAAAATTTAAAAATGCCATGAATTTCATCAGTTTTCTCCAGGGCTCCTCAATCATTTAATATTTAAGGGCTATTTTCTCTTTTTTAAAATTCCTTATTGAGATAAAATTTACACACCATAAAGCTCACCCTTTTAGTCATTTTTAAGTATATCATTCAGTGGTTTGTAGTATACTTATAATGTTGTGCAACTATCACTGTGAATCTAATTGCAGAATATTTCCATCATCACCAAAAGAAACCTTATGCTTTCCAATTCTTCCTTCCTCCCATCCCCTGGGTCATTAATCTGCTTAATTTGTCTCTATGGATTTGCTTATTCCAGATATTTTATCTAAAATCATATTAATATGTGACCTTTCATGTCTGATTTCTTTTCATGTAGCGTAATTTTTTTAGGGCTTGTCCATGTCATAGCACGTACTAGCACTTCATTCCTTTGATCAGTTAATGGATGTTTGGATTGTTTACATTTTTTGGCTATTATAAATAATGTCACTACTTTGCTGAGCTCATTTATTAGCTCTAATCGTGTGTGTGTGTTTTTTTAAAGTGTATGCTCTTATTTATTTATTTTTAGAGAAAGGGGAAGGGAGAAAGAGAGGGAGAGAAACATTGATCGGTTGCCTCCTGCATGTGCCTCAACCAGGGACTGAACCCACCACCCAGGCATGTGCCCTGGCTGGGAATCAAACTGGCAGCCCTTCACTTTGTGGTACGATGTTCAGCCAACTGAGCCATATGGGTCAGGGCTGTGTGTGAATTCTTTAAGGTTTTCTGTATAAAAGGTCATGTCATCTGCAAATAGAGAGAGTGTCCCTTTCTCCTTTTCAATGCAGATGCTTCTATTTCTTTTTCTTGCCTAATTGTTTGACTAGAACTTCCAGCACACTAAATAGAAGTGACAAAAGCAAGCACACTAGTCTTGTTCCTGATCCTATAGGAAAAGCTTTCAGTCTCGTATCATTAAGTATGAAGTTAGCTGTGGGGTTTTTATAAATGCCCTTTATCAGGTTGAGGAAGTTCTCCTTTAGTCCTAGTCTGTGAAGTGTTTTAATCATGTAAAGGTGTTAGATTTTAGCAAATGTCTTTTCTGCATTGAGATAATAATGTTGTATTCTTTTTCTTTATTTTATTAATGTGATGTAGTACATTGATTGATTTTTGTACATCGAACCACTCTTGCTTTCCTGGGATAAACCTCACTTGGTCATGGTGTATAGTCCTTTTACTATGCTGCTGGGTTCAGCCTGCCAGTATTTTGTTGAGGGTTTTTGCAGCTATATTCATAAAGGATATTGGTCTGTAGTTTTTTCTTGTGATACTTTGTCTGGCATGGGTATCAGGGTATTATTTACCTCATAGAATGAGTTGGGGAGAATTCTTTCCTCTTCTATTTCTTTTAAGAGTTTGACAAGAGTTGATATTCATTCCTTAATGTTCAGTAGAATTAGCCAATGCAGCCACAGCCCATTTTTGTCTTTTAGAGATTACAAAGTTGTCAACCTTGCTGATTTTCCTTTCTTCAGTTTTTAGCTGTAGACTTTTGGGGTGATTTAAATGGCATTTTAATATTGCTTCTATTAACATCATAACATTCTGCTTCTTTTGCAAAATTCTAAATTTCACTTTGCTTTTGGCATTGTTTTACATTGCAGTTCAGATGGGGAAAAAGATGCTATTTCACATAGAAAGTGATTTTTGAGTGAGGGCTTATTTCTTATTTATTAGTGAATATTTTTGTGTTATAATTTTTTTCACTATGTAACATCACAACTTTAGGGATTGAGATGATGGCACCTAAAAACACAAGTCCCCTGAATTCTAAAACTACAAAAATTGAAATTCATGGTGCTAAATTTAGTAAGTTAATGAAACAAAAAGTCTACAAACAGACTCTATTAACATGCAGGATAATTATGAGAGAATAATTTGGGGGTCAGCACCCATGGGAGGGAAAGAAACAGGATTGAGCAAAAGAAGCGGATTTGTATTTAGGGCCCAACAAAAGCCTCAGCTAACTGGAAGGTCACATGGGGGCTGGGTAGCCCTTCAGAATTGTTCTGCTTTGGGCCAAAGTGGGCATTTATACCCTCATGTTGGCCACTCCTCGGATGCAAGACACCCCGAGAAGGAGGTGGCACTACGGGTGAGCAGTTTTCTTTTGGGGGTGGCTACCCCTCAAACTGAGACTCTTCCAGCAGCTGGCGGGGCAAGTTCTTTATTTCCGGAGAGCAGTCTGAGGAGCACCTCACAGAGCCACCTACAGACAGATCTTCATGTACACGGAGAACTTAGTCTCTGTTGTAAATGAAAAGCACGTATGTGCATATACCAACCTGGTACGTGTATTTATGAGGATAACATTTTAATTTGAAGGTTGAAAATATGATATTTTATTTCCAGGAAAGTCGGGGAAAACACCTTGAAAAAACTAGAATTTGCCCCAGTAGGAGAAGTAGTAATGCAGTGAACAGAAGTTAATCATGTTGTAACAGGGAGGATCTGGCTAGACTCCTTGGCAGAGGGGAGGAACCCCCATGAGAGGGATTGGGAATTGCTGAAGGTGGCAGGATTGAAATCGAAACTAAAACCACGTGACACACTTCCACCCCCCCCCCCCAAAAGGTAAACAACTAATGCCGCTCGCTCGTGGTACAGCTTGCACAGAGCATGCACTGGCTGAAAAGGTCACAACATACGTAAGTCATGGATGAGAGCATGGTGACGCCCCACCTAGGCAGAGAGGATGTGCCCCTGAGTGTGGCCAGAAACCCTCCCTCCCGCTTCCCAGGTCGTGGTGGCAGGAGGAGGGGCAGAGGTGTTGTGTGGGCTAATGGCGTGTGATGCGCGTTAGATTGGCTGACAAGCCGGACACTCTCACAACACACAAGCTTTTGGGGTGAAAAATCTAGACATAGGGCACATGGAAACTCAGCCCCTTTTCTGTACTCCCCTCACTTGCCTGGTTGGGCGGGAGCAGAGCGTTTGCAGGACCCAGTGGACGCTGGGCCCGCTTGTGGCTCTTGCCTTGCCCTTCTTGCCCGGCCAGAGTAGGTTTTTGTAGGACATGAGCCTCGCCTGCAGGAGTCCGTGGGCTGCTGCAGTTCCACACTGCTCAGCCGGGGTCCTGGACTGCCCCCCACTCTCTCGCCATGACAGCAGCATACAGATGCGTGGGCTGGGAATGTTCACTGGCCCCGGGAGCAGGAACAGCCTTGGACGCCTGCTGCAGTGATCTGGCAGCGCACCTGGCCCTGGGAAAGGGTGGAAGCTGCGGCAAGACAATGGTGATGCCAGTCCCACAAATGCGCACTCCAGGGGGACAGAGCTGGAGAGACACAGACAGTTCATGTAACAGCGTTGGGCACCAGGAAGACAGATAAGCATGGAGCAGGGTGTCTGGACACTGATTCTGGTCCTGGGGGTGGCTGGCTTCTTTCTGTGTTTTGCCGTAGAGAATGGCTTGGAGCCCAGGATTCTCCACTCCCCCAAACTGGGGGACCTTTTCATAAAGACCTTTTTTCTTCCCCATGGATGACTGTGTTATGTTTGAGTACAGCAGCAGGTGGCCAAATCCTACTTTGTTTGGTAACAATGTCAGTAGTTAAGAAATGCAATTTGGATGGTTTCTCTGCCAAAATCAGAGAAAGACTTTTTTTTGACAACACATATCTGTGAATGCTGGGATACTTGGTGGTGTTCTAAGTATGTGTGTTTATAACACCTGTAATGCCAAGGCAGTGAACAAGAGCCATGGCCTAGATTTGAAATCAGTTTTGATGTGTAAATTATTATTAATCTTTTTGATTTTTAGAACCTACCCTTGCAAAAATAAAATACCCTATGGATATATAAACAGGATTATAACTTAGTACTATAAATGGATCTAGAAATATACTATACTCTGACCTGACCAGTGTGGCTCAGTTGGTTAAGCATCGTTCCGCAAAGCGAGAGATCTCTGGTTTGATTTCCAGTCAGGACACATGCCCGAGTTGTGGGCCTGGTCCTGGTCAAGGCAAGTGTGAGAGACAACTGATCAATGATGTTTCTCTCAGACATCGATGTTTTTCTCCCTCTCTTTCTCCCTGCCTTCCCTTCTCTCTGAGAACATATAAATAAAATCTTTTTTAAAAGTATATTGTGTCCTAAAATAAATAGAAAGATTGGTTATCAGTAAAACAAAAATCGAAGAAAAAATATATCCCTATATATAAGAAAATATAAGTAACAATAATTTTGTGTTAATGAGGGAATTTTACTTTTTGTTTTAAATCTAATTTCCTCAAAGTGTTCCTGTTCATTTAGTCCAATTCAAAGTAAGAATCTTGAAATTACAAATTTTATCCATGTTTAGGAATTATATAATAGATAATATAATATTATATTATATTATATTACAATACTGTAATACAATATAGTGACATTCAAAATGACCATCACACTGCAACATGCAGACGCCCTGACAACACGTGGAGTCACTGCATCACAGCAGACTCTGTGAGAAAACTTCTGACGCTAGTGCCGGCACCTGGGTCACAGGCATATGTGCCAACTGCGAGGGAGGCTTTGAATGTGAGTGTCCAGCATTTTCAGCTCCAGCCGGGACAGGGAAATAGTCTTTGCTCATCATCAGGACCTAACAGGGTGGAGAATCCTCCAAACACATAGGGGTTCAGATGCTCAATGGCTAAAATGAATGACAAATGTCTACAGTAGGTACCAGAAAACCCAGATATTTTCTCACATAATAACCAGCTCAAAGGTAGGCAGTTCAAGTCTGGGGCAGCGATTCAACAATGTCATCAGTGTCACTCTGTCTGTGTAGCATGTTGACTTATTGCCTAATGGGTCCCAGGTGGTACGCCTAGCCAGCATGTCTAGGTTCAACACAGGAAGGGAGGGGCAGAGCTGTGACAACCATGTCTTTCCCCCCATTTATCAGGAAGGCAAAAGCTTTTCTAGCAACCCTCAACAGACATTCACTTATTCTCGTTGACCAGAATTGTGCCATGAAGCCAGCCATGGAAATGAGGAAACCTAGAAAATTATTTAGCTGCTCCTCCCCAATGGGGCCTTTTGTAATAACAAAATGGAAATGGAGTGAGCAATGGGCACAGCTTCAATTAGCACTGCCTCTGAAAGGGTGACTGGAATCATTCACCTTCTCCCCATGTGTTTCTTTAATCTCATGTAGTCTTGAAGCTAACTTCCTTGCTGGGCCAGGACCTCTCAGTCCCCAGCACAAGTGAGAGTGGGGTGGGTTTGATGTTGGAAGTGACAGTCACAGGCTACATAGACAGTTCTGCTGAAGAGCCTCGGCCCTCATTCTCCTCAGCCTCTGTGATGTCACACTGGGACTTTCCTTCCACCCTAAGCTGTGGCTTCCGGCCTGGCTGCTATGGCCATGGGGTGCCTGGAGCCAGCAGGGGAGAGAGAGCCTGGTGGCTCTGATCTCCCCTGGGGGCACAGGAGGCCCAGCCATGCCGCTCTTGAGGGAGCCCCATCTCCCACCTCGGGCCCCACCTCCCTGGATCCTCCCCAGCCTGTTTGCCGCCTTCAATGTTGTGCTGCTGCTGGTATTCAGCGCCCTCTTCTTTGCATTCCCGTGAGTCTACCGCACAAGCTGTCAGGTTCCTTACAGAGAGAGAAAGGAAAACAGATACTGATAGTGCAAATGCAAGAGAAGTTCAGAAGAAGGGGGTCAGAGTAGGGAATCTTCTAGGCAGAGAATTCTAGGCAGAGGGAATCGAATGTGCAAAGGCATAGATATATGGAGTACTTGGTGCATTTGGGAGTTGCAGGTGGCTGGTAATACTGGGGGACGTTTGGTGGGGCCTCTGTGGATATATCACTAGCCTGAGTATTTGGAGCAGGCTTTAAGGTCCGTGGGTTCTGGGTGGTGAACTGGGCCCTGTCGGCAGCCTCAGGCCATCCCAGATCAGGGCTGAGTCCTGCTCTGATCTCAGTTGCAGATGGCTGGCCCAGAATGGAGAGTGGGTCTTTCCTATTGTCACGGGTCCCCTCTTTGTCTTCGCCTTCTTCAGTCTTGTTTCGCTCAACTTCTCAGACCCTGGCATCTTGCATCAAGGTGAGACCTGGGCTCCCAGGAGAAGGAGGTAGCAGCCTAAGGGTTCCTGCCTATAGGGATGATTCCTAAAGTGCCCCTCCCTCTTCTCCTGCTGTGGCCTCTGGACCTGTTTACCCCAAGTCCTCATTTGCTCGGGCCCTGCTTCTGGCCCTTCATTTCCCAGGGCTCTACACGTGGAGAAAAAGAATTCTGGGGGCTTTCCAATAGCCTTGGAGGGGTGGGCTGGACTGGGCTGGGGAGAGAGGCCAGCTCTTCGCACTCAGTTCTGTCTTCCTCCTTCTAACTGCACAAAATCCTTGAAGCATCAGTCATGATTCCAAAAGGCCTGGGTTCTCACAAGAGGCTTCAGGTGGAAACCATGCTTCCCTTTGACAGCCAGTCTCTCTGAGTTTGGTCAGCTGGCTCAGCAGGGACTAGGGAGTCCCCTGCCCACATCACCCCCATCCTTCTTGGAGCCAAGTAATACTGCAGGGCTTCCCACAACCAGCAAGAGACTGACGGAAGAGGCTCCTGGTGTTGCCCAATCCTCTTCCCATGCCAGGCTCCAACGAACAGGGTCCCATGACGGTGCACGTGGTATGGGTGAACCACAGGGCCTTCCGCCTGCAGTGGTGCCAGAAGTGCTGCTTCCACCGCCCACCCCGGACCTACCACTGCCCCTTGTGCAACATCTGTGTGGAGGTGAGAGCTCCTCTTGCTTGCCCAGTGTGCCCTGTCCCCCAGCCCATTACCTGGTGGGGTCCAGGAAGATCACTCATACAGGGGCCAGTGGTGGCTATGAAACCACTTCAGGGACTGCTAAAGCCCAAGGGTGGCAGTAATGCCCAGACACTCTTGGTTACTCATGCAGTCACTGTACCTGTGCCTGCACCTGTACTGGGAGGTTGGCCCTTGCCCGTATAGGTGCTGACATTCACGGGGGCACCCACGTCTATACTGGCCTGGTCAGGCGAGGAGAAGGAAAAGTACTCCTGTCCTACCCACCCTCCCACCCCCCACCACAGGCCCTCACTCATGCTTGCTGACAGCAGACACCCAGGACCCTCGGACTCAGAGTGGCTCAAACCCTGACTTGAGTGCTTGTCATTCCCATTTGCACAGCCCACAGAGGTTTACAGATGTGCTGTCCTGTGTAGTCCTTCCAACCCTAGAAGGCTGCCTGGGCAAGGGTGTTATTGTTATCCTCATCCCTAGGGTGAGAAAAGAGATGCCCAGAGACACACTGTGTTCTTCTGCCTCAAGTTACCAGTCTGTGTTCCACAGAAGAGCAGGCAAACACAGGGTGCTCCTTAGCCCTCACAGACCCAGACCTTGGCAGGCCAGCTTGTGAGCCACAGAGCCCTAATGGTGCTCTAACCACTGAAAATGCCAGCGTTAGGGACGTTGTGACTCAGTTAGGGGTAGGGGGAAGGCAGGGCGTGGGGCCACGGGCAGGTGGCTCAGGGTGAGAAGGTAAGGTCTCAGATTTAGGGGTAACAGAGGATGGGACAGAGGTCGGGTCCTAGAGGCCCGCTTTTTCTTCCTCTTGCCCAGGATTTTGACCATCACTGCAAGTGGGTCAATAACTGCATCGGTCACCGCAACTTCCGCTTCTTTATGCTGCTCATCCTGTCCCTGTGCCTCCACTTGGGCGCCATGCTGGTCACCTGCCTGATCTTCTTGCTGCGCAGGACTCAACAGCCCCTTTACATAGACAAGGTCGTCGCGTATCCGCCTAGCCGCTGGGCCTAAATAGGGATCAGTAGGGAGCTCTGGGACAGCGGAGGGCGGGGTCTCGGGGGCAGAGCCAACGATGGGAGGGGTTTGAGAGAGAAGCTGCTTACGAAGAGCAGTTTGGGACCAGGTGAGGGTGGGTGGGGCCAGGGAGATAAAGGGTGGGCCTAGGAGGAAGCGCAAAGAGGTGAGAATCCAGCAGAGTCAGGAATTGAGGGTGGCTAAAGGTAGCGCGGGGGCTTGAATTGCAGGGTCCGGTGAGGTTTACGCGGGGGTGAAGGGGGCGGCGCGGGGAGGGAGAGGATAGACAACGTGGTTGTGGACGGGGTCAGGGATGACGTGCGGGACCAGGGAGGACTTTTTCGGGAGGCGCTGCTCCTTAGCTGGTGCGCAGCCTCGTGGTCGCTGTAGTCGCGGCGGGCTTCCTGGTGCCGCTCTCCCTGCTGCTGCTGATCCAGGCCTTGTCAGTGAGCGCGGCCGAGCGCTCCTGCGAGGGCAAGGTACGCGGGGCACAGCGGAGAGCCACTACCTCAAGCTGTGGGTGGTCGCCTAGCTCCTCGGTCACTCAGCACTTGACGTTCTTTGTCCACTGCCCTGGTTTTGATGGCCTGATTTCCCTCCAGGGTGCTTCGTTAGCACTTACAGACCCAGACCGAGCTCAAAACTTGCCTCCTCCAGAGCTCGGTGGTAACTCTCCCTCCTTGGGTGCACTCCCTCTAGGGCCTACTGTGTACTGGGCTCGTGTGCATTATTTTGAGGGGCGGGGGGCGTGAGGCGAGTAAGGCTACATCTTGGGCTTGTGTTTATAAAGAACCTGAAATCAGAATAACACCTACCAGACACCTGTGAACACTCTGAGGGGCCTGGCCTACATTGTGCAGCACAGATTCAGAGAGGGAATTGACAGTTCAGGAACCGCTGTAGGGTAGGAAGCACCATTTAGTGATTTTGGATGGGCAGAAGGCAGGGGAGAGTACTGCTGGTGGGGAGCCAGCTTGCAAAAGGCAGGTCGCTGGAGTGAGGAGAGGATGGAGAAGAAATAGTCTTAACTGGAGCAGAAGATGGTAGAAGTCAAGTGGACTGCTTGGAGTTGGCCAGATTTACAAGGCCTGGGAAATCAGGTGGAGAATTTGATCTTGGTGCATTGGAATCCTGGGAGCCATGACAGGATTCTTTTTTTAACATACATTAAAATTCACACTTTTTAAGTGCACAATTACATGAACTTTGACAAACCATACAAGTTCTGTAACCACCACCGTAACCAAAATTTAGAACATTTCCATCACCTCCAAAAATTCCCTCATGGCCTTTTGCAGTCAGTTTTCCTCCCTCCCAACCTGGCAAACACTGATCCGTTTTCTATCCCTATAGTTGTCCTTTTCCCGAGTCTCAAGAAATGGAATAAAAACTTTTTTAGTCTGGCGTTTTTCACTTAGCACAATGCATTTGAGATTCATCTATGTTATTGTTCATATCAGCAGTTTCTTCCTTTTGGTTGCTGTGTAGTATTCACTCACATAGATGTACCACAGGTTATTTATTCATGCAGCAAAATGCCAACATGTCTTCCGAATGGCCTTTCCATTTTGCATTCCCAATGAAATGCATGAGAAATACAGCTGTTCTTTACCTTCAGTAACATTTGGCATTGTCAGTTGTTTTTTGTATCTTAATCTTAGCTAGACTAATAAATGTGTAGAAGTATTTCATTGTAGTATTTTTTAAGATTTATTTATATCTTTTTAGAGGGTAAGGGCAGGGAGAAAATGAAGAGAAACATCAATGTATGGTTGCTTCTTGCGCACTCCCTACCAGGGACCTTTAGCATTTCATATAATAAGGGCTTGGTGATGAACTTGACCTTATCTGGGAAGCACTTTATCTGCCCTTCCATTCTAAATGATAGCTTTGCTGGACAGAGCAATCTTGGATGTAGGTCCTTGCTTTTCATGACTCTGAATACTTCTTTCTAGCCCCTCCTTGCCTGTAGGGTTTCTTTTGAGAAATTGGCTGATAGTCCTATGGGAACTCTTTTGTAGGTAACAGTCTCCTTTTCTCTTGCTGCTTTTAAGATTCTCTCCTTATCTTTAATCTTGGCTAATGTAATTATGATGTGTCTCGGTGTGTTCTTCTTTGGGTCCAACTTGCTTGGGACTCTCTGGGCTTCCTGGACTTCTGTGTCTATTTCCTTTGCCAGATTGGGGAAGTCTTCATTATTTTAGTTTTCAATGTCTTGCTCTTCCTCTTCCTCTGGCACCCCTATGATTTGGATGTTGGAATGTTCAAAGTTGTCCCAGAGGTTCCTCAGCCTCTCCTCGTTTTTCTGAATTCTTGTTTCTTCATTCTGTTCTGGTTGAATGTTTATTTCTTCCTTTTGCTCCAAATCATTGATTTGACTCCCGGTTTCCTTCCCTTCACTGTTGGTTCCCTGAACATTTTTTTCTTTAATTTTACTTTGTATAGCCTTCACTTCTTTCTTTATTTGCATCCATACCCAATCTGAACATCCTGATTATCAGTGTTTTGAACTCTGCATCTGATAGATTGGCTATCTCCTCATCCTCATTGCTTTTTTTTTTCTGGAGTTTTGATCTGTTCTTTCATTTGGACCATATTTCTTTGTCTCGGAGCACCTGTTAACATTGTAAGGGGTGGGGCTTTAGTATTCACCACATCAGGGCAACCCCACTTCATGTTGTGGGCTGTATGTGGTGGGGGCTGGTCAGAGAAGGAACAATACTGCTAGCTCGGCTCTTACCCCCCTTTCAGACACTTTTCCCACTACCCACAAGCAAATTGAGCCCTTTGAGGTGCTGCCTTGGTGCTGATTCCTGGGTGAGTTTGTGTACATTCTAGGACCCTGCCCCATCCAATGGAGACTGGCAGTTTGTTTGTTTGTTTGTTTGTTTTTTTAAAGATTCAGAGAGAGGGGAAGGGAAAGAGAAAGAGAGGGATAGAGAGGGATAGAGAGGGATAGAGCCATCAATGTGTGGTTGCCTCTTGTGTGCCCCTTACTGTGGGCCTGGCCTACAACCCAGACTTACGTCCTGACTGGGAATCGAACCAGTGACCCTTTGGTTCAGAGGCCAGCACTAAATCCACTGAGCCACAGCAGCTCAGCCAGGGCTTTTATAGCCAGAGATTTTGAGGCTTTATTTTCCCAGGGCTGGAACCCTGGTTTGGGCAGTGAGTGTTGCTCCCCAGTTGTTCCTGCTGGTTCATCTGCACACGAATGTGGGCCCACCTGGTCTGCCAGCAGTCGTCTTGCTGCGCATCCTCTTCACCCTGACTGCCACCTCTGCCCTCCTACTGGTCTGGAGGAATGTTTCTTCTTTAGCTCCTTGGTTGTCGGACTTCCATACAGTTTGATTTTCAGGCAGTTCTGGTTGTTTTTTTGTTTAAATCGGTTGTTTTCCTTCATTTGGTTCTGCGAGGAAGCAAAATGTATCTACTGACACCTCCATCTTGGCTGGTACAATGTGAATTCTTCAACTTTGTTCTTTTTCAAAGTTCTTTTGGCTATCCTAGTTCCTTTGATTTTTCTCCATAAATTTTAGAATCTCTCAATTTCTACAACAAAGTTTGCCGAGATTTTCATTTGGAGTGAATGTATTGATCAATTTGGAAAATTGATATAAAAATGGTATACCTCTCTATTTAGGTCTTCTTTGATTTCTTTCATTAGTGTGTTGTAGTTTTCCACATATAAATCTTATATATATTGTATTAGATTTTTTTGAATATTTCATTTTTTGTGCTATTATAATTTTTAAAATTTAATTTTCCATTTGTTTATTATTACAGTCATTCATCACATAACTGTGGTGATACATATGAGAAATGCATCATTAAGTAATTTTGTTGTGCAAACATCGTGGAGCACACTTACACAAATCTAGGTGGAATCGCCCACTATACACCTGGACTATATGATACAGCCTGTTGCTTCTGGGTTTCAAGCCTGTACAGCATGTTACTGTACTGAGAGTGTAAGCAGTTGTAATGTGTTGCACCATAACAGTACAATGGCTTTGACACCATGAGGTGATAGATATTTTTCAGCCCTGTTATAATCTAATTGGGACCACTACTATATGCAGTCTGCCACTGACCACAATGCATTTGAGACTGATAAAGAACCTGAAGCACCATTATGTGTTACATGACTATATAAGAAAATACAGTGCATGTTGTATATTGGTCTTGAATCTTGTAATTTTGCTAGACTCACTTATTAGTTTAATAATTTTTTGTTGATTCTACATAGAAAACCGTGCCACCTGTTTTTATTTTTTCCTTTCCAACATTATGGCTTTATTTCTTTTTCTTTTTTTTCTTTTTCTTACTGCAATGTCCTGAACTTCCAGAGCAGTGTTGAGGAGTAGTGAAAATGAACATTCTTGCCATGAGATTTCTTCAGTAAGACAATGACTTCAAAAGGCTGTTTTAGGAACATAGTAGTATGCCACTTTAATGAGGGAGGGGCTGAAATCACTGAGATACCTGAAAGGACAGAGGAGCCCTCCTTGCCCACCTCCTCCCACCCCTCCAGTCACCACTCAATCACTCCCACCCATATTTGGCTCCCAGCCCACCTGTGACTCCTTTGCTCAGCCCTTACTCATTAGACCCACGTGGTCTACCTGACTTCTCTCTCAAGCTTCAGTCCATCATTTCAGCCTCTCTTGGGAAGTATTTTCCATTCCCACATCCTGTGGTTCCTCTAACCCCAGGTCAGGTCCCTCTACTATTTGGGATGGGGCCCTTGCAATCCAGGGTCTTCAACCCAAGAAACCTAAATGTGGTCTGCACTCTATGATTCACCAGGCAAGGCTCTTTCCCATTACCTGGGACCCCATTCCAGGGACCTCCAACCTATCTCCAACCCCTGACCATAACTTACTTGGTGGGTGATAGCAAGGGCTCTGGAGCCAGACCACATGAACTCAAACCACAGCTCCACAACATAGCAGCAGGGAGATCTTGAGTATGTTACTTAGCCACCTGGTATCTCCATTTTCCCATCTGTAAAGGAGGTACAGCATGGATTAATGTGCATAAGACACATAGAACTGTGGCTGGTACAAGTGATATATATGCTGTTATTCTTGTCTCCTCTCTTTTCCATCATCATTTATACATGTCCATGTCTCATCCTAAAAGCAAAGCAAAACCCTCCCTTAATGTCACAGGTATCCAGTCTACCTGCTGTACTCTCCCCTCCAGTTCTGCCATATTTCCTGTAGGAGTTGGCTGTGCCATTCTTTGCCTTCCTCATCCCACTTCAGCCCAGCCTTTCTTCAGTGTTACACTGATGCTGTTCTCTCCACGTGGCCAAAGCTAGCCGGCACCCCTCAGACTCCTCTTTCCCCACTGCACACAGCAGCGTCTGAGGCTGAACACATCTGCAGTGGCCCTTCCCCAGACTCTTTGGGCCCAGCTGCGGCTCTGCCTGCACCTTGCAGTCTTGGCCTGTGCATGCTCTTCCACCAGCACAGTGCCGGGAACATGGTCGAGACCCCCAAGTATTTATGAGTAAATGAGTGAACCTACAAACAAAGAAGCCAATAATTCTTTGGGAGAAAAGCAAAGAGAGGGAGAGAGAAAGAAGCCTGATGTCCTGATCTGCTGGGGAAGGGTAGAGAGCCCAGGTAGCAGGGAGCTGGGCAGGAGAGAGGGTGAGAAAACGCCTACTTTGGTTTTGATCTGTGAACTGTAAGGGTTTTTGAAACATGGGATCGGGGCAGGAGATCCAGGTGTGGAGCCAGTAAGAGAGGACAGCTTGGAAACTTCAGAGCCATTAGATTCCATTCATGTCTCAAGGGCCTCGTGGGAAGAGAGAGGAGGGCTCTCTGCTTTATTATTCAGTTTTGTGAATTTGTCAAACAATTATCAATCCTTTAAACACTGATCCATCGACATTTTCCTGTACTTCATATACATCTAATAAATCAACATTTCTCTAAAATTCTGAGTATAAATTTGATCAAGCTCTTCAAGCAATTTAATTAAAATTGTGAATAGAATGTAAGTTTCCCTTAAATGCTTTAAACAGCTTTAAGTAGGTGGAACTCAAAATGTCTCAATGGTCAGTGCTGCATTTCAGAGCTGTCTCGACTTTTCCTCCAGGCGCAACTGTCCTGCGTGCAGTCCTGGCTCCTCCTGGTGGAGCTGCTGAGGACCAAAGTCTTAGTAACAGGGCAGAGGTGCAGGGAAGCTGGTGGTGGGCAGAGGTGCCACTGGGCCATTTTTAATTATGACAAACATTTCCTAGCAAAGGCTCTTGAAGTCTGAGAGTTGGCCTGCACTAGGGAGGAGTAAGGGGCTCAGGAAGGCTGGAGGCCCATGGGTGGAAGGAGGGACAGGGGAGGAGGAGGAGAATCTGGTCAAGAGTGCCCAGGGGATGCCCTGACCAGTGTGGCTCAGTGGGCTGGGCATTGTCCCACAAAGCAAAACGTTGCCAGTTTGATTCCTGGTCAGGGCACATGCCTGGATTGTGGGCCAGGTCCCTGGTTGGGGGTGTGCGAGGGGCAACCATCAATATTTCTCTCATGCATCCACACTGATGTTTCTGTCCCTCTCTTTTCCCCTCCCTTCCCTTCTCTCTAAAACTAAATAAATAAAACCTTTAAAAAAGAGAGTGCCCAAGGAGGACTTGACCTTTGGGCTTGACCTTTACTGCATTGGGTGCCCAGGACCTTCGGTCCAGATTTTCCAGGGCCATGTGATTTTGGTTAAGGAAATAGTGTAGGGCTTCGTACAACCACCCTTCCAGATAGTGATACCGTGAAGGCACACATTTAGGAAAAAGTAGGGGAGTAGGATGTGTGTGTGCATGGAACTGTCTTTGGAGCAGTTTGTCAGCAAAAGGAAGATCTGGACCTCTACCCGGAATGACATATTAGGAGGATGTGTGTGGCCAAAGGAGACAGAGATGGGGAAGATGCTGAAGAAGAGGGGATAAAGTGATGGGAAGGATTCCCAAGAAGGCAGGAGGGGTGGGTGTAGTGCCAGGGTCGCCTGGACAGAACAACTTAGAAGTGGGTTGGGGAAAGCCTCAGCTCCCTCTTGGGCCTCTCTGCCCTCCGAGTGTGCTGCAGCTCTGTGCCAGGCTGGGCTATCTGCTCAGGGAGGGAGGGCCAATGGGGACGGTCTGTCCAGTCCTGCTGACTCTGAGCTCCTCTTCCCACCCTTACCCCCCTCCAGTGCCGATACCTGCAGGGATACAACCCCTTTGACCATGGCTGTGCCAGCAACTGGTATTTAACAATTTGTGCACCACTGGGACCCAAGTGAGTTGGCAAACCAGAGGTCTGAGCGGTGGATCCTGGGATGGGGTGGGGTGTAACTGGGTCACCTCTCCTGGACTCTTAGCACAACCCCCAGACCCTCACACTCACAGTTTCCATTTCTCTGAGGTTTCCTCCAGGGCAGTGTGGGAGCCTCGGGAGTCTCCCTATTTTCTTGACTCTGCATTCTTGCCCCAAGAAATGGAGTGGAGGGACACTGCAGCCTGGATGAGACTGGCCCCAGCTCCCCTCAGGGTCAGGTCCTGGGCTGTGCACTCCCCAAGCTGAGGGACATGGGCACCAGGCCAGGGGAGACACTGCCCCTTGCATCTGGTTTATTGCTCCCCAGGTACATGGCCAATGCTGTCTGGCTGCAGAGAGTGGTGGAGCCCGACTGGGTGCCCATGCAGAACCTGCATTTCCCAAAGTGTCCCTCTGCACTTAATCACCCAGTCCTCCCTGGGCCTGGGTCTGGTCACCAGCCCCAACCTCTGGCTCTCCACAAACCAGTAAAGACTCCCCCAGGGAGTGGCGAGGCTGAAGCTGTCCTGGAGGTGAGTAGTGTGTACGTGTGTTGGGAGAGGGGCCTCTGTGGATTGTGTAGGCATTGGGGGGAGCCCCCCACCCCCAGCTCCCACCCATGTTGGGCTGGTTCTGACGCTAGAGCACTCAGAGCTCAAGGAAGGGGGATTATAGACCCGAGGAGTGTTAGAAGTGGAGTCACAGCCCTCCAGAATACACCAGGGGGTTCTGGAAACACAAAGACCATGCCACTCTTGAGGGTTAGCCTTGGGCCAGTCACTTACCCTTTCTGGACTTCAGTTTCCTCAGCTATAATGAGGACTGAAACTAGCCCAGTGGTTTATAATTTGGGGGGGTTGGTCAGAATCCTTTATTTAAAGTCAATTTTTACTCTAAAATCCAACATATGTGAAACATATGGAGGTGAAGTATTAGGATTGCTTGGAGAGTTTCTTGCTCCCCAACAGATAGGCCTGAGTTGCGGGGCAAAGGCTTGGAAAGAGCCCCCACACCCCAACTTCATGTTTAGCTCCACACAGGCCTAGTGCTGCCTCTGCCTCGGGAGGCCCCCAGATGAGGCTCGCCCCTTCACACCCAGGATGCCAGGAACCCCTGCACCGAAACCTTACCTCCTGGGACCCGTCCCTGGCCACTCTGCTGGCAGGGAGTGCCAACCTGCCCCCCCCCAACCCCCCACCCCCGCCAAAGCCCATTAAACACCTTTCCCCTGCCTCCTACAATTGCCCTAATGTGTGTGTCTGTCCTGGGGGTGAGGGAGTCGGGGGGGTGAGGGGTGCTCTGAGGGCCCGGGACAAAGACCCTGGGAGGGAGGACGGCCCAACACTAGCCAGCTCTGCGACCTTGGGCAAGACACTCAGCATTTCTCTAATCCTTAAAATGGGGTGACCATGAAAACCATAATGGCTGTCCTGGCCATCTCCCCGAGAGTGCTGGAGACTAGGGAAGAGAAAACCCAGCACTGTGAGGGCTGTCGGGCTCGGGAAAGATCCCGCCCCCGCCTACCGCACCGCTGTCTGGCTGCAGGGGGCGCCCGCTGCCCGGGAATCCCTCAAGTCTGGACTGGTCCTGCCAGGGTTACTGGGACCTCCTGGTGGGCTGGTGCTGGCCTTCTGTCTGTGAGCGGCCCCTCCCTCTGCTTCATCCCTGGGAGGTGGAGGGCGGGGGTCTTCTCCATCATAGTCCAGCCCTGATTCTTTCCTACTAGAGGGAAGTAGGAAAGTTTTTTGTCCTCGTCCCTCCCTCCTGTTGGGAAGCAGGTCCTGTCCCTGGGGTGGGCCCCTGGCCCTGTGAGTCTGCAGGAAGTGTGTGTTTGTGTGTGTGTGGTGGGGGGGGGGCGCTGGGGACGGGACTGTGCACGTGAAACTGTGGCTCTTGCAGGGGCCAGTGTGTGACGGTGGGAATGGAAACAATGGCACCTTCCTAAAAGATTGTCAGAGGATGAAGTGAGTGAGGTATTGCATGCAAAACACCTGGTACACAGTAGGCACACAATAAATGCAGCAGTGTGATTATAATTACTGTCTCCACCTCACAGCTAACAGACCACCCAGTGTTTCTTCAAAGACCACCTTCTCAGAATTACCTGGGCCCTCAGACTACTGGCCCAGAATCACACACAGGGTGGGGAGAGGATAGGAATTTGAATCAGAATTGTTATCAGGTGCCTCGTGTGATCCTGCCATCCTGAAGTTTCAGAACTGCGGCCTTAGCAGGTGAGGATGGGTCCCAAGCACACTGCTTCCCTGGTATGCAGGTGAAACTGGGGTGTGGTGAAGTTTAGGCGGTCAGATGAACACCCCAGCGGCCCGTGGAGGTGTGTGCACCTGCTTGGGCACGCATGTGCTTGTGCGTTGGGGCAGGAGCTCATTCTCTAGGGGTGCCAGCCTAGCCCTGGGAGGTAGGTGACCCACAGCACAAGACATGGCTCCAGTTCTCATGTGCTGAGTTCCCTGAGAGGCTGCCTTCCCCTCTTCCTGGCACCTCCACCTGTTGTGGCAGCCTCAGGCCCTTCCGTGTGCAGTGCAGCCTCACCTGCCTGGTTCTCTGGTTCTCTGCGCTCCCGGCCAGCCCCGCTCAGCCCCAAGGACTCCAGCTCTTTCTCATTCCCTTTGCCCGGGTCCCAGTGTCTCCCAAAGTCCTAAGCCCCTTTGTGGTTCATGCCTTTTCTCAGCGCTCACCCCTGCTTAACTCAGCATTGCCTGTGGGTTCTCAGGAGGGGTGCAGAGCACTAGAGTCCAGTTTGAGGCTTGCTGTAAATGGCTTAAGTGGCCCCCTTTAAAATTCTTTAAAATTTGCAAGTAAAGCTAGAGCAGCCTCATGTAGCCCGGAAAGCCCACTGTGTATGGTCACATGGTGAAGGAGGGAAAGTATGAGGCCTTTCCAGCCCTTGAGCCGAGGTGTGTATGTGGAACATGAATCTGTGTGAGCCTCTGGTCTGTGTTCAGGGTGCACAGCTCAGCCCAGGCTGGTGAAATGGGACACCCACAGGGCTCTCAGGCCCACTCCCAAATGGGTGTCCTTGGGGTGGTCAGGGCCTCGGCCAGAGTGGAAGAGATCCAGGAACCTGGGCTAAGGCATGGACGGAGATATATTCATGGGACCGGCTTGTTCAGGAGTGGCATCTGCCTGGAGCCCCAGCTCTGCAAGGGGCTGCAGAGGCCCAGTTCTGCCCTGCCCTCCCCTGCCCAGCTGCCCATCCCTCTCTGCCCTGACTGGGTCACAGCTGGGTGGCTGGTCATCAGGGCTGTACTTACCGGTGTTAAAAAGCAACTGAGTAAATTTGAAGATCTAACTGACTAATAAATGATTCATCAATTGGGCAACATCCCATCTAGCAACTAGAAGGGCACAAAATAGAAGGTTTTAATAGGAAGAAGGGTGGAGCAAGGAAGCTATCCAAAAAAAAAGGATTATTTGGGGGCCCAGATGTCTTTTAGGGGGAAGGGGCTTGTCATTCAGATTGTCTTTTTTTTCTTTTTTTTGACATTTAAAAAAAAGATTTTATTTATTTTTAGAGAGGGGAGGGGAAGGAGAAAGGAGCTTAATGTGTGGTGGTTTCTCGAGCGCCCCCTACTGGGGACCTGGCCTGCAACCCAGGCGTGTGCCCTGACTGGGAATTGAATCATCAGCCCTTTGGTTCACAGGCTGGCACTCAATCCACTGAGCAACACTATCCCTAGGACTGCCTTTCCTTTCTATGGGGAATGGAGAGGGCCTGTATGACAGATTACATTATTGGTGCTTGACCAGAGAATTCCAGACTGGTTAAGATTACATTTTTAGGAGAGGATGAAACTGCAGTTAGATCAGGTATTAAATCTAGGTTTGGTATCATGATCTTTTATCATGAGTGACTCCATTTTGAGTCTGTGGTTTTCTCTTTAATACCAGGTCCTTGCCTCCAGCTATATAGGGATGCACGCAGTCCCAGGCAAGGCCTTCCAAGCCCTAACCCACAGGTGGCAAGCATAAGACCGGCGGGCTGAATCCAGCCCTCCACCTTGTTTTATCCGGCCCAGCACCTTGTTTCTATGCGGTGGCAGTACTGAGCTCCTTGCCCCTAGTTAAGGAGTAAGTTACATTTATACAGTCCTAAAATTGCACTCAGGCCTTTGAAGACAACCTCGAGGCTGATGTGACCCCCGGCGAAAATGAGTGTGACACCCCTGCCCTAAGCCAACTGTGAACATCTCCTCTGACAGCCTGGACCTCTGTCTCCACACTGGGCACAGAAATAACTTTCCATGGATTCTCAAAGGAGGCCACAAGAACACACCCCTCCTGCTCTGGGATAATAGGTCTCTCTAGTACCTACCAGCCTGAGGTTTTTAGGATGTCTGCTCTTCTAGGGGTAAGTGGGACCTAGCCCACCTCTTCTTTTGACTCTCTCCCCTACCGCCTGCCTCTAAGCATTGACCCCACCTCAGACGTTCTTTCCTGCCAGTCTGGAGGTCTGTTGAGCTGCACCCACGACCTCTTCTGCCCCTCCTCTGTTTCTACTGGACTTGCCCCTGATTCTCAGACACATCTCTCGAAGCCCTTGGCTCACTGATGAAAGGAAGGGTGTTGTCAGGGACCAGCGAGGGGACCTACTCTCCACACGTCGTGATGCCATGCTATCCCCGTCTTCCCTTGGGCCTCAGCCAAGGGGCGGCTCCTGCCCTGCAGGCCACCAGGTATCCACGTGTGTGGAGCCCCTCTGGGAGGTTCCCAGTCCACTCCTGGAACCTGACGGAGGTGGTTGGACCCTGGGATGGGGAGCCTGGAAGCATCCACTCCTCATTGCCTCTAGTCCTTTCCTTTGGGGGCCTTTTAGAAGGTCGGGGCGTGTGGAGTGGGAAGAGCACTGAGCTGAGAGTCAGGTATCACTCAGCTCTTCTATCAACCAGTGCCGTGGGAGCAAGTCTCTTTCCTCTGCTTGGCCTCAGGTTCATTATCTGTAAACAGGACAATCACAGCTAACCTTACAGGTGGTCCCATGTTCCTCACTCTTTAGAGCTAGTAGGGACTCAAGCTGGACAGATGGAAACTAGAGGGGGGAGGGATTGCTCAGGATGATGCAGTCTAGTCTCCCAGGCAGGTGGTGCTCTCCCTGTTTCCCAGGCAGCCTCTCCTATTCCTGCTCA
Organism: Tonatia bakeri; assembly: GCA_004024845.1. Taxonomy (NCBI): domain Eukaryota; kingdom Metazoa; phylum Chordata; class Mammalia; order Chiroptera; family Phyllostomidae; genus Tonatia; species Tonatia bakeri. The sequence continues at coordinate 163,101 of PVIA01000662.1, read as the reverse complement.
GGGGACCATTCCAGAGGGGGAAGGACTTGGGCAGTGACCACAGGGCCCTGCTTTCGAGACCCCATGCCTCAGAGCCAGGTCCTGCATTTCAGCACAAGGCTTGGGAAGCTGATAAGAACGCCGGGCTTAACTCTGTCTCCAGCCCTGTGTCGGGAGCGATAATGATGCCCTGCCCTGAGCTGCCTCCCGCTCCACCCTGCCCTGTCCTGCTCTGCCCTGCCTGCCTCACCCAAGGGGCCCTGCAGGTGGCTGAGGGTGGGGTAGGGTGGAGGAGGTTGCAGCAGTGTCCTCAGGTCAGGGGCCTGAATCCTAACACCTCACAGGAAACAAGCCCCTTGTTGACTGACTGTCCTGGGCACCTGGGTGCAGTGCCTGGCACCAGGTGATCCCCCATTAGCCCCCTGTCCTCCTCTTCGGTTCCCACATGAGCAGTGTGGCTGGAGGGGTGTGGCCCTGGGCTGGAGGTTTGCCAGGGCCCTGTACCGAGGAACAAAACTTTTATTGAGCACTGCCTGGGCCAGGACCAGCGCTAAGTGGTTCATAAGACCTCCTCTAATCCTCATAACAACCCTCTGAAGCTGTTATTCTTGTTTTAGAGATGAGAAAACTAGCCCTGAGAAAACAAGCCACTTCACTGAGGTCACACTGCTTCTATGTGGCAGAGCCAAAACTATGTCGGCCTTTCCCATTGCACTGTGCTTCATAGCAGTTCTATTTTATTTCAGTTTAGGGCACTGGTTAAGACTTGGGCTGTGAAGCCAGATTGCCTGGTTTCCCTGCCGTAGATGAATAATCGAGCCTCCTAGTGCCATTATGAGGATTCATTATTCGGGGCATGTGAAGAGCTTAGCACCCATACTGACCCGCGGCAGGTGCTTGGTCAACAGTACAGTGCGACCCAGGGAGCATAGGATGCCAGGTACGTGGCAACGGCAGTCTGCTCCTGCCGTTTGGTGTGGGTTTCCTAGTGGCCGGGCAGCAAAGGCGAAGGGTGCTGCTTCACAGAGGAGGCTTGTGGTGGTGGTTTACAGAGAACCAACCAACCCTGCTGTCTCCAGGCCAAAGCGGGATGGAGGTGTGGGCGGAGAGTCTTTCCTGCAGTGGCATATTTAAAGAAAGAGAGTCACGGGAGCAGCAAGATGACCACCCAAGGACTCCGACCTCCCACACGGTGAGGGAGTTACTGTCATGGGAGCCCCTGCTGCTTCTGGTTTGTAATGGGACAGAGTGTCGGGGCTGAAGGACGTTACAGGCTGCAGCATTCCGAGCCCTGGGGAGCCACTGCTCACAGCCCTGCCCAGTCCGCCCTCCCCCCATTGTCTCCCTGTGCCTGTCTGCCTCACCTCTTCTTGCCTTCCCACTGTCTCCTCTCTCCCTTGTTGTCCCTCCTCTTTGCACTGCCTTTCATGCTCTTCCTACTCTCACACTGCCTCTCCCCCCCTCCCTCTTCCTGGACTGCAGCTCCAGGAACACAAAGTAAACTGTCTGACAACTGTCAAGTATAACTTTTGACTGATTCCTGGAAGCCCCTGGGCCTGGTTGTGGAAACCCACAAAAGTCCGGGCCAGGCCTGCACAGGGCGCCTTTGTCTCTCTCTGATCTGGGCTTCCTCCTTGAAGCCAGGCACACGCTTTCCCAGTGGCTTTTTGGTCGGGTGATTTTGCTGCTGAACTTGAGGGTTCCCGAACTGGAAAGGGCCTACTTGATTATATTGAGAAGAAAACCGGGGCACCGGGTGGGGGGGTCCCACAGGCTTCCCCCAAACCACTCATCAAGTGAGACGTCCGGATGATCATCTTGCTTCTCAACCTCACCGTCACCCCATGGTGAGAAGCCAGATGGGTCAGAGGCCTGGACTGGCTCCTTCCCCTCTCGGGTGAAATCACAGCAGACAGGACAATAACAACAGTATCAGTTTGAATGCTAACTGCGTGCTAAGCTCTTTGCTGCATTAACTCATGTAATCCTCAAAACAACCTGTGAGGAAGGTGCTGCTGTTACTTTTGCGGACGTGGCCCTGGACAGTCTTCAGGCCTCCACCTCCCTATTTGCAAGCACAGAGGTTTCCGGAGTATCCTCAGGGCTCCTCCTGCCCTGACGGCCTGGGAGTCCATGACTCTGTGACAGGGAGGAAGGTCCCTGGCCTGGGGACAAACCCTGAGGTGGAGAGGGCTCCGGGCCAGGCTCTTCCCATGGCCCGTTAGGGGCCTCTACCTGAACCTCGTCCGTCTGCTAATAGTGGGGGTAGGGAGCATTAGGTCACCAAGCAAGGGCAGGACCCTTGGCCACCTGGGGGGAAGACCCCCTGCCCAATAATTGCCAGACATGTGTGCTGATGGAAATGGAGAGGCATGCTCCAGCCTGCCTTTTTCCTGGCTGGGTCAGTGGTGTGCTGTGGAGAGAGCAGACTGGGTGTCAGGGGACTCCGCAGCTTCCTGTGGCCCCAGAGAAGCCCCGAGCCTCTCAGAGCCGCTGTTACCACATCTGTGAAGGGAAATGAAAGCCCAAGCCTGCCTCCTTCCCAGATCTCTAGGATCACATGGTGCTCAGGGGGAAGACATTCTGTGGACTTTGATTTCCTTGCGCAGGCTGGCGCCAAGTGGGTGTGTGGGGTCGCTGGGGAGGGAGCAATGGGGAGCCAAACTCGGGCTTGGGAGCCTGGCAGGAGCCTTTCCCTTTGGTCTCCATGTGTCCTCCTTGGGCCTCCTTTTGCAGACTCTGGGTTTGAATCATTGGGAAGTGGCTGAGGATGGGCTATCTTATTTTCAATCCCAGACAGACTAAGCCTGAGTCACCTTCCTTGGGTGACTTCTCAGCTCCCTCTCTTCCCCACCAACTATCTGTCCCAGGGAAGAATTGGCTGGACTTGGGTTTGGGACAGGGAAGTGGCCCTCTCTGCTCCCAGCTGGCACCACAGCTGTTAGCCACCCCAGGTACCTCGCCCCAGAGTGCCCTGGAGTGGAAGCTTCTGAAAGGCCTCAAGGTCTGATTGTGCCTAACTCTTTCTGAACCATCGGCAGGGACTGGGGCTGTGCCCATCTCGGCCGAGAGTTTCTATCTGCCTTGGACACAACCCAGACCAAAAAAGTAAAGCAGGTTTGTTCTTGAAGCAGAGACCAGAGGTAGGCACACAGAAGGCTCTTTGCTTTGGAGCTGAAGCTTTAAAAGATTTGTTTTCTTTAAATATCCTGCTTCAGGAAAGAGAAGCCAAACACCAAACATTCCTGAAAGGTGAATTTCAGGTGGCTTTAAAGGAACAATTTGTTTGGTTTCCGTCCCGCCCTGTTCCTGCTCAGTGGGGTCTTGGCACTTGTCCCTGGGGTTTGGTGGAGGGTCCACACCCATCCAGCCTCACTGGGAGGTTTCCTTAGCACCAGACCCAGCCTGAGAGTCTCTGGCCACCACTGGGCCTGAGTTCCAGGAGCTGATCTGTGTGCGTCCACCCCAGGACGTGGAGGCCTCTTTTCTTTCATCCTTAGCTATACCAACGCTGCCGGCCACACCCTCTTTCATGAAAACTTTCTCTGCCCTGACCTCAGGGATCAGATACTCTCCTTACTCTCCTCCTGACCTCCAGATGCTCCTCCTCACCTCCTACCTGGAAATCTTTCGGGTCCCACCCTCGGTGTGCCCTGCCTCTGTCTTGGAGAACTCACTCATGCCCCTATTCTCAGCAGTGCTGGGCTCAGCCAAGCTTCTGTCTTCAGGCCCTGAGGCCCTGCCAGTGCCCCATGCTCTGGCCTTAATTTTTTTTTCAGCTTTATGGAGATATAATTGACAAAACTTTAAGGTATTTAAAGTGTGCAACATGGTGACTTGATATATGTAGACACTGTGCAAGGATTTCCATTATCAAGCTGGTCTTAATTTTCGATGATTGAATTATTCACTTGGAGTCCCGCCAGATGCTCGGGGTCTTTCTAAGTCCCAGCACTGGGAGGAAAAGAGAGAGAAAGCAGAGGCAAAGCCAGCGATTGGGCAAGAGGAACACCTGTTAGAGAGAGGGAGCAGCTGAGCAGGGTGCCAGGGCCTGGAGCCAAGGCCGAGGGCATCTGGGCATCTCACACATGTCCCAGGCTCAGTTCAAAGGGTGTCCCAAAGCTAACCTTGACCAAGAAAGGAGCAGGATTAGAGGACTCTTCTGAGCAGCCTTACTTGCCCGTCTTGCCCCCGGGTCGCTGCTGTGGGGGCCATGGTAGAACTGGGTGGGGGTGGAGAGGGAGGGTGCTTGGTAAGGGGGCATCTAGAAGGGGGAACAAATCAAGGGCTTATTGCTGTCGTCCAGGGAGGAGCTGATACACAGTCTGAGGCCTGAAGTGGGATAGTGGGGAGAAGCATTTGTTCATTCACTCATTCACCAAAGACTGAATAGCCACAACTGAAACAAACTTTTAAAAAGAACACACTCGTGTATAACATAATTGTCATTTGAAATTACATATATGTATTTCTAAAAGACTGGAAGCAAATTCAGCAAATGTTCATGGTCATGAGCAAGTGTTCCTAATTAGGGGGATTCTGGCCACCTGTTTGGGTGTTAAGACACTTGGTTTCTAGGCCCAGCTGTTCCTGTGCCCGGCTATATGAGTACAAAGCCCTCCCCCTCTCTGGGCCTTTCCCTCACCTGTGAAATGAGAGTGGCATCAGAAGAATATTCGGGACCAGGGGGTTGTGGCAGTTTCAGTGGCCTGGCTGAGGCTGATCTGCTTTGCTTTGGGAGCTGTGGCTGCTCCTGTCCCAGAGGGCTCCACAGACTGGTGGGGGAGAGGCCACCCGCAGCCTGACCAGCTGTCTGGCTTTGATCTCAAATTAGAATCATGCCTCTCATCTCTTTACACCTGTTTAGAATCAAAATAGTGTAGTCTGGCAACCACGAACAGAGGGGGTGCCTACGGCCAGAGCTATGGAGCCTGCCTCGGGTAGTGAGGAAGCTGGTGAGGAGGGGAGGTAACACGTATTGATTACATGTCCCCTCTTTTACCAGACACTGTTTGAGGAGGGGGTGAGGCCCAGAGAGGGGCAGAACCACATCCAGTGCAGAGCTGGAAAGTGGGGCTCAAGGACTGTAACCTGCTGTCTCGTCATGAGTCAAAAGGAGCCAGAACCCTAGGCTGCTCTTCCGAGGGCTGAGGGGGGTTTCCAGCAGCTGTAGACCCCACTCTTGCCCCCACTGCCAGAATTTTGTATGTGGTGGCAGGGAGTTTTATTTATTTATTTTCTCACCCAAGGATATGCTTATTGATTTTGGAGAGAGAGGAAAGGAGAGAGAGAAAAAAAAACATCTACGTGAGAGAGAAACATTGATTGGTTGCCTCCTGTATTTGACACAACTGGGGTTTGAACCTTCAACCTAGATGTGTCCCCTAACTGGGATTGAACCTACAACCTTTTGGTGCACAGGACGACAATCCAAACAACTCAGTTACCTGGCCAAGGCAGTGGTGGCAGGGGTTTGAACCCATTTTTGAGTCTATCCGTTGGAAGCCCACTTCTTTTCCCTAGAAAACCCCCCTAGCACAATTGCTTCTCCTCTTTTGTTCTCGTGCCTCCAAGTCACCCTGACTTCCTAGCACCTTCCAACATCTTCCTGTGGAGGCTGGTGCTGCCCTTCTCATGGGAAGCAGCCTCTTGAACAGGAGAAAATGTAGGGTCCCTCATACCGAGCTGGCTCCAGGCACCTGCTTCTTCCTTTCACAACTTCCCTATTTGGTGACTGACTGTCCTTTTCCCAGCCTGCTCCCTCCCCTTCCCTGACCCCACCTCTGCTCTTACACACACATACCACCTTCCTTCTTCCTGTTCTTTACATTTTAAATTAGGAGGGCAGGGGAAACTACATTTGTTCTCCAACCTGGCCTCAGAGTTTTAGGCAGGCATTCAAGACAAAAAGTAATTTCTATCAAATGCTATTGCTTTTCTGTTTTGACGACTGGATTATAATATTTTTCTAATGTTTATAACACATAAAACAAAAATATCATAGAAAATATTGTGGGGTAATTGGCCCTCCTTGGACTGGCCTGAATACCTAAACACCACAATAACATTTCCAGTGGAGAAATGCCTTTGAGCACACCTTGGAATACAGCCTGGTTGGAAGGTGAGACTGCTTGTAATTCTTAATTAAATCAAATCTGCTGTATCTGGGGTAGGATTCTTAACCTTGCTTATGTGGCTAATAGTCTGTACCTCACAGGACTGTCTCAGGGACCAGATGAGGTAAGGTACGGGACTGTGCCAGCGCGTGACAGGTGTTCAGTAAATACACGGCCTCCCAGTCCATGCTGTCCTGGCGGTTTGTGTCTTACTCTCCGAACACCCGTTTCCTCATCTGTGAACTGGGCTTACAGTCCTGGAGTTGCTCTGACTACGGTGGGGCCTTTGTGTCTGTGGGATTCAACTAACCTCAGACTGGAAATATTTGGGGGAAAGAAAAAATTATGTTGTTGCTGGTGTGTACGACGTAGTTAGGCCCAAGATGGTTGCATCTGTACTGAACATGTACAGAATTTATTTTCTTGCCACTATTACTTAAGCAATACACTATAACAATTATTTACATACTATTTACATCACATTAGGTATTATAAGTAATCTAGAGATGATTTAAAGTATATGGAGGATGTGCATAGGTCGTATGGGAATACTACATCATTTTATGTGAGGGACTCGAGCATGCAAGGATTTTGGTATTCGAGGGAGTCCTGGAACCCCGCCCCTCAGCAGACACAGAGGGATGGGTGTACTTCACAGGGTGACTGTGAGGTACCACGTGGAGAGTGTGAAAGTGCCTTCTATGTGAAGGTTCAGAGCACAGTTAAGGACTGTTATATGCAGGCCCCATTGCACAGCTTAACTGACTTGTTTGTGAAGAGATAAAGCTCCAGCTTTGGCCGGGTGGCTCAGTTGGTCAGAGCATCGCCCTGATATGCCAGGGTTGTGGGTTTGATCCCCAGTCGGGCCCTGTACAGAAGTCAACCATTGGGTGAGTGAGTAGATGGAGCCACAAATTGATGTTTCTCTCTCCCTCCCTAAAGCTAATAAATTTTAAAAAACTAGAAAAAGAAAAGAGATAGAGCTCTAGTCCCTGAACACTTAAATCCTCATTGGAACAGGCCACCCCAAGCTCATGGAGCCAGGTGCTGCCTGGCCACACAGCCCCAGAGGCCAGAGCTGACTGAAGAGCAGTCCTGCCCTCGCTCCTTGCCCTGGACTCAACACCCCCAGCACTCAGTTCTCAAGCACCACCTGGCGGGGGATGTGCTGTGACAGTGGCCCGAAGGTGACTCCCAAGATGAGCTGACATCTTATTTCACAGTTGGCCTACGGCTCCTTGTCCCCTGTGTCCCTCCATCTCCTCGAGGGTGTGGGGGTTGGGTTGGAGGTTATGGAGGGCCCTGTCCTGGCCCACCAAGTGGCCAGCGACTCCCCCAGGCAGAGGTTTCCCCACGGCACAGCCACTGCCTGCCGGCCTTGGGCGGGCGTGGGCCCGGGCCGCCCCTCTGTTACTGCAGAGTCTTCCAGAGAGTGCTGCCATGACCTTCAGGACTTTGTGCCTTAATAATTAAACATTTATTGTAATAAGGATTAGAAAGGAATATTGCTAGCTCAAAAGAGTCCTGACCTGACCAAGGATTGAAGGATTTGGAGACAGGAGAGGCTGCATAAACTATTTATGGTATGGGCTCTGTGTTCTTCAGCAAAGTACATTTTTTTTTTTTTATAAAGTGAGATGATTACAGGTTGATTTAGTGACCAAAAGCCAAATAAAAAGTAGTGCAGGTGATGTGCAGGCATGGTAAAAACTGTGATGGGAAATAGAATGACAGAAGTTTGGGAAATGACGTTTTCCCATTTAGTGCTCACAACAGTCCCGAGAGTATGTGTTATTGTCTTCTTCCATGGAGCAGAAACAGGCACAGGGAGAAGGGGGGAGCTGCCCAGGGTCACTCAGTGGGGGAGTGAGAGAACCAGTTTCTGGCCACCAGACCTTCAGTGGGGGCAGGGCCTGGACAGAGGGCTCCTCCCAGGACCCCTGAACCTCGGGACTGGAAGCCCTGGGTTGACAGTTCAGAGCTCACCTCTCCGTTGGTCAGCTGTTCAGGCAGGGGCTTGTCTTTGGACCAGAAACAGTTGAATCAGGTTGCCTGACTTCATGCCTTGGCAGGTTGATAGTGAGACTGATGGGGGATTAGGGAGGGGGATGGTGAGATGGAGAACCTGGCGGACAAAAGCAGGCAGTGGCTTGCCGGGCTGGCGACCACAGGGGCCAGACCTGTGGGAGGAACTACATAACTCACCGCGCCCCCGCCCCCCCCCCACCAGGTTCTTTGAACCATTTGGTCTAGCCTAGAATTGTCCTTTAGCAGGCCTCTAACACCCAATCTGAGAGTAGGTGAGAAGGATTTGAGTCAAAGCACAGGTGGCAAACACAAGGCTGGTGGACCCAATCCAGCCCTCCACCTTGTTTTATCTGGCTAGCACCTTGTTTCTACCCAGCGGCAGCGCTGAGCTCCTCGCCCCTAGTTAAGGAGTAGTTACATTTATATGGTCCCTAAAATTACATTCGGCCCTTTGAAGGCAACCTTGAGGCTGATGTGGCCCCCCGTGAAAATGAGTTTGACACCTGAGTCAAAGGAAAATAATAAATTCCTCAAATGCATCCACACACACCCAGAAGACACACGGACACAGGCAACAGCCTCAGTTTCCCGCCCCTCGCACCACACACCTTGAGGTCAGGAGACCTTCCAGCATGAATGGCCATCTCAGATCTTTTGCCCTGGTGCCTCTTAAAAAACCCCTAGGGTGTACGAAAACCTTTGGGACAATTTTTTGTGGACCAGTCCCTCTGCCTGTGTTCTGTTGTCACTATAAAACTGAACATTGAATAGATTCGGCTCATCTCTGCGGTTGCCAGAGATGTCAGTGCTGGTTGAAATAAAACGAACAAGCAAGTAATGAGCACGTGAGATGATCTAGCCTCTGGAGAGGTGTGGGTTGGTTAGGTGAAAAGGAAAGGGTCCGGGGAAAGGATGGATGAGGTGGCCTTGGCCTCGAGGGACTTGGGGCCCCCTGAGGGGCAGGAGAGGGAGCTTGCCTGAGGTAGCTTAAATGACCAATCAGCAGAGGATTTCAGAGCTGAAGACCTGAAGACTGACCACAGAATGGTAGGCACAACCATGAGTGTGGCTGTTCCTGAAGGCTGAAGCCCACCTTTGAGTGGAGTGCGGGCAACAGGGAAGGTTTGCTTTCCCCAGGGCTCCTGAGCCAGCTGAGGAAAGTTTTGTCTCACCTGGGTGGTGTGAGGCTTAATGCACAAGTTACAAAACACATTCCCCGGACAGCCAGGTGGGGAGCAATGAGCCCCAGTAGACACATGAGGAAACTGAAGCTCAGGGAAGTGATTAGTGACTCAGTTCAGCGGACTGAGGGACATAGGGATAGCACCTAGACCCTGGGCGTGGGGGGAGCAGGGAGGGCATAAATGGTGCCTCCCGGGCCTGCAGGAAAGGAACAAATAGGGAAGTGGAAGGTATGGTCTCTGCCCCAGAAGCAGCTGCAGAAGAGAGCTAGGGTGGCTCACACCAGCGGGTCAGGGAAGGCGGGTGGGCTGTTCAGGCAACAGGAAGGAGGCACACTTGTTGGTGGGACGGGGTGGGGGTGGGACAGCAGTGTGCAAATGGTGGTTACAGTTGGTCAAAGATAAAGATTTCTGGTCCTGGTAAGAGAAACCTCAAAAAACTTCAATTCCAGAACTGGCTTTCTGTTTCAGAGATTACTCAACTCTATTTTTTTATCTTAAAAAACGATAAAACTTTTACAAAGTTAATTCTATTCTTTTTACTACCTTGAAGCTAAGACAGGGAGAGGACAGCAGCTACCACTCCTCCAGTCTCGTGCTGTGGGGACACTGCTGAGAGCCACCCACTGGGCTCACTGAATCTCTGTTGCCTCCGGAGGCTTCTGCAGTAATACCCATGTTATCACTGGGGAAGCTGAGGCACCAATGGCCAGGCACCCAGCTCAAAGCCACTCAGCAAATAAATGAAGAGCTGAGACTTACTGAACCCAGACAGTCTCTCCAGGGCCAGCCTTTTCAGCCCGGGGCTGGTTGCTTCAGACATTGTGGCCCCCGCATGCTGGGCACCAACCACACACCCAGCCCTTTGGCTCCACTGTTGCTCTTTTCTACAAGATCTATAGAAAAACACAAAGGAAAATGAAAACACTCTGTAATCCCACAGCCCAGAGCTAACCACTATTGACATGTTGGGGAACAACCCTCTAGTTTTTCTTCTATCTACCAACATGCACATGTGATAAAAATTATTCCACACTGTTCTGTGATTTTTAATAGCTTAACAGATACATAACTGAATAAATCGCACATATTGAAGGTGTACAATTTGCTATGTCTTGACATGTGTGCACCTGTGAAATTGCCACCACAATCAAGATAGTGAAGACATCTGTCACCCCCTAAAGTTGCTTTGAGTCCCGTTCTTATCACGCCTTCCTCCACTCCCCTCCCAGTGCTGACATCCTGGAACCCAGGGGCTTCAGGCCACCATCACGGCCTGGGTAGCAGGCTCCTGGCCAAGGGGCTTGCATGAGCGCAGGCCCTCAGCACAGCACCAAGGAGTGTGAACCCTACACATTCTGCAGGCCAAAGGTTGCATTTGACTTTGTTGACTTCCTCCAGCAGCGTGGCCTGCTCTCCAGCACTTGCTGCCCCACAACCCCTGTGCTCCTAGCCCTCTTCCTCTACCCAGCCCTCCCTCATGCAGACCTATCTCCTTGGATCTTAATCTTTCACCTCCCTGAAGTCAGCCCTCATTCTCTGGTCCTTCAACCTCAAGAAGGTTGCTGGGGTTCCCAGTTACAGATGTCACAGGTGTGTTTTTAGCTATTGTTGCCCCTTCAGGTACAGCAGGAGTTGTGGTGGAGTGGGCAGGCTGTGACAGGGGTGCACAGGCTTCCTGTGAAGAAACCACACTTGCTTTTTGCTGTTTTTGACAGACAACCTTCTGAGTCTCATTACTTGAATACTTTGCTGAGCAGAGTAAGTTAATCTTCTCTCCATGACTCAGGGCCATATTTGCAACCTCATTTGCTAATGTAAGGTGGCAGATGGAGTGGGCAGTGTAGGTGGATGGGAGACCAACTGTAGCAGTTTTACTGGAACTTTCTTTCTTGCAAAGGCCACACTTGTCCTCCAGCTTCAGGAGGGGGTTGGTGATTGTGTTTCTGCCTGGCCTACTGGCAGTCTAACATGTCAGCAATTTATTCGTAGATCAAGGGCTGAAGCAGCCTTCTCTCCAGTGGCTTTCTCATCTGCCTTCAAAACAGCATCACAGACGCCTGTACTTGTGATTGCTTTACAGTTGTCAGAGGCCTTGCACACACATTTTCTCTTTTGATCTTCACAATAACCCTGTGAGAAAAACCTGGCAGGTACTCCTTCCCATTCTAGATCCTTGCTGCAGAGCAGTCTCAAAAATCAACTCCATGTCCATTAATTATGAGACAGGCAAATATAAATCCTTAAGAAGGGAGTATAGGAGTTTATCTCTGGGACCTTGGGGTACAAAGAACTTCTCAAAAGTTCACTGAGTGTTAAGAAAAGGATGACTAAATCACACTACATTAAAACGAAAAGCTGACCCCTCAGTGGATTGAGCACCAGCCTGTGAACCAAAGGGTCACAGGTTTGATTCCCAGCCAGGGCACATGCCTGGGTTGTGGGCCGGGTCCCCTGTAAGGGGCACATGAGAGGCAGCCACACATTGATGTTTCTCTTCTTCCTTTTCTCCCTCCCTTCACCTCTCTAAAAAAATAAATAAATAATAAAATCTTTAAAAATTAAATGAAATGAAAAGCTGATAATGCAGGTAAAGGAATTGTAACACGTGTCTCTCTGGGGGGTTGTGTCGGTAGTGGAGACTGTGCATGTGTGTGGACTGGGAGTGTGTGGGAACTGCCTCCACTTTCTGCTCTGTAATTTTGCTGTGAACCTGAAACTGCCCTCACAAACAAGGTCTATTTAAAAGGGAAAAAAAATAATGGAATCCTTCTGTTTCTCAAGGGAAGCTATAAAGAAAACAAAAAGATACAAATAGGAGAATAGGGGAAGATGCCTGTAACACATAACCAGTGCAAGATTAGAGTCCAGAATACAAAGACCTTCTAGAAATAAAGAAGAAAGAAGAAAAGGAAGATGAAATGCTTTTGCAAAAGAGAAAACATGCGTTGTCAGTAAACATGAAAAGATGCTTAACTACCTTAGGAATCAGGAAAATGCAAACTGAAGACACTAAGAAACACCATTTTACACCCACCTAGTTGGCAGAGGGGGCAGCGGTTCGGGCTCTCTGACCTAGGCTAGACTTGCATTTGCCTTGTAGACCCTGGTAGCAGCTCCTGGTGGGGCGCTCTACCAGGAGGTCAAGGCAGCGCCCTTTGCAATGAGACATGTAAGCAAGCCATCCAGCTGCACAAAGTAAAATGGATACATGGTGGTGTATCATATAATGGAACATGGCAGAAAATGGTAAACCTCAGCTTCATTCACTAACAAGTGAATTTCAAGGCTATAGTACGGGATGATGTATTCAGTTCCTGGAGCTGCCAGAACAAAGTACCCCAGGCTGGGTGGCTTAAACAACAGAAATAATTCTCTCACAGTTCTGGAGGCTAGAAGTCCAAGATCAAGGTGTTGGCAAGGCCATGCTCCCTCTGAAGGCTCTAGGGAAGGATCTTTCCCAGGACTGTTAGATTCTGGTAGCTTCTTGGCAACGTCACAATTGTGTTCACATGCCATTCTCCTTGTGTGCATGTCTCTGTGTCCAAACTTCCCCCTTTGTATAAGGACACCGTCACATTGGTTTAGGGCCCATCTCATCTTAACTCGATTAGCTCTGTGAAGAGCCTGTCTCCACAAAGGTCACATCCTGAAGCACAGGAGTTAGGGCTCACAGTGCAATCTTTTTTGAAGAGGCCACAGTTCAATTCATAATGAATTTTAAAAGTGGCAGAATACATATAATGAGATGCCATTTGTATAAAATTTAGGGATACCTAAGTACTTAACAGTTTAATGAAAAGGAAGAGAATGATAAATGTTAAATTGGAATAGTGGTTTCTCTTGGGTAGAGGGAAAAGGGATGTGATAGGGACTTCATCTTAAGTCAACTGGCAGTTGCATAGGTTTTAATATTCTTTATAACATATAACATCTAATAAATGTTATTTTTATTTAAGATGTATTTGCCCTGTATTTTCTCCAGGGCCTTGCACTCAGCAGGTTCTCAGAAAAGGTAGGATCCCTTCCCTCCCCCTCCCCCACTGCATTTCTTGCATAGGGCAAGTTTGGGTCTTCTCTGCCTCTCTTCCGTCAAGTGCCAACCCTTACCCACATGCCTGTCATGGAGGGGTGGCCTGGGCTGCACATCTAAGACCTGGTTTTCTGATTTTCTGATTTACTGCAGGAGAAGGGTCTGAGTTGCTGTCTTGTAGGGCTTTACTGGCACCTCCTGGGTGCCAGGATGTGACCATGAGGTCCTTGTCACTCAGACTGTCAAAAGATGGCCCCAATTGACCCTGCAGCTGTTCTGGAACCTGGCGCTTGGTTCAGTGAGCTGGAGAACTTACTCTCTGCTGTGACCCCTCCCTAGGGTGATAGACCAAGCTCAGTTTTAGCTCAATCCATCCATCAAGAGAAAGGAATATTATTCTTCCTACGTGCCTCATTTTCCTGCTTTGTGAGATGACAGGGTTGAATGAGGCCATCGCTCAGTACTGTCCAGCAACAGAGACTCTGGGCTTCTGGTACCTGTTATTTGAACCTGCAAAGTTATCCCACAGAAGCACAAAACCCCTGTTTTACTTTGCTTAAATTCCAGAGCGTTTGGTTCCCTAGCATCTGCAGAAGTTGATCTACCAGAAGTGAAGAGAGAAAGTTTGTGGCCTTATGAGCACTGAAGGGACAGACAGCAGAGCACTGGGCGAGTGGGGGCCTGTGAATAAAACACCCTCAGAAGAGGCCCCAGTCGCTGGGTGCTGTTGTGTTGGGGACTGCCCTGCCTGGCTTCAAAAGCTGTAACCCCCACTAAGACTGAGGGAGCAACCTTGGACTGTAAGCCACCAAGGAGACAAAGGCTTATCTCCCTGGCAAGAGTGCCGCTTCTGCTCCTTTCACTTCATCCATAACTGGCCCCCAATGCTTGGTCAGTTAGCCAATGATGGGTAAGATTCCCCAAGGGGGGAAGGACCTAAGACAGGCACAATCACATGGGAGGCCCCCAAGGAAGGACTTTGGGGGCCACAGCAAAAGGGGGTGATGGACCCTCACCCCTCGGCTTTGACAAAGTCTGAGTCCTCAATCCATCTGCAAGAAAATCTCCTAATCTCTTGGCTGCCTTAGTTCCCTTGCTCCCCCTAAGCCTGAAACAATGACAGAGGGTGGTGCAGCCCTGTGCTGGAAAGGGTGGGTTCCTTGGGCAATCAGGCCTAAGAAAGAATATGTAAAATCTTGTGAAACCTGCTTTGTTTAGAATGCCCTCAATTAAATGATAAGGGGCCAAGGGAGAAGTAAGTTTGTTCCTCCAAGTTTTACAGCTCTTTAGCTATCTGACCCTGACTCAAAATAGGCTCTCAGAGTTCTTTGTTATCTATCATTTGATCCTTACTTCCTGGCAATGATTAATGAGCTTTACATGAATTCTTGTGTAAAGGAACCCAGTAAAAGCCCTTTGAGGAACAGGCTCCAGGCCCTTCTCCTTTGAGAGATTGGCCACCTTTCCTCCCCAAGCAGATGTTTCTTGGTAGACTTATTCTCATCTGTGGTGGAAAGCGGGGGGTGGGGAGGTGGGGAGCCCTGTGGGCAGAGCCCCTTCTCACTGTCGGCCCCCAAATACTCAGTCTTTGACTCAGGCCCTTCCCTTCTGGGAAATTGTTCTAAGAAAATGGTCAGAATGTGGGTAATAGTGTACACATAAGGGTGTTTATCACAATATTGCTTAAAATGTTGAAAACCTTTGGAAATACTCATAATATAGTTAAGGAAAAAGTATATATAGCTGTACTTATTAAATGATATAAATTATAGACATGTAGATAGAAGTATACACGTATATACTCAAAACAGAGGAAGTATTTCATGCTATTAGCAACACTTGTCTCTGGGTGGTAGAGTAATGGGTGGTTCTGATTTCTTTGTAAGTTTTTCAAGTAATATACAAGATATATTACATCTTTAACTCTTTAGGTTTTCTGTGAGTTCAAGATTTTTGACAAACAGTTCTGTCATCTGTAGCAAAACAATAAAAATGACATTAAATTTTTTATTTATTAACAGTGGTAAAATTTTATTTTCCTTCTTCTTTTTTTTTTTTTCCATTGCTTTTAGAGACAGAGGAAGGGAGAGAAACATGGACGTGAGAGTGAAGCATCGACTGGCTGCCTCTGTCACGCACCTGGACCAGAGACTGCATGTGCCTGAACGGGGGATCGCACACACAGCCCAGGCACGTACCCCAACTGGGAGTCGAACCTGCAACCCCTCAGCTGCAGGATGACGCTCCAACCAACTGAGCCATACTCAGTTACAGGGCAAGAATGGTAAAATTTTTAATAGTGATGAAACACACATGACAACATTTACCATCTGACCGTTTTCAAGTGTACAGTTCAGCACTGCTGCGTGCATTCACATTGCTGTGCAGCCAGTCTCCAGAACTCTTTCCATCTGGCAAAAATGGGACCCTGTGCCCAGTGTGCAACTCCGCACCCCCACGCGGCCACCGCCGCTCCGCTCGTATCTCTCAGAGTGTGAGCGCTCCGGGCACCCCGCCTAAGCGCACTCGTGCAGCACTTGTATTTTGGTAACTGATTTCTTAAACTTAACATAATGTTCCCGGGATTCATCTGTGTTGTAGCATGGGTCATAATTTCCTTCCTTTTTAAGGCTGAATAATATTCTGTTATATGTGTATACCACATTTTATTTATCTATTCATCTATAGATAGACACGTGGATTGATAACACTTTGGCTATTGTGATAATGCGGCTACGAACATAGGTGCACAAATCTCTCTTCCAGACCTTACTTTCAGTTCTTTTGGGTACATACCCAGAAGTGGGATTGTTGGATCATATGGTGATTCTATTTTTAAATTTTTTGAGAAACCTCTATATTGTTTTTCTTAGTGGCTGCACCACTTTACATTCCACCAACAGTGCACCAAGATCCCAATTTCACTACATCCTGGCCAATGTTATTATTATTTTTATAGTAATATAAAAATGTCATTTTTAAAAAAAGGCAGAGCAAGCTGAAATTTTGCCCATACCCTCTGAGTGCCAGATGTTAGTTCTTGGGCTCAGTGCAGCAAGGTTACACCGAGCCTCATTACAAAAGTCCCAGCATCCCTGGTGCTTATGGCCCAGCCAGGAGACCTGCCCTGGCTGCGATCCATCACTCAGGACCCCAATGGAAAGAACTGGCCACACGCCCTAGGTTCACTTCAAGGGAGGGCCCTTGGGAGGACCTCATGCCAGAGCTTTAGCTGTGGAGAGTTTGTGAAACACCCTGTGACCGTAGGCTGTAAAGGGGTACGTTCAGGCCTGGCCTGGAAAGCACGGCAGGGTAAACCATGGCACACTATGGCTCCTTTGCTTCTGGCATCTGTGCCAGAATTCTGTGCCTGGGCTTATGTCTTTCTCATCTGATCTCTCGGCTGAAGCAGGAGTGGACCTGGGTTGATCCCAGTGAGAGCTGATTCCAAAGGCTATGCATAGAAATGGAGGTCCCTGTTCAAGCTGGAGCGTGGACAGAGATGTGTTCTTGGGCTCTGAGGAGGGTCAAATAAGTTGTAAGTGGGCAGCAGAGCAGTAGGTGGGAAGCAGAGTGTCAATCCTGTGCATCCCCGACAGACCTGTGTGATGGCTTCCTTCATGGTTGATGCCCAGGGATGCTCCACCTCCCAGAACTTTCTGCATTTGCCTGAAACAGCTGGAGGCAGAGGGATGGCCTGGTTGATCTCTGGAGGGCCCAACCAGCACAAGAATGTCACTGAACGTGTCACTTTGATGCAGGTGCCTATCACAAACACCTGTGTGTACAGTACAGTTTATTGCACATCCTGTTTTGCTTTCTGTCTGTGGCATCTGTCTCTGAGATCAGCAGGTCCCTAGGACTTCCCTTTTAGGTTTAGTAACATCAGTAGCTCCCATCTCTTTTTCTGGCCTTTGACCCTTCTGCTCGTGGTCAGTGGGACGGCAGAAGAAACAGCGAGGGACAGGCCATTGTCAACTGCCTGAGACTGTCGTGGGTGGCTCTTCCTCACACTGGGAAATTACCTCCCATTCTGATTTGAGGAAACCCATAGTCAGCCCTGGTGACTCTCATCAGACAGGAATGACTTTCCTCAGGCGAAGTGGGGAGACGTGACGCATAGTCACTAGCCTGAAGGAGGCCTTCTGGCCCATCGCCCGCAGAGTGTGCCCTGTGCCCGCATCTCCCAGAGGCAGCGGCTGCCTCTCCGCAGGAGGTCAGGGGTGGCAGTGCCCGGGGCTGCCGCATGGGTGTGCAGCCCTTGCAGCCGCGGGGCCTGTGTTCAAAGGGCCCCACGCTTGCTTTAAGGCTCTGTTGTCACTGAAATTCTTTTTTTTTTAATCCTTATGCAAGGATATGTTTATCGATGAGAGAGAGAAACACTGGTGTGAGGGAAAAACATTGATTGGTTGCCTCCCATTTGTGCCTGGACTGGGGATCATAGGTACCCAGACCTCGTCAGCCAGGGATTAACAAATCCACAACCTAGGTATGTGTCCTGACTGGGACTGAACCCACAACTGAACCCACAACTGAACCCCCAGTCAGGGCCTTATCACTAAAATTCTTAATATTTTAACACAGGGTCCCACAAATCATGTAGCTGGTCCTGCTGGTGCCTCTTGTAACGGCAGCCCTGGAGCACTGCTCCCTAGAGAAGGAATGACAAGACCATGCCACACCTAGGTAGCTCCGCCATCTCTGAAATCCCAGCTCTCTGAATTATCACTCCATGCCTCTCATTGCCTCCTGTCTGGTCTGAGAGTTATTTGCCTGCATGTGCCTTTCTATCAATATGACAGATTGCAGACTCCTCAGGCAAGGACTACCCTCCAAACAGCAGAGTGCCTGGTACTTGGTAGACAAATGTTAGTCGAAGTAACCACTGAGCACTTCAACCATGTCAGATTTTTAGTTGCAAAGGGAAAAAAACAAACAAACAGATGACTCCTGAACATGAAGAGTTAGATTTTATCAAGAAAGTGTTTGGGAAATAATGTGATGGTTTATGCAAAACCAGTCCATGGCTGAATTTCCACATTGCTTCCTCTCTAGAAGGCATTGATACTGTTGAACACCTGCTATTTCTAGGCACTGTGCAATGCACTGTAATCCATCTTCTGTTAATCCTACAACCTCTGGAGGAGGTACTTGTTTAGGGGGGCCCAGAGAGCCAAGTACCCTGCCCAAGGCCACACAGTGACAAGTAGCAGAATAGGGACTTGAATGCAAGTCCGATTTCAAAGGCCTCCTTACTGCTGTTTTGGTTTCAGGGAAGAGCCAGAGATCTGTAATTGGATGAAGGAGGGTGGGACAGCTTTCCGTAAGTAGTTAGAATTTAGGACCAAGAAGCTGATGGGTGTGTGGATTAGAGCCTGTGAATTCTTGACTCAGAGGTATTTCTGCAAAGTGTGATGGGCAAAGTGGGAAACTCTTCTTCCCTGTCTGCAGTGTGGGACACACAATAGCACCTGCCACGTGGGGTCACTATGAAGATTAATTGAGACAATTAGTGATGACTGAGACTTGCAACAAGGGGCTAGACTTTGGGGTTTTGGATTGCCATTCCCAAAGTGGGGCCTCACTGTTTTCCGGAGACTCTTTCAGCTCAACTGTAGTCTTTACCAAAAATGTCTGGCACTCTGTCTTGAACCTCTGGGGCTTGGTTGCCTTCCCAAGGTCCATTTTCCTTTCGTCCTTACTAACAGAACTCTGCACTCTGCTTTCCCGGCCTGCCTTGCCACTAGGGGAGACCATGTGACCAGTGAAAGGAGCACTCCTCGGACAGGCTGTCTGGCACAGTTCCCTTCTCTTTCTTCCTACTCTGAAAAAGTTCCTGATATTTGAAACTGCCACAACTATATTTCCATGGGGAAAGCCAAGAGAACCTCAGAGATGCCAGTCCTGACACTGCTGAAGGCCCGCCCCAGCCCGCTGTCAGATTTTCTGTTGTGTGAGACAAAGAGACCACTATTTGCTCAGGTGCCTGCAAGTCAGCTTTTCTGTTGATTGCAGCCACAGTTACGCTTCCCTCTGTTCACTCTTGGGCGCCCTGTCTTCAGTGTCAGGGGTGCCCTGAGGCCCTCAAGGGACTCTTGTGGGGCTGGGCTTTTCTCCTGTTCTTGTTCAGACTTTAGTCAGACCTTTTTGAGCTCTTGGATCCTTATCATTCTCTGACCATCATCAGTGTGCCCAATTTTTCAATTTCTTTCTCCATCTGACCTCAATTTCCTATTTCCTTTGGTTAATTTCCTCCCCCTCAAAACCATCTTCCTGTCACACACACTGAGTCAGGTCCCTTCCCCATATCATGTGGCACATAAATGGCACACCCACACACACATACATGCACACACCACATCACACTTCTCTCTTCTGGCCTCTTTGTCTTTTATTTTTGTGTTCTTAATAAATTGAGAGCCACAGATCTGAAATCCAGCTTCCTGGTTATGCTTCCACCCTGATTCCACCTGCTCCTGCTGGATGGAGAGTCCTGAATCCACATGTAGTTTTAGAGAGGAGAGGTTGCCACAGAGACCAGGCACCTTCACCAGAGCACTGGGAGCCTGCCCTTTCTTCCTCCCCAGCATTGCCCAGCTGGCTTGCCTGAGGGCACCTGCCAAAGAGGGTGTGAGAACAGGGCCTCCTCAGGATTCTTGGTAGTAATATCTGACCTTGGAGGCCAGGACTTCCAGGCTACCCTGAGAGCTATTTGGGGAAGCCTCCCCAGACTCCACCCACACTGAGCAGGCCCAGAGCTGGCCAGAGTAGCTGATACTTGAGGGAATCACCTCTTTTCTTCTGCCCGAGCTTCTTCTACTGAGGCAGCGCTGCACCCTCAGGGGCGCAGGAATGTGGGGCTGTAGCTTTGCCACTGAAATCAGGGGTGAGCTGCAAGGAACCTCTGGGGGGCGTGGCTCACTGCAGGGCATGGGGGAATGGCGCCCCTCCCTTGTGGAAATATTTTCTCCATGGGGACTTCCTGGGTTATGTCACCCATGGCTACAGGGAGCAGCCCCCAGTGTGTGGGCCTGCTCTGGGTGTCAGCAGCTCTGGTTCCTAAAACACACATCTGAAAGCTTTCTTGTCTTCCCCTGCTCTTGCTGCCCCCAGGCATTGCTTCTGTCCCGGGCAGCCTTGGTGGGCGGTGGGTGACTTAGTGTTTCTCCTGGGTGTCAGGAGGCTATGTGCTCACAGGCTGCCCCTGTGAGCACGCAGGGTCAAGTGAGACCAGCCTGTGGTCTTGCCAGGTTGGCAGCTATAGGCCATGGCTGAAGGTCAAGAAAAGAGGGGAAGGGAGGGGTACTTGGACTTTAAAGGCTCCAGACCTGAACTGGGGCCTTAGACACCACTAGGTGAGCTCTAGTGTGTTTTGGAAAGAGACCTGGTCCCAAAGGCAGAAGTCATGACTTGAAACCTGCCACGTGGCCTTGAGCAAGTTGTTTTCCCTTTAGGAGTCTCAGTTTCCTTCCCTGTGTGAGTGTTCAGCAGACTCTGCAAATCCTGCAGAGCACTTCTGCAGTCAGGGGTGCTTCTCCTGTCTGCCTCTGGCCACTCTAGACTCCCCACCTCTTCTACTCCCTCTGTAGACCCTCAAAATACTTCCCATGGAAGCTTCCCACACATCATATTAGACATACTACAACACACTGACAGCCCAATTAAATATGTTTTGCTATAGACTGTTTCAGAGGGCTTTAAAAAACTTGCTTTATAAATTACTTGGCTACTAATAACTTACTAACTTTTGATTGGTATTTTTTCAGTGATCATGGTGTATGTGATCACAGAGTTTCTAAATTTAATGTCATTGTCTTGAATACTAAATGAATTAATTTGTAAGCCATTAGCAGCTCAAAATAAAAAGTCTGATGGGAGTATTTATAGCATGAAAATCAGCCAACACTACAAATTAGTGTGATGTTAATTCATAGATTCCTATCTCCTAACTAATTTACCCCCAACCACTGGAAAGTTGTTTGTTTTAAATCTTCCCATGAGATTCAAATGTGTAGCCACCAATCTGGAAGAAATTCTTGAAGGAACCCAGACTCAGTTGCATCAGGAATGATGAATCCCCACCAGAACAAGGGAGTGCTCCCCACCTCCAGCGTCAGGCCTTGTTCTTGGTGAGTCTGACTTTAGATCAAGATCTGTTCAAAAGGGTTTAATCTCTTTAAGTTTGTGTATTTGCACTGTAGTCAGTTGGTTTGTTTTTATTGTTTTACTGTTACCATTTTATTCGGTAACCTTTAGTCTATTTAGGGTGTTTATTTTACATCTCTTTTCATCTCTCATTCACTGCTCACAGGTCCTGCTGGCAAGCAGAGATGAAGAAGGCCTGCCCAGCAGGGAGGAACTAAAGGCCAAGCAAGGTCTGTTGGGCCTTCCGGCTCCTGCAGCAGGTGGCCTGGGGGAATTCCTTGATCTTGAACTTAGGCAGCTAGGGTCTGTGGGTGGCCCTCCTTTCAAAGTTAGCTCCGCATGATTCTGGCCTCCTCAGCTGAGGAAGTCTGTGAGCACAGGAGAACTTCCTGGAGGCTGCTCAGGTCCTGCTCAGCAAAGCCTCCAGCCCTCAGAAACAGAAAGTGGGGCACAGGTGAGGGGCTATCAAGAGGCAGGGCCAATCAAGGATGGCAGGGATGATGGGATACAGGGGACAAAAGAAACAAACAAGATTTATATTTCAACACGGAGAATGCTCTAAACATGCTTGAAGTAAAAAATGCAAGTAGACAAATCATGTATGGTATATGATGCCATCCATGTGAAAACGTTCAAACATAATACGGTGTATTTTGTATACATAGGTTTATATATAAATAAAGGAGTGGAAATGTCTATATTCTTTAAAGTTTGAGAGCATACATATCAAATCCATAAACAGTAGTTACCCTTGAGAAAGTGGAGGTGGGACAAGGATTCAAAGTGATGGACAAAGAAACTTTAGATTGGTCAGTAATGTTCTAATATTTTAAAGAAAATTCATTTATGTATATAATTAAACATTTTAAAAATATAATTTTTTTGTGTAAAGGCAAAGCTTAGGACTTGAAGTTCAAGGGTGTGTGTTGAAACCATGCATCAGCACTCACTACTGTCTGCTTGTGGGGCTGTTATTAGTTACTCCTCAGGGGACACGGGCATAATAAAAATAGTGATACAATGGAATAATATTCAACCATAAAAAAAATCTTACTATTTAGAACAACATGATGGACCTAGAGGTTATTATGCTATATGAAATGTCAAATGGACTTCCACCCAAGATGGAGGCATAGGTAGATACACTGGGCCTCCTCACACAACCAAAAGAAGGACAACAACAAATTAAAAAATAAAAAATGTCCAAAACTGCCAGAAAAGCAAACTGTATGGAAATCCTACAACCAAGAAATTAAGAAGAAACGTTCATCCAGACTGGTAAGAAGGGCAGAGATGAGCAGCAGGGCAGAGACAGCACAGCAAGGTGGCTGCTGGAGGACCAGGCAGGTGAAGTGGCTGGCCACCCAGGTGGTCCCACATTCATGTGCGGATAAACCAGGAGGAACAACTGGGGAGCAAGACGGACCGCACAACCCATGGTTCTTGCATGAGAAAAGAAAGTCTCAAATTCTGGCTTTAAAAACCTGTTGGGATTGTGGCAGCAAGAGAAACCCCCAGACTCATAGGAGAGTTTATTGGAGAGACCCACAGCATCCAAGAACATACACAAGCCCACCCACCTGGGAATCAGCACCAGAAAGGCCCAATTTGCTTGTGGGTAGCAGGAGAAGTGATTGAAAGCTGGCTGAGGGCTGAGCAAGTGCCAATGTTCCCTCTCTGACCCCTTCCCCACATACACCAACACAATGCAAAAACATGGGTTGCCCTGCCCTGGCAAATACCTAATGCTCCACCCCCTACAACATAACAGGTATGCCCAGACAAAGAAATATGGACCAAGTGAAAGAACAGATCAAAACTCCATAAATAGAACTAAGCAATGAAGAGATAGCCAACTTATCAGATGCAGAGTTCAAAACATTGGTAAACAGAATGCTCACAGAAATGATTGAAGATGGTTGCAAAATAGAGGAAAAAGTGAAAGCTATGTGGGTGAAATAAAGAAAAATATACAGGAAACCAACAGTGAAGGAAAGGAAACTGGGACTCAAATCAACGGTTTGGAACAGAAGGAAGAAGGAAACACTCAACCAGAACAGAAAGAAAAAACAAGAATTCAAAAAAAATGAGGAGAGGCTTAGGAACTTCCAGGACAACTTTAAACATTCCAACATCTGAATCATAGGGATGCCAGAAGGAGAAGAGGAAGAGCAAGAAATTGAAAACTTAGTTGAAAAAATAATGAAGGAAAACTTCCCCAACCTGGCAAAGGTAATAGACTTCCAGGAAGTCCAGGAAGCTCAGAGAGTCCAAAAGAAGTTGGACCCAAGAAAGCACACACCAAGGCACATCATAATCACATTACCCAAGATTAAAGATAAGGAGAGAATCAAATGTAGCAAGAGAAAAGGAGACAGTTACCTACAAAGGAGTTCCCATAAGACTATCAGCCGATTTCTCAAAAGAACCTTTCAGGCAAGAAGGGGCTGGAAAGAAGTATTCAAAGTCATGAAAGGCAAGGGCCTTCATAGAAGATTACTGTATCCAACAAAGCTTTCATTTAGAATGGAAGGGCAGATAAAGTGCTTCCCAGATAAGGAAGGTCAAGTTCAAGGAGTTCACCATCACCAAGCCTTTATTATATAAAATGTTAAAGGGACTTATCTAAGAAAAAAAAGAAGATCAAAACTATGGACAGTTGATCAATAACAACAAACCCACAACCATCAACAACTGATTCTACAAAAACAAAACAAACTAAGCAAACAACTAGACAGGAACAGATTCAGAGAACTGGAGATCACATGGAGGGTTATCAGCAGGGAGGTGGAGGGGGAAATGGGGTAAAAGGTACAGGGAATAAGAACCATAAATGGTAGGTACAAAGTAAACTAGGGGAGGTTAAGAATAGCATAGAAGTGGAGAAGCCAAAGAACCTATATGTACAACCAATGGACATGAACTAAGGTGGGAGAATGCTGATGGGAGAGGGGGTGCAGGGCAGAAGGAAATAAAGGGGAGAAAAATATAAGACAACTGTAATGGCATAATCAGTAAAATATACTTACAAAAAAAGAAATGTCAAACAGAAAGACAAATGCCATATGATTTCAGTTATATATGGAATCTAAAGAACAAAATAAATAAACCAACAAAACAGAAGTAGACTAATAGATGCAGAGAACAAACTGAGGCTTGCCAGATGGGAGGAGGTTTGGGCTGGTGTGATAGATGATGAGATTGAGAAGTGAAACCGGAAAAGTTGGCATTTGTGCTGCTTGTCACTACCAGAACCAATAAGCAGAGACAAGGATTGAATCTTCATGGGCACTTCATTCAGATGCCAGCAATCTGAGAAGATGGTGGTTATGAACTCTAAAAACCATCTTAACATCTCATCTTAGACCTTTTTCATAAGGAAAAGAAAAGGGTAGGTAAGGGTTTTGGAATCCAGGGAAAAATTAGATAATAGGTTTGGAATTCAGGGAAAAAAGTTATTGAGGTCAAAGTGGCATAGCTTCACCTGCTGACCAGTGATTCTTTTCTGTGTCCTGGCCAGCACATGTTTCCTCCCTGTAGCACAGTGGCACAGATACCATCTTGATGACTTACAGTCCTCCTGGAGTCCTGCATTCCGGCTCCTGGAAGAACAGCTTTCTATGTGCATTAATCCCTAAGCCTATTAACTGTAACTTCAAGCTAAAAAAAAGTTTAACTCTTGAGTTCCCCCATCATTCCCCACTGTTAGTCTTAACTATCATTTCACTGAGATTAGTTTCATATGGAAGTAATCATTTTGCTGTTAAAAATGTATCTTAACATTAGAAAGTCTCTTAGGGGGTTTAGGAATGCACTTAATTGAGATTCACATAGGGACACATTGTATGCAACAAGTTATGGTATTGAAAAAGATAAAAAGAATGAAAACAAGAATTACCTCATAAGACCAGTAATACTAGGCAGCCAGGAGGTTGGTTTAGACAAATCAATACCAAATCCCTCTTTTTGTTTTATCCCTCTTTTTGTTTTATCTTGGACACTACTTAATTTACTTGCTTTACTTAACACTATGAGCTATGAATTATCAGTTAGGTTGAAATAGCAGAGTCCTTCAAGTTCTTCACATCCATGATTATGTCTTAAAAAGAGATAGTCTATAGCTGTGTGATTTTCTAATATTGCTTCTCAAACTAGTCCTAGTTCTTGACTGATGGCACTAATGGCTTGAGAGATGACATAAATCTTCTACCATAGTGTGGGCTAATCTACTTATTTCTATATTCACAAAGGTTACCAGACTTGCATTACAAATATAGTCAAAGAGCCCTGACTGGTGTGGCTCACTGGATTGAACACTGGCCTGCAAAAATGAAAGATTGCCAGTTCAATTGCCAGTCAGGGCACATGCCTGGGTTGTGGGCCAGGTTCCCGGTTGGGGGTGTCAGGAGGCAGCTGTCAAGAGGCAGCTGATCGATATATCTCTTGCACATCGATGTTTTTCTCCCTCTTCTCCCTCCCTTCCCCTCTCTAAAAATAAATAAATAAAATCTTTTAGAAAACAAATATAGTCAAAGATATGTATTCAGCAGGCCTAAAAAGGTGCAAATCACTGTTACAATCAGGTGCAAGGGAGAATTCCCATCAAGCCCAGGTGGTATGTGGCTTCTGAGGCAGAAACATTGTCAGTCTTCTTAGAAAGCATGCTCCCCTGGAACTGTTTGCTGGAACATCGGAATAAACAGTCCTTCCACATATTAGAAACCATTCTGCAGGCAATTTGACATGACTAAAGGCAGACGATACATCACTGGTGGTGGTACAATTCATCTTCACATCTGCTGAAAGCATAAAACAGTTTTTAGTACAGGTGACAAAAGTTGTACACTCTCCAGCTGGGGCTACATTAGTGACGTTTAAGGAAACACTTCCTTGTCCTTTGGAGTTACCACAGGTCCCCAGTTATAAGTATTGGAGTAGGTTATGATCTTATTGATATGCTGAAATGAAGTATAATTTTGAAGGTTTTCCAGGTAAGTACAAACACAAGACATGAAGTAAAAGTTTATTCGAAATAGGTCCCTCCTAAAAGACAAAAGTCAGAGCTATTTGGAAGATTTTTTGTTAAATAGACCCAAATATTTTCATCTCATTTGAAAGGAGCAAGTTCACCATAATATGGAGTTAAACAAAAAGTAATGAAAGGAATATAAGTGATTGTTTTCACAAGATAACTTTCCAGTCTTCTTGTGGTTCAGCGGTCCACTGTTCTTCTGGTGCTTTCTCTACTCTGGTGTGATGAATCCAAGATTTTATTCCTGCCAATTTCACCATAGTGGGGATTGGTGAGGAGTACGTCCCAAGGTTCGGTCCACTTTTCTTGTAGTTGGCTTTCTGGAGATGCTGTCATCTAAGCCTCGAGTAGCACCATGTTTCCAGGCTCAAAGGAATGTAGTGAACCTGAGGCCACAAGTCTCTAATACAAGCGAGGTCATTAATTACAGCTAACGTCTGACTTAAATGTTGTATACAGTTCTTTACCTTCACTTCTTGTTCTACTATACATACCTCCTTCCCCAGTCATAGCCTGAAATGGCCACCTCTAGACAACTTCATAAGGATGCAATTAAATCCCACTTAGAGGAGCCACCCTTATCCTGAGCAGGGCAGTAGGTAAAGCTCCACCCCAATGAAGAACAGTTTCTTGGCACAGCTTGGCTATATTTTTCTTCAAGGTGTGATTCATCTTTTCTGCCTTCCCAGAAGCCTGAGGTCTCCATGCTGTGTGGAGTCTCCACTTGATTCTCCCAAATTTGCTAGCTTTCTGTGTAATTTCTGAAGGAGAAGCAGGTCCATTATCACTTTGGATGCTGCCAGGTAGACCAAAGTGAGGAATTATTTGCCTCAGTAAGTCTTTCTTTCTTTCTTTCTTTCTTTCTTTCTTTCTTTCTTTCTTTCTTTCTTTCTTTCTTTCTTTCTTTCTTTCTTTCTTTCAAGATTTTATCTATTTTTAGAGGGGGGAGGGAGGGAGAAATAGAGAAGGAGAAATTTCAATGTGTGCTTGCCTCTCATGTTCCCCCAACTGGGGATCTGGCCCATAACCCAGGCATGTGCCCTGACTGAGAATTGAACCAGCGACCCTTTGGCTTGCAGGCCGGGCACTCAATCCACTGAGCCACACCAGCCAGGGATAGTAAGTCTTTCACTACCTCCGAGGATTTCTCTGTTCTAATAGGATAGGCTTCTACCCATCCTGAAAAGGTATCAACAAAAACTAGCAAATATTCTCACCCTTGGACCCTTGGCATCTGGGTAAAGTCTATTTGCCAATCTTTAAGTGGGCACTGCTGTTAGTATTGTTTCCTTTCTTTCTTTTGATGGAGATCTGTCTTGGCATTGTTCTTCTGGCACACAAGGCATCTAGCTATTACTTTCTGTATGGCCTTAGAAATTCTAGGACCTGTGAGCCATGGTTTAATATAGGAGGTTCATTAGTCGCTTACATAGTGAGTGGCCTGATGCAAATGCTTCATGACTGGCTCTACTAAATGTTCGGGAAGCAGTATAATTCCTTTTTTATTCTCTCTACATCTACTATTGGGACCATCTTCATCAAAATCCCTGCCCTTAGCTTTCTGTAAGTCTGTAGTTGAATATTCAAGGTCAAATTGTGACAAATCTAGAACAGGTACCAAAGGCATTATATATGTTCCTTTAGCAGCCTCTTTTACTGCTCAATCAGCCAGATTGCTTCCTCTGGCCACTTCAGTGTCCTCCTTCTGATGCCCCAGGCAGTGCATGACTGCTATCTATAAAGGCACCTGGACAGCTTCTAATGATTTTAAAATTTCTTCTGCATGCTTAATTTCCTTTTTACTGGAGGTTAACAGTCCTGTTTTCTTCCAGATTAAACCATGTGCATGCAAAATTAGGAAAGCATACCTCGAGTTGGTATTCATATTCACTCTCTTTTCACGCAACAATTCCTGTGCCCTTGTCAATGCAGTCAGTTCAGCTTTCTGAGTAGAAGTTCCTTGTCATAAGACTTTGGCTTCTACTATTCTTTCAGGAGCCACAACTGCATATGCAGCCTTTCTGTTTCCTTTGTCCATATGATTGCTTCTATCTGCATATAGAGTCCAGTCTTCCTCTTCTAGAGGATGGCCCTATAAATCAATTCTGCTAGAATAGACTTCATCAGTTATTTCAACAGAGTCATACATTAATGTGGCTGAGTCAGGCTCCAGGCGAAGGGAGGTAGGATTTACCTTACTTACAGTTTTGGAGAAGATGTTGGGACTGTCGAGAAGAATGACTTGGTATCTGCACATTCTTCCAGCAGTGAGCCACAGATTTCCTTTTTGCTCTAGCAGGCTCAACACTTGGTGGGGTGCATATCTGGTAATAGGCTGTCCCAAGAAAAACTTTTCAGCTTCCTGTAAAAGCTTGCAGGTGGCTTCCACAGCTCTCAAGCAGGCTGACCACCCCAAAGATGAGTGTGATCTAGTTTCTTTGACAAGTATGAGGAATGTCACTAAGCATTTGGGTGAGGACTCCTAGGGCAATGCCCTGCCTTTGATGAACATATAAGTGAAAGGGCTTTAGTAAATTTGGAAGCCCCTAGGGTGGTGCAAAAGCCAGGTGTGCTTTTAGGGACTCAAAACCCTGAGTGCACTCCTTTATCCATTCTAAAGGGCTATATTCCAATCCTTTCAGAGCTTCATACAATGGGTTAGCAACGAGCCCAAAGTTTGAAATCCAAATGCAACAGTAGCCTGCCATTCCCAGGAAACCTCTTAACTGTTCCTTTGTATTGTGGACTGTCATTTGAATTACGGTTTCATTTCTGTTTCCAATAAGACTCCTTTTGCCAGGTTCAAGAAGGAACCCAAGAAACCTTACAGCTTTTTGGCAAATCTGGGCCTTCTGTGCTGATGCTTTATAGCCACAAGATGCTAGATGGTTCAAGGTAGCTATAGTATTAGTTAAGTGCTGAAATGATGTCCTCATAATTAAAAGGTCATCTACATATTTTAACAGAGTTTCTCCTTTTAGCTTTAGATGCTCTTATTCCTAGATCAAGGTTTCCCAAAAAGTTGTAAGGGAGTTCCTGAACCTTTGTGGTAGGACTGTCCAGCAATACTGAGTCTTGACCTGAGATTCTAGAACCTGCCATTCAAAAGCAAACAATGGTTGAGAGTCTTGATTAACCAAGATGAAAAAGAAGGCACCTTTTAAATCCAATATTGAATACCAGAGGCTGTCCCTGGTTATACCATTCACCAAAGTACAAGTATTTGGGACAGTGGGGTGAATGTCCTGTACAATCTCATTTATGGCCCTTAAATTTTGTACAAATGGATACTCATTTGAGTGGAGTGTCTTAATGGGCAAAATCAGTGTATTACATGGAGAGTGACGGGTCTGCATAAGTCTGTATTCCCAAAACTTCTGAATTACTGGGCATATTCCTTCCAGGATCTCTTTCCACAAGGGATACTGCCTTTTACTGGGAGTCCCCATCCCTGGTTTGAGGTCAACTTTAACAGGGGAGGCTCACTTAACCCTCCCTGGCTTTTTAGCACCACACACAATGGGGTTTACCTGAGTCGCAATTTCTTCTGGCCAGGGTTGCTTTTCTTCTTCCCCCATTGGTTTCATAAGGAACTTCCAGGCATGCTCTGGATGAACCTGTAGGTGGAGCTGTCATTCTCATGGAGAGAAAGTGATTTGTGCATGAAATAGGTATAGCAAGTCCCTTCGCAGAAGAGGAATTGGACATTCAGGAATATATAAAATTTTAGGAGTTAAAACCATATCTCCTACAGCATATTCTAATGGCTTCAAGGAAAATTGGCCTTCAAATGACAACAAAGTCACAACTACCAACAACTAAACATCAAAAACAAACTAAGCAAACAACTAGAACAGGAACAGAATCACAGAAATGGAGATCACATGGAGGGTTATCAGAGGGGAGGAGGAGGCAGGAGAATGGGGGAAAAGGTACGGGAAATAATAAGCATAAATGGTAGGTACAAAATAGACAGGGGGAGGTTAAGAA
The DNA here is from genome assembly GCA_004024845.1 of Tonatia bakeri. Classification (NCBI taxonomy): domain Eukaryota; kingdom Metazoa; phylum Chordata; class Mammalia; order Chiroptera; family Phyllostomidae; genus Tonatia; species Tonatia bakeri. The sequence continues at coordinate 132,597 of PVIA01000662.1, read as the reverse complement.
TAGTATAGGAAATAGAGAAGCCAAAGAACTTATACATATGACCCATGGACATGAACTGGGGGGTGGGGGTGCAGGATAGAGGGAAGTAAAGGGAAGGAAAAAGTGGAACCACTGTAATAGCATAATCAATAAAATATACCTAGAAAAAGAAAAATTGGCTTTCAGAAATTCCAGTTACAGTTAGTTTTACTTGAAGTTCATGACGGATGACTTTAACAGGTTTTTGAGAACCTCTGGGCCTCATCGTTCACTGTTGGAGCTATTTCCTTTCCCCAGTAAAATTCTCAAGTTCTTGGACTCTGACTTCCTTTTACCTTGCTTGGGGCACTCATTTTTCCAGTGCCCCTTTCCCTGGCAATATATGCTCATTGATCAGAGGCAAATGATTTAGACTGGAGAGGGGCGGTGAGGATTGGGCATCTCTTGTCCACCTATGGAATTGCCCTGAGGACTGTTTTAAGAAAATGGTGGCCACTTGGGCCTTTCTCTGTTCCCTGTTATTATAAACTTTGAAGGAAATGTCTACTAGTTGGGAATGATTCATGCCTATTCTTCCCTTTGACTTCTGAAGTTTCTTCCTGATGTCAGGCGTACTTTAAGAGATAAAGGTCATATCATTCTAATATTTTTAGGGGCTTGTGGGTCCAAATCAGTATATTTTCTATAGGTCTGGCAGATTCTTTCAAGAAACTCAAGAGAGGTCCTCTGTAGGTTTTTGTTGTACTGCTTGTACCATATTCAGACTTTCCTGCTTAAGGACTACTTTTATTTTTAGTACATTTTATTGATTATGCTATTACAATTGTCTCATTCTTTATCTCCCCTTTATCCCTCTCTGCCCTGCACTCCCCTCCCACCAGCATTCCCCCACCTTAGTTCATGTCCATGGGTCGTACATATAAGTTCTTTGGCTTCTACATTTCCCATACTATTCTTAACACCCCCTTCTATTTTCTACCTACCATCTATGCTACTTTTCCCTGTGCCTTTTCCCCATTCCCCTCTTCCCCTTCCCTGGTGATAACCCTCCATGTGATCTCCATTTTTGTGGTTCTGTTCCGGTTCTAGTTATTTGCTTAGCTCATTTTTGTTTTTCTTTTTGTTTTTTAGACTCAGTTTTTGATAGTTGTGGGTTTGTTGTAATTGATCAACTGTCCATAGTTTTGATCTTCTTTTTCTGAGATAAGTCCCTTTAATATTTTATATAATAAGGGCTTGGTGATAATGAACTCCTTGAACTTGGCCTTATCTGGGAAACACTTTATCTGCCCTTCCATTCTAAAGGATAGCTTTGCTGGATAGAATAATTGATAGAATAATCTTGGATGTAGGTCCTTCCTTGCCTTTCATGACTTCAAACACTTCTTTCTAGCCCCTTCTTGCCTGCAAGGTTTCTTTTGAGAAATCAGCTGATAGTCTTATGGGAACTCCTTTGTAGGTAACTGTCTCCTTTTTTCTTGCTGCTTCTAAGGTTCTCCCCTTATCTTTAATCTTGGGTAATGTAATTATGATGTGTCTTGGGTCCAACTTCTTTGGGACTCTGAGCTTCCTGGACTTCCTGGAAGTCTATTTCCTTTGCCAGATTGGGGAAGTTTTTCTTCATTGTTTGTTCAAATAAGTTTTCGATTTCTTGCTCTCCCTCTTCTCCTTCTGGAACTGCTATGATTTGGATGTTGGAATGTTTAAAGTTGTCCCAGAACATTTAAAGTTGTTCCTAAGCCTGTCCTCAATTTTCTGAATTCTTGTTTCTTCATTCTCTTCCAGTTGAGTGTTTATTTCTTCCTTCTGCTTCAAACTGTTGAATTGAGTCCTGGTTTCCTTCCCGACACTGTTGGTTCCCTGTGTAATTTTTTTTATTTCACTTTTCATAGCCTTCACTTTTTCCTCTATTTTGCGACCATATACAACCAATTCTGTGAGCACTCTGATTACCAGTGTTTCAAACTCTGCATCTGTTATTTCTTTTTTTAATTTATTTTTTAAAGATTCTATTTATTTCTTTTTAGAGAGAGGGAAGGGAGGAAGAAAGAGATGGAGAGAAACATCTATGTGTGGTTGCCTCTCTCGCACCCCCCCAATGGGGACTTGACTCTCAACCCAGGCATGTGCCCTGACTGGAAATCAAACCAGCAACACTTTGGTTCATAGGCTGGGGGTCAATCCACTGAGCCTCACCAGCCAGGACTTGACCTGTTCTTTCAATTGGGTCATATTTTTTTGTCTTGGCACACCTGTTACGTTCTAAGAGGTGGAGCCTTTGGTATTCGCCTGGGTGGGGCAACCCACGTCACTGCATTGTGGTGCTCTCTGTGGGGGAGGTGCTGGAGAGAGAACAATGCTGCTTGCTGAGCTCTTGCCCTGCTTTCAGTCACTTCTCTGCTACTCCCAAGTAAACTGGGCCCTTCTGATGCTGAATTCCTCGTGAGTGGACTTGTTTATGTTGTGGGACCCCATTGGTCTCTCCAATGAACTCTCCTGTGAGGCTGAGTTTTTCCTGCTGCTGTAACCCCCACAGGTTTTTTCAGCCACAGGTTTTTAGATTTTACTTTCTTGCGTTGTACCCCTGGGTTGCGCAGTCTGTCTCACTTCTTAGTTGTTCCTCCCAGCTTATCTGCACCTGAATGTGGAACTGCCCAGTCCACTGCCTTGCCACTCATCCTCTCTGCCCCAGCTGCCCATCTCTGCCCCTCCTACTGGTCTAGATGACTGTTTCTTCTTTAAGTCCTTGGTTGTCAGACTTGCATACAGTTTGATTTTCTGGCAGTTCTGGTTGCTTTTTGTTTTTAAATTTATTGTTGCCCTTCTTTTGGTTGTACGAGGAAGCAAAGTATATCTACCTACACCTCCATCTTGGCTGGAAGTTGGAGGACTCCTTTCTTCAGTCCCTCAAAGATGCATGTCTTATAATGCTCTGAAGGAGGAAGTCCATTCTCATTAGGGTTCCAGTTGGGCATGGTAAAGGTATTGATTTAATAGGGTTGACAGCCCCATATGGATTTTCTTGGTGCAGAGTCTGAACCTCTTCATCTGCCTTATCCAATACCAACCTCCAGTCATCCCCCATAAGCAAAATCTTCAGTAAGTCTTGGGTGTCTGCTCATTTGGGATGATGGGTGGCAAAAATTGATATAACTAAACCAGTCATTTTAGTAGGATGATCTCTATAGGAAAGATTTGAGTTTTTCCAGTTTAACACATCCAATGTATTGTAAAAAACGGAGTTTGTGCTCTGTGATATCCAACAGACTAGCCCTCTGGCCTTACTCCCACTGAGTCTCTGCAAAGTATATTGCCCTGCCCCAGCAGGTTCTTGTCCTCCACCAAATTTGGCTCCCTGATGCATCTGAGACAGAAAGACCAGTTCAAGTTCACCTCTTCTGGATCCCTTGGCTGAGTAAGAAGGAAGATCCTCCAGGGATGGGGGAGCCATGGGAACCATGACCGTGCTCAGAGCAGCCATAACATTGTGATCTTCCTGGTCCCTCCCTTCTCGGCTTCTGCCACCTGCCACAGGCAAATTCCATTTTCTGTGGACAATTAATCTATTTCCTTTTAATCCTTCATTTGTATTATATAAAGTCATAAAAGCCTGTATATAAGGTATTTCACTCCATTTCCCTGATCTGTGATGAAACAACTCTAATTGCAGTATAATACAGTAGTTTAAAGACCCATTCAGCAGCCAGTACTCTCCTAAATCCAGTTTATACATAAGGCAAGCAGTATTACAATAAAAAAATCATTTTCTTTTTAGTCATAGGTTCATAACCATAAATCAACCAATCAGCCAAAATTCACCCCAAAGGGCTGTTTCCCAGAACAGAGGGTCCCCCTCCCATTCTATCTGACAAAGCTCTGTGATATCACACAAACCAGAAGGCTCCTTAATTCCTGAAGACTGATCTAAGTCATGACCCAGGATTGTAATCCTGAACCAGGAAGTGCAGCAATTCAATTGAAAGTGAAGACGATGGGGAGTGCCAACAATTGGAAAAGGAGGATCCCCAAGTGAAATCACTTGGCAGCTGCTAGGGACTCTTCAAATTCACACCCCGGGGCTCCCCAGTCTAGACAGCCAATAGGACTTCCTGCCAAATACTCAGATTTACCAGGGAGTCCCAAAGCTGTCCCAGGAGTTGCCAGAATATGAAACTGAAAAAGTTGGCATTCGTGCTGCTTGTCACTACCAGAACCAATAAGTAGAGACAAGGATTGAATCTTCAAGGGCACTTCATTCAGATGCCAGCAATCTGAGAAGATGGTCGGTTATACACCCTAAAATCCATCTTAACATATCATCTCAAGCAGACATTTCTTATAAGGAGAAGAAAAGGGTAGGGAAGGGGCTTGGAATCCAGGGGAAAAGTAGATAAGGGGTTTGGAATTCATGAACAAGATTAAGCAGATAAAAGTGGTATCCCTTCATCTGCTGACCAGTGACTTTTTTTTTATCTGCATCCTGGTCGTGGTTCCTACCTGAAGCATAATGGTTCAGATATCATCTTAATTGCTTGCAGTCCTCCTGGGGTCATGCATTCCAGTTCCTGGAGCAATAGCTTTCTATATGCATTAATCACTAAACCTATTAACTATAACTTAAAGCCAAAAATTTTTTTAACTCTTAGGGAAAAGGATTCATGGACATACACAACAATGTGGTGATTGCTGGGGGAGGGGGTATAAGAAGACTAAATGGTAGTGGGAAAAATATAATAAAGATTATATATTTTAAAAAATTGTTTTAACTCTTGAGTTCCCCCATCAGAAGTACAGATTGGTAGTTACTAAATAGTCACAGGGGTTTAAAGTACAGCACAGGGAATATAGTCAATAATATTGTAATAACTATGTATGATGTCAGGTAGGTACTAGAATTCTCAGGAAATCACTTCATAAATTATATAATTGTCTAACCACTATGCTGTTTATCTAAAAATAATATAAAATAATATTAAATGCCAACTATAATTGGAAAATAAAAATAACTGTAATTGAGAAATTAAAAAAGAAAAACAACAACAATAAGTAAATAAATAAATGAATGAATAAATAAATAGTAGCTTGAGGGCTCTCTAAAAAACTGGTGGACAAAAGTATAGATAGATAGATAGATAGATAGATAGATAGACAAATATATGTTGTAATGTACATTTTGATTCTATAAACAATTGAGGGTCTCTGTAAAGACAAACTCAATGTAAAATTCAAGATCTCTTCCTAAAGACAGAGAAAAGAGAGTGATCATGAAGGAGTCACCTTGAGTTCCTGGAAAATAGGTCATATCAGAGACTGACATTACTTCCTTTGTTCACAGGGGAAGGGAAGCCAAGAAGCAAACATTATGATGCTTTTTCTGTGTTCCAGGTGTACTCAGATCTCACAACACCCTAAGAATTAGATTTCTCATTTTACATATATGAAAACCTGAAACAGGTTCAGTAATGTTAAGAAACCTACCTCAGAGGGACGTTGAAGATCTGAATTCCAACCTAGCTTTATCCGTATCATAAGTAGCTCCCAGCAGGAGCAGTAGCAGTAACAACCACTAATACCCTGGGATGTCATTTAATCATCATAAGATAATACGTTTTAGTGCTCACATTTTACAAGTGAAGAGAATGGGATGCTAGAGAGGTTGAGTAAGCTAGCCTGAAGTCATAGGTCTGTCTCATTCCAAAGTCCAAGCTCTTAACCATGCCACTTAATGGCCACCTTCCTCCACATACCCACCCTCCAAACCCCAGATTTTGGCCTCTGCCCCAGGGGGAGATTCCATTAGAATCTCTGAAGAGTGGAAAGGGAGAGAGCAGCCATATACAATTCCTGGTGGCAACCATTGCTCCGGGCTTGGTTAGTAGATCGGGTTTGACTGGTTTATGGGGTGGGGTACATAGACTCCCAGGCCATTTGGATTTCAGCAAGGCTTTCAATGCTCTTCAGAGCCTGGATCAAGAAGGAGACATGAGAGATAAAAATGAAAACTTCTTATATATATAGTACGTTGAATTGTGCCCCTCCAAAAGATGCTGAAGTCCTCACCCTTGGTGCCTGTAAATGTGAATTTATTTGGAAATAGGGTCTTTGCATATGTAATCTAGTTAGGATGAACATGTGCTGGATTGACATGAGCCCTAAATCCACCCCCTGGAGCCTTATGTGAGGGAAGAATGCCATCTGAAGATGAAGGCAGAGGTGGAGTCATGCAAGCTACAAACCAGTAACGTCATGGATTGCCAGCAACCAGCAAATGTTATAAAGAGACAAAGAAGGATTCTCTGTAGAATCTTTGGGAAAAGCGTGACTCTGCTGACACTCATTAGGACCTCTAGTCTCCAGAACTGTGAGAGAATGAATTTCTGTTGTTGTAAGCCATTCAGTTTGTTGATAATGTGTTCTGGTAGCCCTAGGAAACTAAGCAATCTGGTTGCTCCACAGCTGATTGGGCAATCACAGTATATCATGTGGACTTGGGTAGTGGGACAGAGGGCTTTATCCTTGACCCTAATTTATTTTATTATCTTCTTGGATGAAAATAAAGAAAATGTCTGCCAATAGGCGGATTATGCAAAACCTGGAGGGGTGGAAACCTGTCTTCAATACTTTAAAGACAGGATCTATACTCAGAAACACCTCAGTGAACTGCAATAGTGGACCAAATTTTATAAGTTGAAGTTTAACAAGGACAGAGCCCTTTATTTACATTTAAATAATCAATGGCATGAATGCAGAATGGTGAACCCCTGGCTTAATGACAGCTCTTATAATAAAAGGTGTTGACTGCAGCTGAGTATGAGCCAACAATGCACTGTGGTCACTAAAGCAGCTAGTATACCCTTAAGGTGCTTCACTGACAAGGAGAAATGAAATGAGCATCCCATGGGTCTTAGGCTGGTCAGGCCACACATCTGGAACTTCATTCAGCTCTGGGTACTACGTCATAGTATTTTGACATCGCTTAGCATCCAGAGAAAGAGAGCCAGGAAAGTGCAGGGTCCAGAAACTCTTATGCAAGGAAAATTAGGTGATCTAAGCTTGTTTCCTCAGAGATAAAAAAAGATGTGGGAACATGGAACATGTCTTTAAATACCAGATGGCTCTCACGAAACAGAAGGAATGAGCCAATTGTATAGTGGTCAGAAGGTTCCTACCCAGTAGCTCCTGCACAGATGAAGGTAAGCAGCAATCTGTCTTCAGACAAGGGCACAACTCTTGGCTTTGCAGCATTTATCCTCACTTTGTCTAATGACAACACCTACATTTCCTTTGTGAGACCACTCAACCCCCCTTGGCCTATGGTTCCAGAGGTTGGCATGTGACTTATGCTTAGCGAATAAGAGTACTATATCCCTTTGGCCACAGCGGTCTGTCCAGGGGTACGCATGTGACCCAAACCAGACCAATGAGTGTCTATCCCAGGCATTTTGTTGCAGTTACCAGGCAGAGACACTTTCCTTCCATTAGGATTGTGAAGCTTGTGGGATAAAAACCTGGAGGTGCCGGAGGCCAGCTTACCAAGATACGAGAGAAGCCTGCTTGAGAATGAAGTCAAAACAGGAAATAGAGCCAAGGAATGGAGAAAGTTCTCTGCTGGTGCCATGTGAACACCTGGATCCAGCCATGACTGAAGCTTATTTGTGACATGACACATTTCCATCCCCTTTTACGCTTTCACCGATTTTGAGTTGAGGCTTTGTCCTTTGCAATCAGGTATCACAATATATACATCCACCTGCAAGAATAGCAAGCTGTCTGATGAAGATGTCATATGGAAGGAATTATAATGGTTAACATTTATTGGATACCTTCTATATGTAGAAATCGTGGTATGTTTTATGTGTATTTTTGATAGAGTTATACTTGCAAATAGTTTAATGAGTTAAATAGTTCTATAAGACTTGCTGTGAAAAAAAACCATCTCTTGCAACACAGACCCTATTTGCAACTTTTTTAGCTGATTCTTTATCTATTGACTTTTTACTGCGGATGATTAGGATTTAGCTCATTTTTTGCTCTCCCTGTCTCCACCACACAGGTTTAGCCAAACAAGCTTCCCATGTCCTCTTCCTCCCAATTAGTTATGTTGTAATTTTGTTTAGATCAATGTCCACTCTTTCTATTTTGACTTTGACAACTCTTTTCACAGCTCTTGTACTATATTACAATTATTTTTTCCTGCACAACATCTTATTTTTTGCTAGAGTTAATAATTATCTTACTTTTTCATTTGTTCAGTATTTTGTATATTTATTAGTGATTCAACCTCAAAGTCTCCCCCATTTGTGTGTAAATCTGTAGTGAATATGCTGAAAAATTTAGGTGTTCTTTCAATGTTCTGAGAGGCTCCGATCTGGACCAGTCACCTCCAGGTTTCCACCACAGCTGTTGTCTTGGAATCTCCCCTCACCATCAGCTAGAGAGTCCCTTTGCTCCTCACTCTATACATTTTTGGTTCCTGGATCCTATTTCTTCTTTCTTGATTTACATTCCTGTTTTGGCAGAACACATCCTCAAGTAACTTCCTGAGAAAACTGATGCATTGGAGGTACATTTTTGAGATCATCACTAAAAATGTTTCACACTCACACTGGCGAAAGGGAGGAGGAGCAGAGGTGAGGAGGCTATGGCTGGTGTCCAGGTGAATCTGGGGTGAGGTCGATTTGACTCAGGGGGCTTCTAGAATGTCTGTGAAAAGCAGTTCAGCCTGTCTGAGAGCCAGATGAATAGAGGGAAGGGAGGGAGAAGGAAATGCATATGAGAGCGGGGAGATGCCGCAAGGGCCAGAGCGATCAGCCTCCATGGATACCTGCTGACTGGCTAGGTAAAGGCAGAGCAGGCAGGGTGTTGCTCCTGAGTTATCAGAAATTCGGCAGGGTTAAGTAGCAACCTTTGGAGCTTAAGAACAATGGTTGAAATAGAGATATCAGCCACCACTTTGGGTCCCTGGTTTGAACCCAGGAGGTCCATTTTTAAGTCCTATTATTGTTCTTTCACATCTGTTAGATGTCTTCCCATCTGTGGCTTGCAGCCAAGGTTTAGCTCCAGACCCAGGACTTAGAACTCTAGAGGGGCTTCTCAAACCCTCCCTCACATCAACCCAGCAGCTTCCAGAGCTAGGCCCCACTTTGTCCATCTGAAGTTCATGGAAGCCTTTAAGGGCTTGAACTGCCTGTCGCTGATCTGCCAGCCTCATCATGCTCTCCTTCTTTACGTGACTGTGGGCCAATGAGTCACTTCTCAGTCTTCTGTCTGTAAAATGAGGAGGTTGGATTAGCTGCTTTCCATAGTCCTTACCAGTGCCGTCTTGCTGAAATTCCATCTCCCACTCACTTTGCTGGGTTCTTCAGCCTCCGGGCTGTTTCTGCAACATACATTCCAGCCACCCTGATGGCTGTCTGCATTCCCTCCTTCCCTCTGTTCAAGCCTGCCCCAGACTTCGGTAGAGGCTGCAGTGAGCTCAGCCCCTTACCTTAATTCCATAAACCTTTTTTAAGGTTTGGTCTTGTTCCTAGAAAAACACTTAAGTCTTAGGCACAGGGTGTCTTAACCTAGGATCTGCCCAGCATACCATGAGCCAAGTAGAGTCTTCTAGAAGTCATATAGTCTGTCCCTCTGTTCTAGGCTGGGCTTTATTCATCAGAGATAATCTTTAAACAGGCACAAAAGAAAACTTGACATCTTTATATAATATGTTCATATTTTGCAGTTCCTCAAAAGTGAGGTTCTTAGATCTAGCCTAAATCCTCCAGTAAGACTTGAAACAGAGCAGAGCTACATTTCTAAGGGCACCTGGAAAGAAGACTCAGGTGGGGTCATGCCTCACTCTCCTTTCTTTCTCCACAATAGGGGCCCAAGCCTTCAGGCAGGAAGGAGACCCCTTCCTTTCACCCCCTGCCCTTTCTGAGTAGGCTCAGCCCACACTTGCCTGGGTTGCAGCTGATCTTAGCACCTGGAAGGTCTGAAGATATTATCTAACAGGTCTTGACCAGACCTTCTGGTTCCGCAAGTACAGCCTGCAGGTTAAAAATTGTTCTAAAAATGCAGTGCAGTTGCCTAAACACACAGTCCTAGCAGAGGAGGCCTGGGGGCAGAAGCCACAGTCAGCAGGAGAATATGTTTTTCACAGGAACTTTGGGCCCAGTACTCTGACCCCAAAGGGAACGTTCAACTCAGGGACCAGCGGCACATGCCTGCTCCCCAGAAACAGGGGTTATGACCTAACATCCTCTGAGCTGTTTTCTCTAGAACCTACTCTGTCTCCCTCTGGCCCCTCCCCCATAACCCTGTCCAGTCCCTCTTCGTATGTACATCAGAGTCTTGAGTTTTGGTTTTTTGATGTCATGTTTCATTTCCATATTTTAGGCACCTCTAACCTTCCCTTACTTATTTTCTGGCCCCTTCATTCTTTTCCTCTGTCCACTCCTTGCCTCCACTCCCCTCTACGCACTAAGTAAAGGGAATAAGGATTATGCTCTCCTCCTTAAACTCTGCCCCTCACCCTACGAAGCCTCTGGGAATTGGTCTGGTGGAAGGAGGTAGCCTCTGGTCCCTCCATTGAGATTTCAAGGAATTCCCTTTACCTCTCACCCTCTGAAAAAGGGATACGATAATATCCACTGTATTCTCTGTCCCACAAAGTGGTTGTGAAAATCAAAAGAGATGACACTAACTTTTGTCTTCTACCTTCTTGAACATGTATAATACAGTTATAATAACTCTTTTTGTCTACTAATCCTATCACATGTGTTGTTTCTGGGTCGGTTTCAATTGACTGATATTTCTTCTCATTATAGACCATAACTTCCTGCTTTTTTGCATGCCTGGCGATCTTTTACTGGACATCAGACATTGTGAATTTTACCTTTTTGGGTGCTAGATATTTTTTATTCCTGTATATGTTCTTGAATTTTGCTGTAGAACACAATTAATTTTCTTGGAAACAAGGACTTTGAAGTTATTTTCCTTCAGTTCATTTGTTACATATTTATTAAGCACCTGTAATTTGCCAGGCATTGTAGGTTCTGGGGTATGTAAAGAAGCATGAAAGACATTTTGGCCCTGGATGGTGTGGCTCAGTGGATTGACCATGGACCTGTGAATCAAAAGGTTGCAGGTTCAATTCCCAGTCAGGGCACATGCCTGGGTTGTGGGCCAGGACCTCGCTTGGGGGCATGCAAGAGGCAACTAATCAATGTTTCTCTCATACAACAATGTATTTCTCCTTCTCTTCCTCTCTCTCTAAAAACAAATAAACAAAATCTTTTTAAAAACCCCACAAAACAATGAAACACTCATGGAGTGGTCCATAAACCTGTTCATCAGAACTACATGGAGGACTTAATGAAAAACAAACTCCCAACGTCCACCCTGACCCAACCCACAGGGTTAGGATTTGTAAAGATGGGGCCCAAGGAGGCAGGGGTGTTGCCTATGTTTTTTTAGCTTCTCAGATGAGCCTGACCTCCAGGGTTGGAAACCAGTGTGTTGTTGGTGATGGAAGGAGCTGAGGGTTGGCTGAGAGGAGGGGGGGAAAGTGAGTATACACCTGGGGAAGACTTGGATGGGCCCCAGTGAGGAAGGCGGGGGAAGAAGGGAAGCAAGAGGGCATCTCCCTCTCGCTCCTTGACTAAGTCTGCCCAGATACATGTTTCCACACTGGCCAGTGATTGATGACTGTGATACATTCTTTTAAAAAGTAATAAAAGGAACCCCAAAGGAAATATAGCAGCTCTGATCAATTCTTCATGATAGAAATGCTTCTCCCCTTGACTATGGTATTTTATAGGATATTTCAGTCACTGATCAGCCTTTCCCTATTTGTTTTGTCTTAGAGAATTGCTATAAAAGTAGGCCTATGTTTTCCACTTTGTTCTTGGTGTAGATATAAATAAAAAAAAGTTGGTTTGTTTCTTTATATATTAGTGATATTTATACTGATGTTTATAAACCAGTTACTAAGTTTTATTGCCTGGAAATCAAATTCATGCCCATTAAGAATTGAGCATTAAAAAAAATAGACAAAAATCTAATGCCTCCAACCTTGATGATTTTCATATACACATTTTTTTTAAAAGCTTTAAAAGGGTCTTTTAGGAGCCATAATCTCATGTTCAGCAAGTCCTTCATTCCACTACAGTATCTCTTCTGTCAAATTTAAAGTCAGATGAATACTTGTAACTTTTGAAATTTAATCTTTATTGTATTTTTTCCCATTACCATTTAGTTACCTTTTACCCCCACCTATGAATACCTGTAATATTATTTTTTATCTTTTTTTTTTTAACAGTTTGCACTCTTTATTTAATGGGCAGAATTTCAGCGTTTGTTTTTGAAAATCCCCTGGGACTCTAATATGGAAACATCACTGTGCTAGAGAAACATTGATGGGCTGCCTCTCACACGCTCCCAACGGGGGACCTGGCCCACGACCCAGGCGTGTGCCCTGACCAGAATCCAACCGGCGGCCTTTTGGTTCACAGGCTGGCACTCAATCCACGGAGCCACACCAGCCAGGGCTGTAATTTTAAGATGTTAACAATGACTTTGTTTTTCATTCAACAATAATTTGAGCAGTCAGGCACTGCTGATGGTAAGAGCAGTGAACCAAACATACAAAAATCCTGATGCACTTGCATTCCAATTAGAAAAGGATAATAAGCTAAATTAACTGGATGAAATAAGAGCATGATTTGCATAGTAGATAGCAATAAAATGCTAAGGAGAAAAAAACAAAAATCAGGATGAGTAATACAAAATAAGAGATAAGGGGTTGGACTTGGAATTTTAGGTAGGAGAGCCTAAAAGATCTCCTGCAAAGATAATGCTTCAAACTTCCCATCATAGATTTCAAAGGTATGCAAAGTTAGAATAATAAAATGAAATATATATATAAAAAACTCTGTTTTAAGAAATATTAATATTTTACCAATGTAGTTTTACATATGTTTCCCCAAACTTTTGTTTGTTTTCTCTCCTGGGGTATTTTATTTTATTTTAGACAGAGGCAAAGGGAGGGAGAAAGAGAGGAGGAGAAACATCAATGTGTGGTTTTCTCTCGTGCACCCCTCACTGGGGACCTGGCCCTCAATCTAGGCGTGTGTCCTGACTGGGAATCAAACTGGTGATGCTTTGGTTCACAGGCTGGTGCTCAATCCACTGAGCCACACCAGTGAGTCACACACTGGAGTGATATTAGACTGGACAAAAGATTAGATTTGTAAATAGCTAATCAAGAGTGATAATGGGCAAAGGACAGGAATTAAATTTTTTAAAGACTTTATTTATTTAGAGAAAGGGAAGGGAGGGAGAAAGAGAAGGAGAGAAACATCGATGTATGAGAGACGCATTGATCCATCACCTCTTGTACTCCTTCAACTGGGGGCCTGGCCTGCAACCCAGGCATGTGCCCTGACTGGGAATCAAACTGGCAACCCTTTGATTCACAGTCCAGTGCTCAATCCCCTGAGCCACAGCAGCCAGGGCATATGTTTATCTTTAACAGCAAAAAGAAGCAAACTAAATATTCAACAGTAAAAAAAAATGACAGAATAAATGATGTTTCATTAACTTGGAAGCTGTCATTAAAAATTCTATGTCTGACCTGACTGGTGTGGCTCGGTTGGTTGGACATCATCTCACAAAGTGAAAAATTGCCATTTTGATTCCCAGTGAGGGCACATGCCTAGGTTGTGGGTTCAGTCCCTGGTTGGGGCATGTGCAAGAGACAACCAAGAAAAAAAAATATGTCTGAAGACTACAGGATTATAAAGGAACATTTACAATGAAAATGTTAAATGACACGCAAAATGTAAAAGAGATCACTGTAACTGCATGATATAAAATATGTATGTATTTGGACAAACAGGAAAAACTAGACAGGAAAATAAATAACATTGCCCTGACCAGTATGACTTAGTTCATTGGGCAGCTTTCCTCAAAGCTCAAGGTCACTGGTTCAATTCCAGTTAGGGCACATGCCTGGGTTGCAGTTCCATCCCAGGTCAGGGCATGTAGGAGAGGCAACCGACTGATATTTCTCTCCCTCTCTTTCTCCCTTCCCCAGTCTAAAAATAAATAAATAAAATATTTTTTTAAAAGCTTAAAAAATAACATCATTGGGCCAGAATGCCCAGAACATAGATGATTTTTTCTTTAAAATTCCCTTTAATATCTTTACACTATTTTTATAATAATTCTTTTTAAAGAGAAGTCAGGATGTGGGGAAACATTTAAGATGATGTGGAAAATATGCCCACATACCATCTCCTGTCTTGAAGTCTTGCCTAAGCCTTCAGCCTCCTGCCTGACCCTGGCTGCCCTACACCCTGGGAGCCAGACAGGTAAATCCCATTTCACTCAGGCACTAGCAGGCCCCAGCACCTCGAGCACAGCTAGGCCGGCTGCTTCCCTTACTGATCCCGTCACCCTGCCAAGCTCTTAAATACTTCATCTCTGTTTAATCCTCACAATTCAGTGAGGTAAGTGCGATGATCTCTATTTTCTAGATTTAATGCTCACTTATAGAAAGTTGGGTAACTTGTCCAAGGTCACAGAGTGGATAAGCAACAGAGCCAAATCCAAGCCTCTGCCCTTCACCTCCGTGCTGCATTGCTGTGCTGGGTTCTCAGGGAAGTTCTGCCACAAGGCTTGTTGCACAGTAGAGTGAACGCCCCAACTTCTCTGGTCTCCTGGTCATTCTTAGGTAACAAGGTGAGGCATCTGAGAGAGGAACCTGCCTCCCTGGATCTGGACTTAGAGCAGTGCAGAGGGTGGTGTGCCATCACCTCCACTGATTCACTCATTCATTCATTCATTCATTCATTCATTCATTCATTCCATACACGTCTACTGAGCTCTCTCTATGAGCCAGGCACTATACTACCTCTGGGATACACATAATAAGACATAGTCCCCATCTGACAAAGGGAGGAAGACACATTGACAGAGAAATATAATGAAATACTCTCTCCATTCAAATGTCACCTCCTCAGAGAAGTTGTGCTGGACCATGTTACCTAAAGCATCTCTCCACATCCATTCACTCTTCCATTATTCTGTTGGTTCTTCATATAAGTTGTTACTGTCTGAATTCTGTTAGTATTTATAATTCCCACGAAGACAAGGACTCTGCTTGCTTGCCTCTGTATTTCCCAGGGCTTAGCACAGAGTAAATGCTTTATGCATATTGTTTACTGAATTATCTGAATGAGTGAACGTGTCGCAGGTACCACTTGTAGAGCTGAGCTGAGCTGAGCCGAGCAAGGAGAGAGGGTAATAACCTCAACGGGAGGAGAAGTGGCAGAGAAATCATACACGGGCAATTTGGGAAATGTACTTCTTTGGCAAGAGGTCATGAACATACTTAAGACCCTTCAAACCCAAAAGAGAGGTAGGTAGGAGAAGACAGTCAGTAGTCCATGGTCTTAGATTTCACCTGTTTTAGAGACATGCTCTAAAAGATTGCATTCTCCTCAAACTAGCAGTTTATCTCCTATAATGTGGCCTGAGCAAATAATGACAAAATGAGAACAAAGATGAGTACAACGACATTCATCACAGCATTGTTGATGATGACAAAAAGCTGTAAAAAGCCTGTCCAACCGTAAGGGAATGGTTAAATGATAAGTGAGTCGTGTGACGGAATAGTATGTACTCATTAGAATGCATATGTAGATGTATACATTTATAGACTAGAAAAGACACTCAAAATGAAGATTTCATGAAAAACACATTTCCAAGTAGTAGTCTGGAAATTGTTTTATTCAGTTTGATGTTCTTTTATTTTGACAATTATCTATGTATGAGACAAAAATATATTGGTTATGTCTGGTTATGACTTGCTTATTTTTCTGCTTATCTTTTTCTTAAAATGTCTGCAATAAATATAAATGACTTGGACAAAAAAAAGAAAGAAAGAAAAGAAAAGAAGGTCTAGGCTTTCCTCTGGAGATGAGAGTTAGGCAGTATGGCCCAGCACGTATGACTTGAATAAAGGGAAGAGCATCTGCGATTCAAAAGAGCAGAGTCCTCAGGGGAGAAACCTCAGCTCCCACGCATCCTCAGAAGAAACGAAATCCTCATGAACCTGCAGATATTGAAACCCAGTCAACTAACTCTAATCGTCTTAGTGTTCATTCAATACATTCAAGGCTTAGCCTGCCAGATGCAGGGATAATGGGATTAAAATGCAAAATTGATTTCAAGATCACAGGGTCTGTTCTAGGTGTGCCAGTGAGGGGTAGAGTTCAATCCCTTCGCCCTATCCCCAACCCAGGCCTCCAAGCAAGTGCCAGCCCTTCTAAGCACTGGTGTGTCTGATCCTCACAGAGCAGAGGTGTGGCGGAGCTTCCTTCCTGGGGACTCCCTTTCCTGTTAATCCTCATTCAGGGAATTCTTCTTTACACCAAATTAAGTTTTCTGTCACCATAATTATAAATATAATGTACTCATTGTTTTCCTTTGATTATAGAATACTTGAAAGATATAAAAATGTATGTACTTGGAATATATTAAATATAAGGAAGAAAAACATCCTTGATCAACCTATGCCCTAGAAATATAACCACTAATTTTTTAGTAGATTTTTTCTGCACTTCAGTTCATACAGACAGGCATAATTGGCATGACCCTGTATCTCCTGTGGGATCCTGATCTCCCCATTTACCATCAGTCCCTAAAGAAAGTCTTTGTAGCCCCATCCTTCCAACCTAGCGCCCCAGGCAGGGCTCGGCACACACTGCTGGACAACTGACTGCGTACCCGCCAGTCGAGACATAGGCACCTCTTCTCCTCAGTGTGCTGTCTTCCAGATTGTCAAAGAAGATTTCCTCAGCAGCTGTGGCCTAAACTCTCATGGGCAAGAGCACTTGGAAGGGAAGGCATTAAGTTGGGATTAAGACCATGAAAGCCCCTATACCCATGTGTTTCTGTTTATTAAGAGAGCACCTTGCACAAAGGGAACACCAGTAACACAGCCACATCCTTCTTTTCACATGACAGGCACGGCACCACTTCCGTCTTCCCAATCTGTCTCTGCACACACTTCCCAGGGTCTCCCTCACAGTTTCAACACCATTGTAATTTCGCTTGTTTTTTTCTGCTGCTAACTAACGTAGGAGAAGCTTGAGGCTCTGACTGGTTTCTCTAACAAAGTTCAACCTGTTGCTGATTCTCTGATGTGGGAGTGATAGGGGAACTCGAGAGTTAAAGATGGTAGCCTTAGTAGGTAGGCTTAAGTGATTAATGCCTGTGGAAAGCTATTATTCCAGGAACTGGAATGCATGACCAACTTTTGTGCCCCAGGAGGTCTCCAAGTGATGGTGTCTGAGTTGTTAATCAACAGATAAAAAATACTATGAAAATAGCCCCTGAACTGCAACTCTTATCCAATTTACCTTTTTTCCAAACTCCTTACCTACCCTTTTTTCTTCTAAAAAGGTCAGCTTGAAATAAGATGTTAAGACTTTTTTTTCCTAAATATTTCATTCATTTATTTATTTTTAGAAAGAGGGGAAGGGAGGGAGAAAGAGAAGGAGAGAAACATCGATGTGCAAGAGAGACATTGATCAGTTGCCTCTTGCATGCCCCCACCTGGGGACCTGGCCTGCAACCCAGACTGGGACTTGAACTGGTGACTTTTTGGTTCACAGGCTGGCACTCAATCCGTTGAGCCACACCAGCCAGGACGAGAGTTTTTGAGGGTATGTAATTTGCCATCTTCTCAGACCTCAGACATTTGAATAAAGCACCCATAAAGATTCAGTTCTTATCTCTACTTAATGGATTGATAGTGACAGGCAACAAGAATGCAGGCTTTTCTGGGTTTAGGAGGTGGTGGCTCTCACCTCCCAGCTTAGATGCTGGGCTGTTCACCTGGCTCCCTCAGCTCGTGAGGCCCTGGAGAGTCTCTGTCTGTGTTCTCTTCATCCACTCTGTTTGAGATAACACAGTGCTGCCAGGGCTCATAGCCCAACACAGGTGCAGTCTAGTCTAGACACGCCCAGCTGTAAGAAGGTGCAGCCAGGGGGCCCCCCAAAGAAGGATTTGTAATAGGGTCCAGAACTCAGGGTGGCTTGGAAATATTAAAAATATGCGATGTCCTCACTGCCCCTCCGCCGACCCCGCCCCGCAGGTCCGAACTGGGGGGATGGGACTCATGGAGCAGGGCCATTGAGAGTTGTTTTGCACAGGGACAGTTTTGCAAATAACCTCAGGCATGGTCATTTAACATATCTATAGGTTTTAACTGGTTTCATGGATATGTCAAATAGCTGTGGCCTTGCTTTGAGCTAGAGGGATGGGAGTGACTTCCACTCAGGATGTAACTGAGAGGCAACTCTGGCTTGTTATAGCGGCTTGTTATAGGGTTGGTGTGAGAGCTTGGAGATGATTAGCTTCACGGCCTGGAGCCACACCTGCCCGGACTTACTGTGGCAGCCAAGAAAGACTGGAAAAATACTGGAATGCTGGCACATGTAACTGATTGTGGGGGAAGTCAGAAATGGGGCTGCAGAGAAAGATTGGCGCTGGGATTTAAACTGAGGCACAGCAGCCTTGCTGGATGGTGGGGACCACATGCCTTTGGGCTGCTCCCTTTTGCCACATGGCTTAGGAAGCAGGAGAGACCTTGCTGGGAAGGAAAGGGGTAAAAGGACTCTTGCTGGTGGGCCTTGAGAAGGTGCCACATGGTTTTGGATTAACTGGAGATCACTGTGGCAACACAGCTGATGGTGCTGGGAACTAAGGGGCTACCTGGGCCACAGACTTCTACTTTTTTTCTTGAGATACAGTACCCCGGCCTGGGCAGAGGGAGAAGGAAGGACTGTGCATTTGTGGGTATTATAAAGGACTTTAGTATTTTAATAAAGACATTAAGTCATTATTCTAAGTCTGTATAACTTTTTAAATAAATAATTCCTTTCCTTTTCACCAATCTCTGGCATTGAGAGATATCTTTCCCTGGTAGCAGGCAAGGCAAACCTAGTATGGGGTGGGGGGGCCCCGGAGCACAAGGGGGGTCTATTGGGTAATAGTATATTGTTCACACCTCCCTCACCCTGGGGTCTGCTCTGTTACACAGCCACCCATCCTGCCCTCTGACCCGGCCCAGGATTAGGGTCCACCTTCCTTAGCTTCCCACTTTTCCCCCAAGGCTACATTATGGGAAGCATAAAAGACCTCTTCCTTAGCCCAGCCATTTGACTCTGGTTTTCCACCACAATCCCCAAATCTTAACTTTCTAACTGCCCCCGCATCTGCATTCCATGGAAATTCTTTTTAAAAGTTCTTCCTTTGATGAAAATCTCACAATGGTTTCCTATTTGACTGAAAACTAAACTCAGCCCTTATAATGGCCATCTTCTCTGACTCCACAGGGCTCCTGGCTTTCCTCCAATATGTCATACGTGCTTCTGCCTCGGGGCCTTCGCATGATTGTCTGCTCTACCTGGAATGCTCTCACTGTTACAAGAGAAACTCCCAGAAACTCAATTCTTCTTACTGACACAATAAAGAATTATAGATCAGTAAGCCTATTAGTGTACAAGCAAAGTTTATTAGCACTCAGTTCTAATAAGAGAGCAAAAGCAAGGGTGGCTAGAGCAGAGTAGTCAAAAGCAGGGTGGCCAGGGGCTCCCTTTGTGGCAAGAAACGACCAAGAGCTTGAGTCCTTTGTTCTGAGTACTTACATAGTGGATGGGATGGGGGTAAAGGAGTTACATATTGATTGACAGATAAAGGTGGTGCCAGCTTCCCCCAGGGAGACATGACTACACCAATGTAGGTAGGTATGTGTGAGGGTCTGTTAGCCTGAATCCTCATCTTGTTCCAGGCTCTCTTTGTTCATTTTGAGGCAGGCAGTTAACCAAAGTTGTTTTATGGGCTTTTTCTTTGGTCACTGTGGACCTCCTCCCCTTCCTCCTTCTAGGCCTTGGGCTGAATACACAGTCTCAAGGTTTCCTTTTCCCAGCTAGTGGAGATGATACAGACTTTCAAGGGTTCCCCCCTTTCTGCACTATCATAGTTTACTTGTGTTGATTGGCATACCTGGCAGCCTTATTGAACCAGTCTCAGGATTACTGGGTCAACGTGTAAGCTTTTGCTTTTAGCCTCCCGTATTAAGTTCTCAGATTGCAATGGTGAGGGTTCTGCCTTTATTTCTCCTCTGGCTACTCATTCCTAGCCACTACCTAACCTTTCCCCTCTCAAGTAATAGGAACCCAAATCTTTGGGGACTTTGGGCTCAGGACTATGGGGTAAACTGGTGAGATATGTCTCCCTCCTCCTCCCTGCCTTGGTTTGCTGTCTATCCTATGTGACATCACCTCAGGTATCTATTTGGCTACTTTTCTTGCTCCCTTCAAGTCTGTTCAAATCTCACCTTCTCAGAGAGGCCCACTTTGTTGCTATATTTAATACTGCAGTCTCCCACTGAGACAGGCCAGTAAGCCAGGACAAGTGGAATAGGGAAACTGAGACAGCTGAACAAAATGGCCAAGCAATTTACAACCAAATATATAAGGTCACCTCCCTAGAGATAATATCTAGGCCTCCGTTGTATTTCAGTTCCAGGCCCAGAAAAGCAGCAAAACCAGGTGGGTGATGCCAAGACCAGCTGTAATGACTGGTGGCCACCTGCCCTGGCACTGACCAATCAGTGGAGACCACGACCCTAGAGAGCACCTGGGGAATTGATGAATATTCTTCTGAGACCACCCCTAAGATCCCACCATAAGAGAGAAATAAAGGCCTCAAGACAAAGGACCCAGCCTTCTGCTCTCCCTCTGGGGAGCAGCCCTCATCATTCTCTTTCCTCTCTTTTTCCCCGCCACTTCTTCCCCCGCAGGCACGCATGTCCTATGCTCTGGGGGTCCTCTCGAGACTTGAAATCAAGAGAGCAATGGTCAGTGGCAGCTTGTCCTGGGCTAACCCCTGAACCAGTCCCCAAGGCCACCTTTTCACTGACTTCCCAGTGAGCTAGAGCAGCCCAGCCGGGGCTCTTCTGTTGCTTCTTCTATGCTAAGCTCTTCCTTGTTTTACTGTCCCAGCTTTAGTAAACATATCCTCAGTCACCTGGACTTGTGTTGTGAAATCTCTCCTGCACCAAGACAAGAAACCACGTGTTCCCGGCTGGCCATAAGCAGACCATCTGAGGGCCAAGCCCCTGTCCGGTAACACACCAGCATGTCTGATCCCCGTCACAATGCTCTACTCTCTTTTTCTAATAGTTCCATCACCTTATAACATACTGCATAATTAACCCATTTAGTGTGTCTATTTTTTACCATCCAGCCCCCACTGCCCAGAATGCGGTCTCCATGAGAGCAGGGGTCTCTGTCTCTTGCTCACTGATATATTTTGAGTCTCTAGAATGGTACCCTGCACAAAGTAGGTGCACAATAGTTGTGAATGAATGAGGGATGAACAAACGGTATTTATCATCCAATCTGTGGATAGGAGGAAATTCCTGATGGGGAAGACTGAGTGTACTTTTACTCGGGCCAGAGGCAGAAATAGGGTGGATCATGCCCACCACAGCCCAAGCTCCCAGTTTGCTTTGGAATTGCCAGCTCATTCTCTCATTCTGCTCAGTCTGGAAGGGGGAGGAAGTGTGCCACACGCGTACGCTGTACATCTACCTGTGATGCCAGTCCCTCCTGGAGACTTCTAAGATAAATAGGCAGAGATACCCTTGGGAAGCTTTAGCCCCCATCCTGGACCCAATAGATTAGACCTTGGAGAACTTCCCTGACGATCCCAGGAGCTGAGGTGCCCTCCAAATGACGGAGGACCTGCAGAACTGCTCTCTCTAGAGACGCTGTGCTCCCTGGCCCAGCTGGGTGCATTCTGACCAGAAAGAAACGGGATGAATTAAATGGCGCCCGAAGTTCTTGAAGCAGCTGGTATGAGGTAGAACGAGTGTGTATTTTGTGGATTCAGTTTCCACTTCTGCTATTTACTGAGTGATAGGTTTTGAATCCTCTCTGTGGGAGGCAGAATAATGGCCTCCAAGGATGCCTACACCCTAGTCCCCAGAGCTGTGAATTTGTTACACTACATGGTGAAGGCAACTTCGCAGGCGTGATTAAAGGTTACAGATCTTGAGATGGAATGATTATCCTAGATTATCTTGGGTGGACCCCATCTGATCTGCAGTTAGGAGTCTCCTTGTATCTCCCAAGCATCTGAGAGATACATATTCTCCATGTGTAATGCACTCCCTGATATAATGTGCACCCACATTTTTGGCCCAAACTTTCAGGAAAAAGATCTTTCATTTTAATTTTTTAATTCACTTTTTAAATTTTTATATTTAGAAACAAAACTGATTATTGTATTCCACAGTATTATTTTGTAGATGGAGATCATTATTCCTTTCTAGAGTCACACTTTTAATGTGTAAGCATAAATAAAATAATTAAAAACACTTATATAGATATGGAATTAGTACTTCCCATGTATAATGCACATCCTTATTTTTCCCTCAGAAATTTGGGCAAAAAAGTGTGCATTATACATGGCAAAATATGTCGTATTTCCCTCTCTGCCTGTTCTGTGCTGGTTGAGGCTGGACAGGGAAGAGGTGACTCCTGAGCTGCTTGAACGTGGAGGGGACAGTTCCCAAGCTGAGCGCACAGAGCAGGAGTATCCAAGACTGTTGTCAAGCTTCCTGCCGAGGAGAAAACTGCCCCAAGAGTGAGAACTCCATCCTTCTAAGGAAGTCAATAAGGCAGTGTGTCCTCTTCCCAGCTGCTGTGGGGAACCAAAGCCACGGTGGTTGAGAGGAAAGTGGTCGGGGACCCCCACTGCCTATTCCCACTACTCCCGGATGGATAGTTCCATCCCTCTGAGAAGCACCCTCTCTCTATGTCTATGTGTATATGTATGCCAAGTTAGAAGGCCCTTTTGAGGCCATCTAGCCTCATACACTTGGGAAACGGAGGGAGGAGAGAGAGGAATCCTCCCCTCATACTGGAAGTTGTGAAGTCAGTGATAAGGCCTCAGACCCTATCCCTCTCCAGAATTCACATGTATCTATCCCACAAGCTGAACCAAAAAGTAACCTGTCGTCCCAAATGCCCCCTCACCCTCACCCCTTGCTAGCCCTATTCCCTATATCAGCTCACAGCTTTTAGATTCCAGATGGGAGCCAGGCCATCCTGTTTACTCTTAGCCAGAGGGGCTTATCACAGTGGTAACTACATTCTTCCAAGATTAAATAAAAACAGCCACACTTCCAGGTATTCATTCATTTATTTATTATTTATAGCACACCTACTTCTAAAACATATTTGTGGTGACTCCCAATAAAAGCCGCACGTACAACAGAACTATTCAAAAGTTAATAAATGTCCAGACAGTCAAAAGTGTTTCAAGATTTTTGGAGTGTGGGAGTAATTTTGTTTTTTTAAGGACAAATGAGGTCTTTGACCACAGGTACTTGAGAGGGTCAGGTCTTGAGTGTGGACAGTTAAAGGAGCCTGGTCAGGTGAGCAGTTAAAACGAGCATCTGATAGAGTGCAGGGACCAGGAGTAGGAAAGGCAGCCACCAGCAGTCCAAGAGCAAGTATACAAGTAAAAGGCCCGTTTTCTTCTATGCTCCTTTCTTCCTTTGTGGAGGCTAGGGTGCAATGATGTGATGCTTGGAGCTACAGCCATTATCTTGTGGCCATGAGGCAAGACATACCCAAAATGCCAAGGATGACAGAAGGGAAGGGGTCTAGGTTCTTGATGACAGTGTGGAGATGCTGAACCAACCATGAAGAGCCCACCATCAGTTGTCTGAGAGAGAAAGAAATGTTTAAGCCACTATTAGACAGGTGTTCTGTTGCCTGCTGTTGAATGTATTCAAACTGATAAAAATGAAATCTCATTCCGATCAGTGTGAGATGCAGTGGAGCAGAAAGGATGGGTAATTTGTTTTACAGGTGGATCCTAAAAAGTTTCCCAGAAAACACCCCTGAGGAGGGTCTTGAAGGATGAGTAGGAGTTTGCTAGGCAGTCAGGGGTAGGAAGGGCATGCCAGGTAGTAGGACAGTGCATAAAAAGACACAGAGGAGAGAAGGGGGATGCAGGTTAAGGGACCACTCATGGGCAGCTTGGAGGTGAGCAGCTGTCTGGAGGAGCATAAGCAGAACACTAGGGACCTGGAGCTAGGACGAGAGTGGGCGATAGGGAGCTGGTGAGGGAATTTAAGCCAGGGCTAGAAGGGAAAGCTGGCGGAAGTCGAGCAGGTTCCAAAATATCCAGGTGATGGGATGCCAATGAGGAAGTGTGTGTTGGGAACAGGTCAGGGGGATTCAGGCCACTGAGAGGAAGCCAGGATTGTATCAAGACTTTTTCACCAAAGAATTTGTCACCTTTGTTTTAGGCCTTCTCTAAGGATTCTCCCTTTTTTTACAGGAGCCCATCACCGTGAGGGGAATAGTCCATTGTACAGAAAATCAGCAGCTACTGGGAAAATCCTGACAAAGATTAGGAACCCTCAAAAAGAAAAGGCCACATGCTAGCTCTTCAGAGAATCTGCCAGGCCATTCACAGCACAAACAAGGAAACCTAACCCTGGCCAGGCCACCCAGCCACCTGGAGGCAGAGCAGGGCCAGGCCCCAGTTAGCCTGGTCCTGGGTCTAGTGCTCAGCCCCACTCGCCCCCCAGCTCCTCTCACAACTACAAATGGCCACTGGACCAGACAGAGAACAAATGGGAGACCCCGGGCCCCACAGAGTGACGCAGCCCTGCTTCCTCCCAGAGAGAAGACGGATCAACAGTGTTTGAAGTGTATTAATAGACCCGTCCCCCATAGTGAGGATGTCAGAGATGAAACTCCTTAAGCCCATACTAATTGCTTTTAATACCCTTTCAGAATTCCTGAGAAACTAAACTTTTATTTAAAAAAACAATAACAACACACAATCAGGCTTTGAAGTTGTTTGAAGATAAAAGATACTTTACAAGCCACCCCTAGTGAGGGGAAGGCTTACAGATATTTTGAAAAAATTTTGGAGAGCTCATCACAATTTGAGAGGATTCTGCTAATACACCACAGACATATTCATCATCTTTTAGCTGAGACAGCACACATCGGCCTCAGACTGCTCACCAAATGTGCAGAACTGCCAGGTGGCCCAGGTTCAAATTCCAGTTTTACCACTTACCAGCTCTATGTAAGTCATGTGACCTCTCTGTGCTTTGATTTCTTCAACTGTAAAAAGGCAAAATAATAAAAGCCACTAACTCACAGGGCTATTGTGAAGATTAAATGAGTTACCATAAGGACTTAGAGCAGTGCTTGTACTTTGTTGGTGTTAGCTGCCACTATTAGTTCCATAACTCTCAGTGTGGGGGAGTATTCAGCTGTATCCAGCATGACTGGGCCACTTATCTGTGGGTAGGTGGGATAGGCCCTTGCTATATTAGGTGTGGTCCCTGGACCAGCAGTAACTGTCCCCTGGGAGATGGTTAGGAAAGCTGCACCCCAAACCTACTGAGAAGAATCTTCATTTCAACAGGACTCCCAGGGGACTGAGGTGAGCATTAAAGTCTGAGGAGCCAATTTGGAACAGGCCACTTTGTCCCCTTTGTACCTGGTATCCCACTGGCCCCCTGGTCCTGAGACCAGGGCATCTGGAGGTGCTGTGTTCTGTCTTCCTTTTCCCTGCAGAAGATGCCTTTCCACCCTGATTCCTGCTTTCTGTGTGTCTGAATGTCACTTCCACTTCTCTTTCCCTGGTTGGCTCCAACAGGTAGAAGCACATAGGAGACCCGGGACTTGTCTTGAGTTTACCTGGAACAGAGAGTTAGTGGTGCATCTTCTGTGGAGCCCCCAGCTTTGCCTGAGGGTGGCCATCTACAAATCCCTATGGCATGCAGCACTCACTGCGACTTGCCCAGAAGTCACCCAAGGTCAGCCTGCCACGCCAGTAAGGCAGTCATGGGGCTGGCTGTGTGGATGACTAATTTTGAGAAGTTGGGGTCAACTCAAAACCATCAGCAGAGCAGAGAAGAAACCATCTACTCGTTAGTTCTTGTGGGGGGACTCTGCCTGCAGGGCACCCCCCCCCCCCCCCCCGGCCGCCACAGATGAGAATAAGTCTACCAAGACATGATCTGTGTGGGGAGGAAAGGTGGCTGATCTCTCAAAGGAGAAGGGCCAGGAGCCTGTTCCTCAATGGGCTTTTATTGGGTTCGTTTACACAAGAATTCAGGTAAAGCTTATTAATCATTGCCAGGGAGTAAGGATCAAACAATAGATAACAAAGAACTCTGAGGACCTATTTTGAGTCAGGGTCAGATAGCTAAAGAACTGTAACACTTTGAGGAACAAACTTTCTTCTCCCTTGGCCCCTTATCATTTAATTGAGGGTGTTCTAAACAAAGCAGGTTTCACAGTATTTTACATATTCTTTCTTAGGCCTGATTGCCCAAGGAACCCACCCTTTCCAGCACAGGGCTGCACCACCCTCTGTCATTGTTTCAGGCTTAGGGGGAGCAAGGGAACTAAGGCAGCCTAGAGATTAGGAGATTTTCTTGCAGATGGAATGAGGACTCAGGCTTTGTCAAAGCCGAGGGGTGAGGGTCCATCACCCCCTTTTGCTGTAGCCCCCAAAGTCCTTCCTTGGGGGCCTCCCACGTGATTGTGCCTGTCTTAGGTCATTCCCCCCTTGGGGAATCTTACCCATCATTGGCTAACCGGCCAAGCATTGGGGGCCAGTTATGGATGAAGTAAAAGGAGCAGAAGCGGCACTCTTGCCAGGGAGATAAGCTTTTGTCTCCTTGGTGGCTTATGGTCCAAGGTCGCTCCCTCAGCCTTAGTCTTGGCAGGGGTTACAGCTTCTGAAACCAGGCAGGGAGGTTCCAAACAAGTTCTCCCCAGTATTATTAGTGTACGTGACTGTACTTCATTCACTAAACTGGCTCAAACAGTTCTATTTGTTCCAGAAGTCAGGAGCGCCTTAGTGAGGCCACTAAACACTGTGTGACCTCAGGCGGGTCCCCATGTCTGAGCTCATGTGGGGTTGGATTTAAAATGAGGGAAGTTCTCTGAGATCCCTTTTCTATGATCTGGAGTAAGGGTACATATACCTGAATTGGTAAATGGGGGTCAAGTGAAGAAGGGCCTGGAAGGTCAAGCTGTGAAAGTTCAGACCTGATGCTCTAACCCTGTCCCAGGGCAGTGAACAGTTGAGATGTGGCTGCTCTGACTGAGACCCCCTACAAGTATAAAATACATACCAGACTTTGAGACTTCACATGACAAAAAGGACATAAAATATCCTGTTAATGTTATGTTGATTACATGTTGAAACTATAATATTGTGGATATGTTGGGTGAAATAACACTTTTTAAAATTAATTTCACCTGTTTCTTCTTTTTTTAATTTTAAATGTAGCTACCTAATTTAAAATTACCTATGTGAATTGCATTGTACTTCTATTGAACAACACTCCCCCAGAGTATTGTACGTCTCAGAAAGAGACCCGTGAGTTTATCCCTGAAGAGGGTCCTGTGGGAATCACTTGCAAATTTAACCATCAAGGAAAGAATCCACTGGCAACAATTAGAGATAATTCTATAGATATTCTAATGAAAGTTCCAGATTTTGTCTGTAGTTCCCCCAATTATCAGAGTTTGAATATGTCATTCTGTCTTTAGGCCACAACTCAGTGCCTACTTTGAGGCCAGTTCACTGATAACCAGGGGCAGGTCTCTGGAGTGGGAGGATAATCCTTCAGGTCCTACTTTAATGCCCCGGCAGACAGATAAATAAAGATCCAAAATAAAGAGATGTGTTAATGCTTGATGTGGCATCACAATACATTTTCCTGATCTGGCTAGTCCCTTCCCTGACACAGACAAAATGCTTTGTGGCTAGATAAAGCCTGGAAGAGTGGAAAAATGATAGCAGAGATTCCTAGGAGGAAATTACCAACCCATGCCTCTATGGATCAACTTCTCTTTTGAAATTCCCTGCAAAAGCCCTACAGGCACGTGCCATGTAAATTTGGAGAAACTGGAGTTTTCTCTTCTTGACTTCCTGGCTGGCTCCCCATCAGTTGCCATCCTGGGAGACCTGGCCTGGATGTCCCTTCTCCCTTGCACATATCTGACCCTTGCTCTGTCTGGCCTGAGGAGTCAACGTGGCAGTTAGAGTGAGGGTTGCGAGGGGACAGGAGACAGAGAGCATTTGCTTGAGCTCCGGCTCTGGGCTTCTCGTGGTCCAGCTGAACCCCATGGCCAAGCCATAGCCCCCACTGTGAGTTCTACTGAACCTACCCATGTCTCTAAGCCCTTAACTGTGAGGGTGGGGCAATCTGGATGGGGCTTTTGTCCACACTTGGGACCATGGGGCACTAGGACCGCATGGCCCATGCCCTTGAGGCCAGAACTGTTCGGGTCATTTACAATAAGCTCATTTTTCCCTCAGTATTTTGGAGAGGAACCAAACTTTTTTGACCTAAGCTCTCATTACACAAACAAATGACTCCTCAAAAAGCCCTAGAATGAAAGGGACATGGTAGCTATAGTTTAGAATAAAAAATTTGGGCACAGGATCAGATAAGAATGGGCTTATTTATAGTGTGGTTGGGGCTATCTCTGCTTATTCCATGGAAGTCATCTGTTTTAGCCCCCACAGGCCACCACTCTCCATCTGCCCCCAGCCACTGAGCACTGAGCTTTTTAATAAAAAGCTCCAGAAGGGCCCTGGCTAGTGTGGCTCAGTGCACTGAGTGCCCGCCTGTGAAGCCAAAGGTCTCTGGTTCGATTCCCAGTCATGGCACATGCCTGGGCTGTGGGCCAGGTCCTGGGATGGGGGTGTGCGAGACAACTGATCAGTGTTTCTCTCACACACCGAAGTTTTTCTCCCTTTCTCCCTTCCTTCCCTTCTCTCTAAAACTAAATAAATAAAATCTTAAAAAAAAAAAAAAAGCTCCAGAGGGAGGGACTCCTGACTCTACAGTCCCAGGAGGAAGGGGCATTTTTTTTTCAGGTTCTTTCAGGGAGAAGTACTCGCTGGAGCCTGAGGCTTTCTCCACTGGCCTAACCCTGATTGGTTCAGGCATGAGGATTGAAACCAGCCTCATTCACGCCATTCTGCGTGTGTGCGTGCGTGCGTGCGTGTGTGTGTGTGTGTGTGTGTGTGTGTTGTTAGTCCCTTGGCTTTCATTTTTGTATTTTTATCTTGACATTTCTAAGTGTGGTTAGGAACAAAACAGACAATTTCAAAATGAGCCAAGAATCTGGGGGAAATTTCTCTCTGAAGCCAAACCTGTTCAAAGTAAGAACTCCTGGTTTCAATGCTGCTGAATCAGGACCTAGTGAGGTTTAGAGGTTGGTTTCTCCTACTCAAAAATGTAAGGTGGGCTAAGGAGTATTTTTTGCTGATGAGAGAGGCTTCCAGCCTTGAGGATGAAAGTTCATTCCAGGAAGGTGTTTATATTGAGATGGTTTCTCTTCCGGTGTTCACCCCCAGAATCCAGTTTCCCCACCATGTCACCCCACCCAGGCCAGGCTGGTTGGTGGCTCTCTGAAGAGACTCAATGTGGGAGGTGCTGTTTGAGTGAGAACCAGCAAGTGGGAAGAACAGGAGCAATAACTTGGAACTTAACATGTTCCATCCGTCAATACCACACCCCTTCCCTCCATAGACAGTCACTTGGTGGAAACAATTCTGTGTTTTGATAGGAGGGGAAGGGAAGGAGAAAGAGGGAGAGAAACACCCATGTGTGAGAGATACATTGACCTGGTTGCCTCTTCCACGTGCCCATCCGGGGTCCTGGCCCACAACCCAGGTGTGTGACCTGACTGGGAAGCAAAACTAGTGACCTTTTGGTTCACAGGCCAGTGCTCAGTCCACCTAGCCACACCAGCCAGGGCCATTCTGTTTTACATCAGGAGGACATAAGAAGCTGAATTTGTTTCTGATCCTGCTCTGACATTATTATTTACTTACAATAATTATAATCATTAACCATTTTTGTGCTCTTGCTATGTGTCAGGTGTTTTTGCACATGCACTGACTCTCACAGCTCCATGACCCCTACAGAGAAGGACCTATTATGAAGGTCATGTGTGATAACATTACACAACTGAGGTTGTTAAGCTGCAGGCTCACTCCAGCTCCAAATTTGTGTTTTGCCTTCCATGATTCTTTTATTGTAAATATATATTTTCAAAATAGTATACATAACATATATAAATGACTTAATGACTTATAATATATTTTATATACAAGTCATTTGTTGATTATATATTATAGGAGACTGTTCTGCATGGCATGGGCCCAGCTCCCACTCGGAAAGGCCAGTGGGGAGCGAGGTCCCACACATAGGACCCACACCCACGGGCAGGTTCTCCCATGGGGAATCAGGCCTGCCTTGTACCTAGGCCACTTTGAGACTTGCTTTTTGCTAAAACTCCTTCACCATGAATTGAGGCAGCAAACATTTACTGCATATATTTAAAGTAACTTTCTAAAATTTATGCTAAACCTTCCAAGGACAAGTGTAACCAGTTCAACCACTTTTCCATTTGCATTTGCAAATATCCTTCTTCTGTGACGTAATTAGCAACATCCTCTCCTTTGTTTTTTGTAAAAGGTAACCACCTAAAGCAAACCTGTGCATAGTAAATGAGGACCATCCTTAATGTAAAAACAATAAAAGCTTGTCAAGGCAAGGGTTGGTGAGCTCTCCTCTTGAGAAAGTGGCCAAGGCACTCTCCCCTTGAGAGAGTGGCCATGCTGTCCCTTTTCCTCCACAGGACTCGGTAGTTCGTGTGAATTTGTCTCATCTCATCCACAATGTTGTGGACACTGCTTGCCGGTGACCATATCAATATACGTTAGAAATACATTTGTCACAAAAAAAAGAAATATGTTTGTAGCTTGTTTTTTGCTTTATGGAATCTTTTAACAAAAACACATTTTTAATTTTAATGGAATGAAATTTATCAATATTTTCTTTTTAGATTTGTGCTTTTTATAGCTTATTTAAAATATTGCCCTGGCTGATGTTACTCAGTGGATTGAGTGCCAGCCCATGAACCAAGGGGTCACTGGTTTGGTTCCCAGTCAGGGCACACCCCTGGGTTACAAGCCAGGTCCCCAGTAGGGGGTGCGTAAGAGGCAACCACACATTGATGTTTCTCTCCCTCTCTTTCTCCCTTCCCCTCTCTCTAAAAAGAAATAAATAAAACCTTTTAAAAAATCATTTTCAGTCCTGTCTGGGTAGTTCAGTTGGTTAGAGCATCATCCTGATACACCAAGGTTGAGAGTTCCATCCCTTGTCAGGGCACAAGAATGCATGAGTAAGTGGAACAAAAAATCTGTGTTTCGGTCAATCTCTGCTCAGAGTTGGCCCGCTCCCATGTTCTGTGGAGTGTACTATCACTTAATAAATCTTCCCTCTTTCTTTATACTATAAAAAAGAAATCTGTGTTTCTCCCTCTCTTCTCTCTCTAAAATCAATTTTTAAAAAATCACTTCCAATTCCAAAGTCATAGAGATGTTTCTCTATATTCTTTTCTTGTTTGGTCTTTCATATTTATCTCTTTAAATCATACATAAATGCATACACACACACACACACACACACACACATACAAGGCAGGGTACTTGTTCTTTCTATTTTACTAAGTTACAGAAATGTGTGTGCTCTCTAAACTCAACAGGAACTACACAAACAAGGCTACTTCTTTCCATTCCATTTTACAAGATTTTTACAAGATTTCATCTGGGCCTATCTAGAAGTAGGTCCTATATGGGGGGAAAAATAAATTATGGATTGTTAAAGTTTTGAATCTTTAATTTACTGTTAATGAGAACACCATATACTTTCTGGCTTCCTGAGTCATTGTTTTCACAAATGAAGAGAGGCTTACATGAGTTCTGGCTGCCATTGGGGATTCCCAAACTCACTACCTTTGAAATGAATCTGGTAAAAGTGGTATGGTGTGGTGAGCCTAAGGTTCTTGTTGACATTCTGTTTTGTTACTTATCTTTTTCCACAGAGATTTGCTATGGTCCAGAATTTTATTATTTTAAGATCTTACAATCATCCTCACTTTTTCACAAGGTGAGAGATATTTACAAACAAGGGTGGTACCCGTATGGCTAAATGCTTCAAAAACTAGATATGAACACAGTTAAAATCAGTTGGGCCATGTTTGGGTCATTAGGTCCAAACAATTGGCTTACCACAAGCCTACCATCACTACTCTTGAAAAACCACCCAAAGTTGATAGTCTATCACATTTAAATTTGTAGAATAGAGATAGTTAGGGGAGTTCTTTCTTATTCAATATGAAAAGTTTCTTTTATTTTTAAGTCACCGTTGTGTATGTTTAAATAGAAACTTCTGGAAGGCCTTTTCAGTCAGACTCCTAATGTAATACATGGCACTATAAAAAAAAGTTATATATATATATATAAATAAAATTATATGTGTATATAATATATGCATGAAGGTGAAAAACATACTACAAAAGGCTGTAAAATGAAAAATAAATTTCTTCCTGACCCACTCCCTAGAATTAATCAATATCAATAAAATCTTTTTATTTTAGATTTTATTTATTTCTTTTAGAGAGGGGAAGGGAGGGAGAAAGAGAGGAGAGAAATGTCAAAGTGTGGCTGCTCTCATGAGCCCCTTACTAGGGACCTGGCCCACAACCTGGGCATGTGCCCCTACTAGGAGTCAAACCAGCTACTCTTTGATTCGCAAGCCAGCACTCAATCCACTGAGGAACACCAGCTTGAGCCATTATCAATAAAATCTTAAGCATCCTTTCAGAAATTATTTTAAGCACGTAAAAATAAAATGATCATATTTCTTCTTTTAAAACAAAAGTGAAATCACATTAAATATGCTAATTTGCAGCTTACTGTCTTTTATTGCTGTATAATTTATATAAAATAAAATTCACTGTTCTTAATTGTTCTACTGGATGAGGTTTTTTTTTTTAAGATTTTATTTATTTATTTTCTTGGAGAGAAGGGAAGGGAGGGAGGAAGACAGGGAGAAACATCAGTGTGTGAGATGCATGGATCAGTTACCTCCCACACTCCCCCAGCTGGGGGCCTGGCCTGCAACCCAGGCATGTGTCCTGACTGGGTCACACCAGGGCGACCCTAAGTTTGCGGGCCAGTGGCCTGGATGAGTTTTTGACTATGGAATACACCAATGTAACCACTACTCAAAACTGGATATATAACATTTCCAAAACTGTGAGGGTTTCCTCATGCCTGTTTCCAGTCAGTGCCTGCTGTACCCACCTCCTGCCCTTCTAGAGGCAACCACGTTGCAGTTATCCTTTGTTACTGAATTTGTCTTGGATATGATTTGCTATCAGTGCAAGAGAGCTCTACTGCATTTCTTTTTTCCTTTTGTTTCTTTTTCAATCCCCACCTGAGGATATGTTCATTGATTTTAGAGATAGAGGAAGAGAGAGAGACATTGATGTGAGACAGAAGCATTTATTGGCTGCCTCCATATGCACCCCAACTGGGAATTGAACCTGCAACCTTTTGGTGTACAGGATGATGCTTCAACCAGCTGAACCACCTGACCAGGACTCTACCACATCCCTTTCAGTAGCTGTATGATATGCATGGTATGGATGTATCAAAGTTCCTTATGGACAGACCTTAAATTTGTTACCATTAAAGAATTACAAACATATAAATGTAATAGATTAAATTCCAAGTGACAATAAAGCAGTCTCTCAGCATGAAGACCCAGGTTTTCTGCCTCATCCTGGACCTCTCTCTGGTCTGATCCTTCCTTGGGTAGTGTTTGGCAACCTCTGCTCCATCCAGTTAAATTCCACATTCCGCTGTGTCTATGTGAGATGATGTTATTACTGAAAAATCATAAGAAGAAGAAAAAAGTAGACACTGTTAACCTTACAACAAAAACAATGTTTCTAAAATCTTGTACCAACAACTACCCTTCTCTCTTCAAAGGGACTTTCTGGACGTGGATTTGTGCCTTTGTACGTTACAGGGAGCAGCAATATAGCCACTAAGGATTTCTCTTCCTAGCTCTGGCTGACGTTAAGGGAACTGAGTGGGCAATAAATGTAATTATGGGCATAAAACTAAATATATTTCTTAAAATAATTAACAAAGGGGAACTGAGGTAGAGGTACTGAAGACCAATTAATCCTTAAAAAAGAAAAGCAACCTTGAAATTTAATAAAGTGTACAGTACAGAGGAATGGCTAGTATGACATCCTATTTAAGTAGTAAGCATATTCTAGATCATACACAAGAAAAGTGAACAAGTATGTGATTCTGGTGGGAGTTTACACAAATAATACAGTTAAGTTATATCAAAATAAAGCCAAAATAATATTGGTGGCTAGAATAGTTTTATGCATGAAACTCAGTGTCCATCATGCATGCTGTCAGTTGGAAATTAGAACATTTCTCACCTGAAAACAGGTAATCATGGTGAACTTGGTCAATAGATCCAACACCAGGTTCCTCTAAAACTAGATAAAGCTAAAACTGGCAATACAGACTGGAGGAGAGTGAGCCATTCTCATGCAGAAGAGAGTTTCTCCCACTCACTCCTCCACTTAGTAGCACCTGCTCTGCACCCCAATAATGTATTAGAGAAAATTTTGCCCAGTTAAATAACTGTTATTATGACTCTGCCCCCGCCAAAAAGTGATAAAATATACATTTAAAGACGCACTCACACTTTAGGTGCACACAACTATAAACTGTGTCGAGGACCTCCAAGGACCCTCTGTGAGAATCTAGGATAGTTACCCCCGGGTCCCATAAAATTCACTGCACTGCCCAGCTCCTCTCAGCGAACCACCTCAGGTGCATTCGTCTTTGATCTCCACAACTAGATCAGTGACCTGCGTTTTTTTAAATATTGGCACCCAAATCAGCCCATGCAAGTCACCCAGGAAAACATTATGTTCATAATGTATTTTTAAGGGTTAAGCCTGGTTTTGCAAGCTGGATTGACACCTCTGTGTTAGGGTGTTGGTGAAGGTGGGGGCGGGGGGCTGTGAAAGAATTCACAAAGAGAAAAAAGTGTAGAGAATAAAGATTTTATTCACTCTCCAAAAAAGGAGAAGGGCAGGGTGTGGAGAGAAACACCAGCACCTGGGTGGGGGCTTTGAGTTTTTTGGGGTTATAATTGGGTTAAAAAAGGTTGGGGGTGTTGCTGTTGCGTGGCCCCTGGGCTGTTGGGGCCTCGTAACACCAGGCTGTAGTGTGTTCTCGCGTTATCTTCGGCCTGTGGCTGTGGAGAGTGGTTAGTCTCATTCCGTTCTTGCTTTCCAGTCATTTCCAGTCCTGGGGAGAGAAGCTCAGAAGAGTCAAGTGGCCGTCTTGTTCAGCAAGGTCGCAGGCCCGCCCGGCAACTGGGGCGGCTTTATCCTTTCACTCTGCCTGCGTTCCCTCTCTGCCCAATTCACTGGAGTTAGAGCCCCATTAAGAAACTCACTGTTATTAAAATTTTAAATCTTCATTAGCCTTGAAGATTTTTGCACTTTTTCTTGCCCATAGCATACAGTGGGTTTTTCCCTTTTGCTTAACTTGAGACTTCACAGGGAAAACAACAAAAATCCCCTCAGTTTTTACTAAAGAGCTTTCCAGAGTTAAGCAACTTCAATATTAAGTCCTTCTGAGAAGTATGATTTTGATTGTTCCTCTTTAGTGGTTTGTAGAATTATTTAATTTTTTTTCTTTGAGCAGGAGTGAAGGAAACATTAGGATGTTTTTGTTTTTATCCCAGTCTCTAACTTTGATGAGTTTCTACAGATGACCAAGTCTAGAAGCTTCCTTAAGGAGACAGTGCCCTGTTGGGGGACTAGCGAGCACGTGCTCCCTGTGAACACAAACACGGTGGACTGTCAGAGATGGGGCCATTTAGTAATCAATGCTCACAACTGTTGGGGGGAGGGTGCCTGGGAAACAGACCAAGCAGGAGATGTGCACACAAGAAGCTGATTAGAGAAACCCTCAGAATTTACCCGTGTCGGGAGGGAGGGCAGCAGGTTCTGAAGAGGTTGGCTTGGGTGACCGGTGCAACGCAGGCCTCAGCTGATCCTAAAATGGAAAGTTCTTGAGCTGGAATAACTTTTTCCATTGGGAGGACATGACCTTGGGTGAGCCAGGTCTCTTTAATCTCAGGGAATCTTCAGAGACAGACTTCTCTTGTCCTAAATCCATTCTAACAAGCACCCTTCTGATTACGTTTCCAGTTTCCTTTGTATTTCTCTGATAGGTGCATGGGAAAAGTCTAGAATACCTGAGAGTTTTATCTTCATATTTGCTTTTACCCCTATATCATTCCAAAAGAGGATTTGAGGTGGCAAAGGAGAGAAAACAACTTTTAAATTCTCATATTGGCTACCGTTCGTTAGGTGCTACTATAGGCTGTGTGCTAGGCTACTTATTGCCCATAGATGACTGTACCAACCCTCAGGAGACCCCTGTGAGGTTGGCACTGTTATCTTACAGACAAGGACACAGACTCAACAGGGTTAAGCACGCCTTAGGTCGTGCCGTTGGCGAGTGGCAAGGCAGGAGGTTGGACTGGCTCCAAGTCTGTTGTTTTAACCATCGGCCCTTTTGAAGATGACAGGAACACAAGATAAAACCAGGCGGGTAGGGCTCCTATCTCAAAAATGCACGCTTTGAAGTCCTGCGCAGTTGCTGGAATTAGGCCCCAGAATTGATTCTGACTTGCTGGGGCTACAGCAGAGAAAGAACCATGATCGGGAACAAGAGTCACAGTGGCACCTCTGCAGTGAAAGCAAGCCTGTGGTGACCGAAGTTAGAATTGCGGTGACTTCTGTGGAGGGCAGTTATTGACTGGGAAGGGAAAGGGGATGCGCTGTGTGCTGGTAATGTTCTCCACTGAGAGCCAGGAAGTGATTAAGGTTTCAAAAGCTGCACACTTAAGGCTTTGCACTTCATTATGTATATATTATACTTCAGGAAAACAAAGTTATCAAAATTGTGTCAAAAATAAAACAACCCAGATGATCAAGAGGACAGCCTTTTCTGGTACTGAAACCCTAGAAAATTTTCCAGCACCTCGTAAAAGGGACACTGTGTGTGATGTGGTGATGGCCATCTTCCTTAATAAGTCCTTACTGAGTTACATGTGACTTTTCATTGTTGTCTCTCCATGAAGACCAATGGCATCATGAGTGACACATTGTATGTATTCAGTATGAGCTAGCTATTTATTATCTATTATCTGTATCACATTCAACATAAGATAAAGGTGTATCTCCTATTTTATAATAGAAGTAGATATAATATAGCAGAAAGGAGAGAGCCAAAGTTAGTTTTTAAACAAATAACCATTTTCCTTTTTACGTTAAAAAGAACTCATGAGAGAGTAAGGTGTTGGTTGAAGGGTACAACATTTCAGTTATGCAAGATAAATAAGTTCTGAAGACCTAATGTACAACAGTATGATTACAGTTAATAATACTGTATTGTATGCTTGAAATTTGCTAAGAGGTAGATATTAAGAAAAGAAAATGATAACTATATGAGGTGATAATATTAAGTAGTTTGATTGTGGTGAAAATTTCACAATGTATATGTATATCAACTTGTACACCCTAAATAAATATAATTTTTAATAGTTTTACTTCAATAAAGCTGGAAAAAAATGACAAAGTTTTTTAAATGTTCAAAGTAATACATATTCATTAAGGAACATTTAATGAAAAAGAAAAAAATTTTTAAATTTATCTGCTATCAACTTTTTGGCATTTTCTATTTCTTTTCTACAACTATATGTTTATGTATATATATAATATGTATGCATACTTTGGAGAAACGTTCAAATATGCAGTACAGTGTCATTAACTATATCACATTACATACCTAGCTTTTAAAAATAAATTTTGACTCCATCACCCACTTCACACATATATGTGTTTTTAAATAAAATTTTGCCTTAAAATATTTTTGATTTGCAGAAAATTACAAGAATCATACAGACTGCCTGTATACTTCATGTCCAGTTTCTCCTGCTGGCGTTGGACATTACTGTGTTTTGTTTATCACAACTAATGAACTAATATTGATACATTATTGTTAACTAAAGTTCATACTTAATTTGGATTTTTTTTTTTTATGTAATGTTTCATTTCTGTCTAGAATTTCATCCGGATACTGTTGGGAACCACCCTGCCTGGTATCAGAAGCTGTAACTTCCACTGAGGCTAAGGCTGAGGAAACGACCTTGGAACCATAAGCCAGCAAGGAGACAAGCTTATCTCCCTGGCAGGAACGCTGCTTTTGCTTTTACTTCATCCATAACTGGACCTCAATGCTTGGTCGGTTAGCCAATGACCGGTAAGATTCCCCAAGGGGGGAACAGCCTAAGATAGGCACAATCACGTGGGAGGCCCCCAAGGAAGGACTTTGGGGGCTACAGCAAAAGGGGGTGATGGACCCTCGCCCCTCGGCTTTGACAAAGCCTGAGTCCTCATTCTATCTGCGAGAAAATCTCCTAATCTCTTGGCTGCCTTAGTTCCCTTGCTCCACCTAAGCCTGAAACAATGACAGAGGGTGGTGCAGCCTTGTGCTGGAAAGGGTGGGTTCCCCGGGTGATCAGGCCTAAGAAAGAATATGTAAAATCCTGTGAAATCTCTTTGTTTAGAATGCTCTCAATTGAATGAGAAGAGTCCGAGGAGGAAGGAAGTTTGCTCCTTAAAGTCTTTTACAGCTCTTTGACCCTGACTCAAAATAGGCCCTCAGACTTCCTTGTTATCTATTGTTTGATCCTTTCTTCCTGGCAATGAGTAATGAGCTTTACCTGAATTCTTATGCAAACGACCCCAATAAAAGCCTGTTCGGGTGGAGGAACCAGGCACTCTCTGCTAGGGTGCTCTCCCCTAGGGAGGTGGGCCCAGCTCTCCCCACTAGAGAGAGTGGCCATTCCTTTCCTACTTCCCCACAGGACCTGGTTGTCTCTGTGTATGTTTCTCTCGTGTGTTGACGAGCCATCCACAGCATTCCAGGGTCACTGCCAGTCGGTGGTGGCGTCAGGATGCCACATTATAGGTAGTTGTCATATTTCTTTAGGCTCCTCTAGAATGTGGGGGTTTCTCAGATTTTTCTTGTGTTTGGTGAACTTGGCAGTTTGAGGAGTACTTACTGTTCAGGTATTTTGTGGAATGTTCTCCAGTTGGAGTTTATCTGATGTTTTCCTCATAAATAGATTGGGGTTATGGGTTCAGGGTGGGGTGGTACTACCATCACACTATATTAATGGTACTAGCAACACAACTTATCATTGTTAATGTTAACTTTGATTACCTAGTTGAGGTACTACTTGTAAAGGTTTCTTTTTTCTTCCCTTTTCATGCTGTACTATTTGGAAAGAAATCACTATGCACAGTCCATAACTTTAGGGGTATGAAGTTATGCTCCATCTCCTTAATGAAACAATATCTACATCCTATATATTATTTGGGATTCTTTTGTACAGGAGATTATTCTTTCCCAATTATTTATTTAGTCCATCATTTATTTATATCAGTAGGATCTAATGTATATTTATTTTATGCTTTTGGTTATAATCCAGTATTATGCTATTTACTTTGTTGCTCAAATTGTTCCAACTTTGGCTACTGGGGAGCTCCTTCAGTTGGCCCCTGTACCACAGACATACCCCATCATTTCGTTCTTTTGAACACTTCCTTACTTTTCTGGAGCTAGTAGACTCATCTTATATGTTACCTATCCCAGCCATTTCTCCAATGAGCCTGGTTTCTTTTTATTGAAGAATGGTATTAGAAACAAAGATCTGGGCACCAATGTGTTTATTGTATCTGGGTGGTGTTGTTTCTAGCATCTCTAGGTAACCAGAGCTTGGAAATATACGTGTGTATACTCACAGTTTCTTAGTGGATTTACTAAAATTTTCCATATACAAGATGATATTATCTGCAAATAGAAGTAGTTTCACTTCTTTTCCAACTTGATAGTTTTTATTTATTTTTTCCTTACTTTTCATTCCTGAGATAAATCTTGCTTGGTCATGGTGTATAATTCTTTCTTTCTTTTTTTTTAGATTTTATTTATTTATTTTTAGAGAGAGGGGAAGGGAGGGAGAAAGAGAGGAAGAGAAACAACAATGTGTGGTTGCCTCTCATGTGTACTGCCCATTGGAGACCTGGCCTGCAACCCAGGCGTGTGCCCTGACTGGGAAGCAAAACTAGCAACCTTTTGGTTCTCGGGCCAGTGCTCAATCCACTGGGCGACACAAGCCAGGGCTTTTTCTATTATTTTATATGTGTATACTAATCTGTGCATATATACACATCTATAATTGTTACTATATACCAGTATATCTAGCTGTATCTATATTAAACTAAACACAGGTTCATACTGATGTTTCCAACTCTAATCTAATATTATTACATGATTTATTCTCACTTTTCCTTTTGCTTATTTGTAACTTCACACTCCAGAAGTGAGAAGTCTGTCTCCCACTATCTGTCATCCACTTACTTGTTCAATCACAGTGTACACGCGTAATAGTTTCAGAATTGTTAACCCATACCTTCATCGGAAACAACTTTACCAGTTAGAATACAGTGCTCATGTACAGTTCCTTTTGTCTTTAGTCTTATGGTCTCCATTTATTTCCAAAGCCACTTAGGTCAACACTTTCCCTCCACTGTCTTCAGTTAGGTTATATCATATATTTTAATAACAATTAGATTATTTTATTTTATTTTTAAATGATTTTATTTATTTATTTTTAGCAAGAGGGGAAGGGAGGGTGAAAGAGAGGGAGAGAAACGTCAGTGTGAAAGAGAAACATCTATCTGTTGCCTCTCACACACCCCCAGCTGGGGACCTGGCCCACAAATCAGGCATGTGTCCTGACTGGGAATCAAACTGGTGACCTTTTGGTTTTTGGGAAGACACCCAACCCACTGAGTCACACCAGTCAGGACAAGAGTTAGATTTTTAAAAAATCACAGTCTGTATTCTACATTGGGATTTCCCCAACTTATTAATTTATTGTTTTAAATTTGCATACCTTAAGGTTGATACTTTGTACTGTAAATTTCTATGGGTTTTGACAAATGCAGTCTTGTGTATTATATAAAAGAGTTTTACTGCCCTAAAAGATAGTTCAGCTATTCAATCCTGCCCACTTCCCAAACTCCTGGCAACCAGTGATATATATTTTTTTATTTTTTTGTAATTTTAAAATAATTTTTTCTTTTCAATTACAATTGACATGCATTATTATATTAGTTTCAGGAATATATCCCAGCAGTTAGACATTACATAACTTAATAGGTGATTGTCCTGATAAGTCTCACACCCATCTGACACCATACATAATTATATTAGATTATTATTAACTATATTCCCTATGGTGTACTTTCCATCCCAATGACTATTCTGTAACAACCAATTTATACTTCTTAATCCCTTCACTTTTTTTATCCATTGCCCCAATCCCCCTTCTATCTGGCAACCATGAAAATATTCTCTGTATCTATGATTGTGTTTTGGGTTTGTTTGTTTGTTTATTTTGTTTTTTTGGATTCAATTGTTGATAGATATGTATTGTTGCCATTTTATTGTTTACATTTTTTTCTTCTTCTTCCTCCAAAGAAAGCCCTTTAACATTTCAATAATACCGGTTTGGTGGTGATGAACTCCTTTAGCTTTTTCTTGTCTGGGAGTTCTTATCTGTCCTTCTATTCAAAATGATAGCTTTGCTGGCTAGAGTAATCTTGGCTGTAGGTCCTTGCTTTTCATCACTTTGAATATTTCTTGCCACTCCCTTCTGGCCTGCAAAGTTTCTTTTGAGAAATCATCTGACAGTCTTATGGGAGCTCCCTTGTAGGTAACTAACTGCTTTTCTCCTGTTCTTTTAGGATTCTCTTTGTCTTTAACTTTTGGCATTTTAATTATAATGTGTCTTGGTGTGGGCCTTTGGAATCTTGTTTGAGACTCTCTGTGCTTCCTGGACTTTATGTCTATTTCCTTCACCAAGTTAGAGAAGTTTTCTATCATTATCTTTTCGAATAGGTTTTCAATTTCTTGCTCTCTTTCTTCTCCTTCTGGGACCCCCATGATGTAAATGTTGGTACTCCTGAAGTTGTCCCAGAGGCTCTGTACACTATTCTCATTTTCTTAATTCTTTTTTCTTACTGCTGTTCTAGTTGGAGTTTTTGCTTCCTTATGTTCCAAATCACTGATTTGATCCTCAGCTTCTCCACTCTATTGTTGATTCCCTATAACTTATTCTTTATTTTAATTAGTGTATCCTTCGTTTCTGACTGGGTCTTTTTTATGCTATTGAGGTTCTCACTAAGTTCACTGAGCATCTTTTTTAAAAAAGATTTTATTTATTTACTTTTAGAGAGAAGGGAAGGGAGAGAGAAAGAGAAAAGGAGAGAAACAGCAGTGTGCAAGAGATACATCAATTGGTTTCCTTGTGCATGCCCCCAACCAAGGATCTGACCTGCAACATGGGCCTTGGCTGGGAATTAAACTGGCAACCTTTCAGTTTGCAAGCCAGCACTCAATCCACTGGGCCACACCAGCCCAGGCATTTCACTGAGCACCCTATAACCAGTGTTTTGAACTCTGCATCTAGTAGATGGCTTGTCTTCATTTTGTTCAGGGTATTTTTTTTCCCTGGAGTTTGGTTCTGTTCTTTTATTTAGGCCATGTTTCTTCATCTCCTCATTTTGGCAGCCTCCCTGTGTTTGTTTCTGTGTGTTAGGTAGAACTGCTACTACAAATCTATCTGCAGATGGCTGATATTTATGCTGGGCTTGGAGGTGCCCAGGCGAGGCCAAGCTATGAACCTAGGTCAGATGTGCACAGGCCACGCCTGAAGACACTTAGCAAGGGGTTCAGGGCTTCTGAGGCCAATGTTGCTTGTTTGAGAAAATTTAGGAAATTCTGAATCATGAGCCAAGACAAGCCATTTGTATGGGAATACCAATGGAAACATCTTGGGTGGGCCTGAAAGTTGGGTGGGGTGCTGTCTCAGGGAGTCAGCAGAGTGAGGCAAATCATGCGAGCCAGGTTGATGGAGACTCATATATAGTGACTGCCTGCGAGCTCTGTTGGGGAAGGGCTCGTCAAAGGAACAAGACTCTCTGCTAGCACATCTGTCTGGGAGAAAGCTCTCACCCGGCTCTCATCCTGATGTTAGACAATTCAGTTCCCATATGTCTCAAGAGCCTGTCAAGCTGCTGCCCCCATACTGGAACTCAGAGGGAGTGAGTTCAAGTAAGTCAGTATGTGGGCCCTTAAGAGGAACTGCCTGGGACTCCAGAAATTTCTGTCTTCTTCAGCCTCAATCCCTGCTGGTTTTTATAGGCAGAACTTATGGGGACTTCTCTTCCTGGCACTTCTCTTATGGGAGACTTCTCTTCCTGGAAGCCTCAGCTGGGGGGCCTACTGTGGGGCTGGGACCCCTCACTCCTGAGGTATCCTTTCATATTTTTATCTGTTACATGTGGGCGTGGGACCAGCCAATTACAGGTCTCTGACCCTCCTACCAACTTCAGAGTGGTTTCTTCTTTAAGTCCATAGTCCGGTAGGACTTCCATTCAGCTCAGTTTCTGGTGTTCTGAATGATGGTTGTTCCGTAGTTCAGTTGTAATTTTGATGTGGTCGTGCAAGGAGGCAAGTACCATGTTTACCTATACCACCATCTTGACCAGAGTCCCAGTGACATATTTTTATCTCTATAATTTTTCCTTTTCCTAGAATGTCTTATAAATGGAATCATATAATATGCGGCCTTTGAAGATTGGCTTCTTTCACTTAGAAATATGCATTTTATTTAGCGATATTTTCCATGTTGTTGAATGAATCGATACCTCATTCCTTTTTATTGCTAAATAGTCTTCTATTGTATGGATGTACCATGGTTTGTTTCCTAGAATTTTTGGAATTCACCACACTCGCCTTTTGAAAACTAACTTAGTTGCTTCCAGTTTTTGGAGTTGATGAATAAAGTTGCTCTGAACATTCACATGTGGATTTCTCTGTGGACATAATTTTTCAAATCAGTTCAGTAAATGCCTAAAAGTATGATTGCTGGATTGTATGGTAAGACAATTTTAAATTCTTTAAGACACTGCCACCCTGTCTTCCAGAGTGGCTCTACCACTTTACATGCCCAGGAGCAATGAATAAGAGTTCTTACTATGAGAGGACTTCTCAGCTGAAATGACCTAAGATCTAAATTTATGGCCCTCTGCTAATCTTGTTCTTTACTTCTCTGCTGGATCCAAGGTCATGGGAAACCACAGAAAAGTAAGGGTGTGCCTGGGAGGGAGATAAGAAACCATTGATTAATTTTATCATTCTCTCCTTATAAACACCGGATGTCCAAGGACATCACATTCTGCCAATAGTAAAGAACTATGCCACACAGGGGAAGGGATCTTACTAAACCAGTCATCTCAAAGCCTCTCATGTGAGAATTCCCTCAGGCT
Organism: Tonatia bakeri; assembly: GCA_004024845.1. NCBI lineage: Eukaryota > Metazoa > Chordata > Mammalia > Chiroptera > Phyllostomidae > Tonatia > Tonatia bakeri. Next base: position 88,117 of record PVIA01000662.1, on the reverse strand, counting down.
GTGTATATTTTGCACTCCTTTCCAGAAATCCAGATGGCACCATTCTATTGAGTACTACAGCTATTGTTTATATTTCTCTGAAAATGCTTAGCTATCACTTATGATTTTGTTGTTTATAGTAGGAAAACTATATATTTGGTTTAGAGTGTCATAGAATAAGATGGTCTCTTCATCATTAATTTTGAATTTTTAATTATTATCAATTTTTAATTTATAGATGAATCTGAAGATACAGCTATGACCCCTGGTCCATGTGCCTCAGTTGGTTAGAATGTCATCCTGTAAAATGAAAGGCTGCAGTTGATTCCAGTCAGGGCACATAACCAGGTTGCAGGTTTGGTCCTGGGTTGGGGCATGTACAAGAGGCAATCGATCAATGTTTCTCTATAGCATAGGAGTTTCTCTCTCTCCCCTTTCCTCTCCCTCTAAAAGCAGTGAAAAAAATGTCCTTGGGTGAAGTAAAAACAAAAAAGATAACAACTATAATAGGGGCACATGAATATGGCCTTAGGAGTGCTGGTTTTAAGAAGACCAAGAGGGATTAACAGGTATTAGGACAAGTGTGGGAAAAGGAGATAGGGAAGCCATAATCAGTGATGGGGAGAGACAAAAAGAATAAGAACTTATCCGGAGAAGAGGGAAAAGATTTATAACAGGGTGGTTGGTAGCCATGGTAGAAAGCCTCATGAACCTAAATGGAGGCTATGGAGAGGGAGAAGGGTGCCAGAAGTCAGATGAGTCAGGTGGCAAATGCCATCTGATCTGAATGAGACCCAAGAGTGAGACACTTAGAAGAAACCAGGGGTGCAGTTAGTTTAGGAGTCATTCTGGCCTGAAGTTTTGACAGCAGCATGTCTGAGTCCTTCTGAGGTGACTACACTGTGCTAAACACTTTACATGCAGTATCTCATTTAAAACCTTTCTTCAAGATTATTATTCCTATTTTATAGATAAGAGATTGTTGAGACTTAAAGAGCTTAAGATACTTAGAGATAAGTATTGCTAAGATTTTAGGGAGTTAAGTTGAAATTCCAAACTAGGCTCCTTTGGTTCCAAAGTTGCCTTCTTTGTGTCTACCAGCTCTTTTGAACACTTATGCTCCAGTGGTGGGATGTCAACGTGCTCACAGCCTGCTGAGATTGTACCTTCAGGATTCCCCAAGGTCTTGTTTCTTCTAGGAGCCCCTCTAGATCTCCCTGATTACAGACTTCCCTTCTCTGAACTCCCAGAAATCCTTGTCTAATGAATCCCCAGCACATTATCTCTCACCTTAAGTTTCAGCTTTTGCAAAATATAGTCAAAGACACTGTAGTAGAGGACAGGCAGAAAGTGACCAGAGGAGAGAGAAGAAGGAGTTTCAGGGGAAAAGGGGAAGGGTTTACAAGAACAAAGTTAAAAGACACATGGATAAAAACTAGGGGGAGGGTGGTAATGGGAGGGCAGTGGGGAGGGAGGGGTTGGTGGGCTGGATTGGGAGTAAAGGGGAGAAAACTGTACTTAAACAATGATTAAAATAAAATTTTAAAAAAGTTTCAGCTTTTGTATTTATTTTAAAGTTTTTAAATTATAATTTACATTTAATATTTTTTTATATTGGCTTCAGATGTATAGCCTAGCAGTTAAAAATTACATGCTTTTCAAAGTGGTTGCCCCAATATATCAAGTGCCTTCCTGGTATGGTACAGTTACTATAATACTATTGACTTTATTCCTTATGCTGTACATTATATTCCCGAGACTATTTTGTGACTACCAATTTGTACATCTCAAACTCTTAACCTTTTTCACCCAGCCCCACAATGTCCCTCCCCTATGGCAACTCTCAATCTTACCTCTGCATTGATGAGTATGTTTCTGTTTGTTTTTTATTTTGCTCTTTAGATTCCACATTTAAGTGAAAGCACACGGTATTTGACTTTTTCTATCTGACTTATTTCACTTAGCATAATACCCTCTAGGTTCATGCATGCTGTTGCAAATGGTAAGATTTTGTTCTTTTTTATAGCTGATTTATATTCCATTATAAGTATAGTGGAATATATATACACACACACAGCCATTTTATCCACTTTTCTACTGATGGGCACTCGGGTTGCTTCCAAATCTTGGCTATTGTAAATAATGCTATAATTAACATATGGGTGAATATATTCTTTCTAATTAGTGTTTTGGGTTTCTTTGGATATATCCCTAGAAGTGGAATCACTAGGTCATAAGGCAGTTCCATTTTTTAATTTTTGAGGATCCCCCATACTATTTTACACAGTGGCTGTGCCAATCTATTGACTTTAGGGAAACACGAGGGTTCCCTTTCTCCACATCCTTGCCAACACTTGTTGTTTGTTGATTTGTTGATGATAGCCATTCTGTCTGGTGTGAGGCAATATCTCACTGTGGTTTTAATTTGCATTTGTCTGATGATTAGTGAGTTCAGCATTTTTTCATATGTCTATTGGCCATCTGTATGTCCCCTTTGGAGAAGTGTCTATTCAGTTCCTTTGTGCATTTTTAAATTGGATTGTTTGTTTTTTGGTGTTGGGTTGTACAGATTCTTTATAAATTTTGGATATTAACTCCTTACTGGATCACTCATTGGTGACTATATTCCACTATATTCCAGGGCATTCAGTGGATTGTCTTTTCATTTTGTTGATGGTTTCCTTTGCTGTGCAAAACTTTTTAGTTTGCTTTAGTCCTTTTTTTTAAATTTCCCTTGCCTGAGGAGATATATTAGAAAAATATTACTAAGAGAAATGTCAGAGACTTTATTGTCTATATTTTCTTCTAGGATTTTTATTTATGAAGTCTTACATTTAGGTATTTAATCTATTTTGAGATTATTCTTGTATATGGTATGTGAAGTGACAGAGTTTCTCTCTCCCTCTCTCTTTCTCTCTCTCTTTTTGCACATATCTGTCCAACTTTTCCAATAGCATTTATTGAGTAACCTGTTTTCATCTCATTGAATGTTCTTGCCTCCTTTGTTAAATATTGACCATATAGACTTGGGTTTATTTCTGGGCTCCATATGCTGCTTCATTGATCTATATGTCTACTTTTATGCAAGTACCATGCTATTTTTGATTACTACGGCCTTGTAGTAGTTCAATAGAAGGTAGTGTGATTACTTCAATGTTGGGAACCACCCTGCCTGTTTTCAGAAACTGTAACCCCTCATGGCTAAAGCTAATTTAAGACCTTGGGACTATAAGCCACTTAGGAGACAAAGCTTATCTTTCTTGTAGGGGCACTGGCTCTGCCCCCTTTCTCTTCACCCTGCTTGGCCCTGGGCGGATGACTTGGTTAATCAATGATGGGTAAGCTTCCTCAAGGAAAGGACAACCTAAGGCGGGCACGGTCATGAAGGGGACCTCAGGGAAGGACGTGGGGGGCTGTAGAGAAAGGGGATGATGGACCTTCACCCCTTGGCTTTGATGTAGCCTGAGTCCTCATTCTGTCTGTGAAAAGTCTCCTAATCTCTTAGCTGCCTTATTTCTCCTGCCTGACTTAAACCTGAAACAATGCTGGAGATGGGTGCAGCCCTGTGCTGGAAAGGGCAGGTTCCCCAAGGTGATCAGTCTTAAGAAAGAATGCACAACATCCTATGAAACCTACTTTGCTAATACCTTCAATTTAAATGATAACGGTCCAAGCATGAATTGAATTTGTCCCCAAAGTTTTATGGCCCTTTAACTATCTGACCCTGGCTCAGAATAAGCCCTCAGAGTTCTTTGAATCCTATCTATTGTTTAATCATTTCTGCCTGACAATGACTGATGAGCTTTACACATACACCCTGTATTCCTATGCAAATTAAACCCCAGAAAAGCCCATTGAGGAACAGATTCTGCGTCCTTCCCCTTTGGGAGATTGGCCACCTTTCCTCCCCAAGCAGGTCATGTCTTGGTAGACTTATTTTCATCCATGGCAAATGGGGGGGCTCTGTGGGCAAGGCTCCCCCACACTTCAACTTTGGGGTTTTTTCCCCCTCAAGATTGCTGTGGCTATTCATGATTTTTTGTGGTTCCATATAAATTTCTGGATTATTTGTTCTAGTTCTGTGAAAAACACCATTGATATTTTGATCAATATTGTGTTGAATCTATAGATTGCTTTGGGTAATATGCACATTTTTTAATTAAATTAATTTATTTATTATTGTACTTTTTCCATTACCATTTATCCCTTCAGACCATCTTCCACTTCCACCCACCCTAGTATGGACATTTTAACAATATTAATTCTTCTTAATCATGAGTATGGTATATGCTCCCATTTATTTGTATTTTCTTCAATTTCTTTCTTTTTTTAATTAAAAAAATTCTCAATTAGAGTTTATAGTCAAATTATTTTGTATTAGTTTCAGGTGTATAGCATGTTGGTTAGACAATTATTTACTTAACAAAGTGTTCCCCCTGATATTTCCAGTACCCAACTGGCACCATACATAGTTATTACAATATTATTGACTATATTTTGCCACAGACAATGACCAGCAGTGACCACGGAATGCTGCAGATGGCTCGTGGAAATACGAGAAAAACATACACACGGACAACCGAGTCCTGTGGAGAAATAGGGACAAAACGGCCACCCTCTGTAGTTGGCAGCGCCGGGCCACCTCCCTTGGGGAGAGGCCCTAGGAGAGAGTGCCCTGTTCTGTCCCAGCAGGCTTTTATTGGGTTCATTTGCATAAGAATTCAGGTAATGCTCATTACTCATTGCTAGGAAGAAAGGATCAAACAATAGATAACAAGGAAGTCTGAGGGCCTATTTTGAGTCAAGGTCAAAGAGCTGTAAAAGACTTTAAGGAGCAAACTTCCTTCCTCCTCGGACCCTTCTCATTCAATTGAGAGCATTCTAAACAAAGAGATTTCACAGGATTTTACATATTCTTTCTTAGGCCTGATCGCCCGGGGAACCCACCCTTTCCAGCACAAGGCTGCACCACCCTCTGTCATTGTTTCAGGCTTAGGTGGAGCAAGGGAACTAAGGCAGCCAAGAGATTAGGAGATTTTCTCGCAGATAGAATGAGGACTCAGGCTTTGTCAAAGCCGAGGGGCGAGGGTCCATCACCCCCTTTTGCTGTAGCCCCCAAAGTCCTTCCTTGGGGGCCTCCCATGTGATTGTGCCTGTCTTAGGCTGTTCCCCCCTTGGGGAATCTTACCGGTCATTGGCTAACCGACCAAGTATTGAGGGCCAGTTATGGATGAAATAAAAGAAGCATAAGCGGCATTCCTGCCAGGGAGATAAGCTTGTCTCCTTGCTGGCTTATGGTTCCAAGGTCGTTTCCTCAGCCTTAGCCTCAGTGGGAGTTACAGCTTCTGATACCAGTCAGGGTGGTTCCCAACAATATTTCCTATGCTGTACTTTACATCCCCATGACTACTTTGCAACTAAAATCTGTACTTCTCAATCCCTTCACCTTTTTCACCCAGTCCCCCACCCCCTCCCCTCTGTAATTTCTTTCTTCAGTGTCCCATAATTTTCCAAATACAGGTTGGAAAATTATTGTTAAATTTATTCCTAGGTATTTACTTTTGGGGGATGCGATTGTAAATGAGATGGTTTTTTTAGTTTCCCTCTCTGATAGTTTATTATTGGTGTAAAATAATACAACTGATTTCTGGGTATTTAAGTGGTACCCGGATACTTCACTGAGTTTATTCTTCAGTTGCAGTGGTTTTTCGTTGGAATCTTTAAGGTTCTTTATATACGGCATTATGTCATCTGCAAATAATGACAGTTATTAATTCTTTCTTCAAATTTCAATTCTTCTCATTTCTTCTTTTTTTTCTGGTTGCTGTGGCTAGGACTTCCAGTACTATGTAGAATAAGAATGACAAAAATGGACATCCTTGTCCACTTTTAGTTTTTCCCGTTGAGTATGATGTTAGCTGTGGGTTTGTTATATATGACCTGTATGTCATCTCTATTCCCATTTTGCTGGGAGTTGTTTTCTTAAAGATTTTATTTATTTAGTTTTAGACAGAGGGAAGGGAGGGAGAAAGAGAGGGAGAGAAACATCAGTGTGTGGTTGCTTCTCACACACTCCCCACTGGGGACCTGGTCCACAATCCAGGGCATGTGCCCTGCCTGGGAATCAAACCAGCAACCCTTTGGTTCACAGGCCAGTGCACAATCCACTGAGCCATGCCAGTCAGGGATGCTGAGAGTTTTATCATAAGTGGGTGTGGGATTTTGTCAAAAGCTTTTTCTACATCTATTGATATGATCATATGATTTTTATCCTTTATTTTGTTTACATTGTATAACATTAATTGATTTGGAGATATTGTACCAGCCTTGCATCCCAGGAGTGAATCCCACTTGATCACAGTGTATGATTTTTCTAATGTATTACTGAATTCAGTTGGCTAATATTCTGTTGAGGATTTTTGCAACTGTGTTCATCAGGAATATTGGCCTATAATTTTCTTCCTTTTTAGTGTCTGTATCTGGTTTTGGAATCAGGATAATGCTGCCTTATAAAATGAGCTTGGGAGTTAACCTTCCTCTTGAATTTTTTGGAATGGTTTCAGAAGGCAAGGTGTTAGTTCTTCTATCAATGTTTGATAAAATTCACCTGTGATGCCACCCAGGACTTTCATTCATTGGGAGTTGTATGTGTGTGCGTGTGTTTTGATTTAGTTGGTTGTAATTGATCTGGTCAGATTTTCTTTTTTATTTAGTCTTAGGAAATTTTAAGTTTCTAGGAATTTATCAGTTTCTTCCAAATGGTCCAGTTTTTGGCATATAGTTAGTTGTTCATAATATTTTCTTACAATCCACTGTATCTCTGTGGTGTCAGTTGTTATTTCTCTTTCATTTCTGATTTTATTTATTAGGATCCTCTCTCTTTTTTTCTTCATGAGTCTGTTAAAGTTTTATCAATCTGGTTTATCTTTTCAAAGAACCAGCTCTTGGTTTCACTAATCTTTTATATTTTTTAGACTATTTTATGCATTTCCATGCTCATCTTTATTATTTTCTTCCTCCTACTCACTCTGGGCTTAGTTAGTTGTTTTTCTTCTAGTCCTTTTACGTATAAGACTAGATTGTTTATTTGAGATTTTTCTTGTTTCTTGAGATAGGCCTGGAATGCTAGGTATTTCCTTCTTAGGAATGCTTTCACTGTGTCCCAGAGATTTTTTGTTGTTGTGTTTTCATTTTCAGTTGTCTCGATTATCTTTCCATTGCTTCCTTGATCTCATTATTAACCAATATATTGTTTCATAACATCTCTGCTAGCCTCCATGTGTTTGTAGGTTTTTCAGTTTTTTTCTTATAATTGATTTTTTGATATAATTTCAATCTTCTTAAATTTATTGAGGCTTGTGTTGTGGCCTAACATGTAATTTATCATGGAAAATGTTCCATGTGCACTTGAAAAGAATGTATATTCTGCTGCTAGGTATGAAATGCTCTGAAAATATTAATTAAATTCATCTGGTCTAGTGTGTCATTTAAGGTTGCTGTCTCCTTGTTGATTTCCTGCCTGGAAGATCTATCTATTGATGTTAATGGGACATTAAAGTTCCCTGCTATAACCATGTGACTGCTGACCCCTCCCTTTATGTTCATCAATATTTGCTTTATATATTTAGATGCTCCTATGTCGACTGCATAAATGTTTATAAGGGCTGTATCCTCTTAGTGTACTGACTCCTTTATCATGTAATGTCCTTCTGCTAGATAGCAAAACCAAGGCAGGGAGGAGGAGGGAGACATGTCTCACCCACTAACTCAGCAGTCCTGAACCTGGTCCAATAATATTGCCAGGGGTTCTAACATCACAAGAAACAGCATATTAACAAAGGAAGAGGGAAGTCTTTGAAATCCTAGGTATCATTTCTACCATCTGGAGAGGAAATCTTTGAAACTGTGTATTCATTCCAAAGCCTGGAAAGAGGAAGAAGAGGGGGTCCACAATGCCCAAAGAAGGAGCCCATAAAACAACTTTGGTTAATTGCCTACCTCTGGTCACTATCTGTTACGAAGGAGTCCCTGATGCTTACAGAAGGAGCCCATAAATAACTTTGGGTAACTGCCCCAACTTTCATTAACTGCCTCCTGTCATGTACCTGTTTTACAACAAGATGAACAAATGGAGTCTGGAGCAAGAGAAGGATTCAGGCTAACAGACCCCCGTACATACCTAAGTTTAGGTAGTCACATCCCCCCAGAAAAGCTGGCACCACATTTACCAGTCAATCAATATGTAGCTTCTTCACCTCCATCCCTCTGACTATATAAGTCCTCATAACAAAGACCTGGGGGTGCACGCTTGCCATCCTGGCCTTTGGCCACCCTTACTTTCGCAGCCTTTACCCTGCTTTGCCCTGAACCTATGCCTTCCACTCCCCTCCCCCACACCTTAGCTAGCTAGGCCCAGTCTCTTCCATGAGAACGGTTCACCAACAAACCCTGCTTGCACACTAATAGACTTGCTGATCTGTAATTTTTTTACTGCATCGGCAAGAAGAGCTGAGTTTCTGGGAGTTTCTCCTGTAACACTTCTTTGTCTCTTATAATAGCCTCTGTTTTAAAGTATATTTTTTCTCATATGAGTATTGCTACCCCAGCTTTTTTTCCTTTCCATTTGCATGAAATATCTTTTATTTCTTTACTTTCAGTCTGTGTGAGTCTTTCCATCTGAAATGGGTCTCTTGTAGACAGCATATATGTCAGTCTTTTTAAGAAATCATTCAGCTACCTAATGTGTTTTGATTAGAGCACTTAATCCATTCACATTTAAAGTGATTATTGATAGATATTGCCATTTTATTTATATGTATTTATGTTCCTCTTTTTTCCCCTTCTTCTTAAAGAAGTCCCTTTAACATTTCTTGTAATACTGGTTTGGTGATGATGAACTCCTTTAGCTTTTTCTTGTCTGGGAAGCTCTTTATTTCTTCTTCAGTTTTCAATGATAGCTTTGCTGGGTAGAGTATTCTTGCTTGTAGGTCTTGTGTTTCATCATTTTGAATATTTCATGCCAATCCCTTCTGGGATGCAACGTTTCTGTTGAGAAATTAACTGACAATCATATGAGTTTCCTTGTAGGGAACTTTCTCTTGTTTCTTTTAAGATTCTCTCTTTGGCTTTAACATTTGCCATTTTAATTACAGTGTGTCTTGGTGTGGGTCTCTTTCAGTTCATCTTGTTTGGAACTCTCTGAGCTTCCTGCACTTGTATGTGTTTTTTCCTTCACCAGGTTAGGGAAGTTTTCAGTCACTATTTTTCTTCAAACATATGATCAATCCCTTGCTCTCTCTTCTCCTCCTGGTACCACTAGAATGTGATGTTTTTATGTTTCATGTTGTCCCAGAGGTCCCTTAAACTATCCTCATTTTTTTGACTCCTTTTTTTTTCTTTTTGCAGGTCTGACTGGGTGTTTTTTGCTTTTGTGTCTTTCAAATCCCTGGTTTGATCCTCTGTTCCATCTAGTCTACTATTAATTCCTTCTAGTTTATTTTTCATTGCAAATATTGTGTCTTCACTTCTGATTGGTTCTTTTTTATGGCTTCTATGTTCTTTTTTTGTGCTAGCTATCTCTTTGTAGAAGTTCTCACCAAATTCTTTGAGAATCTTATAACCACTGTTTTGAACTCTGCATCTGGTAGATTGCTTGCCTCCACTTTATTTAGCTCTTTCTGGGAATTTCTTCTGTTCTTTCATTTGGAGCATATTTCTCTGTCTCCTCATTTTGATTGCCTCTTTGTATTTGTTTCTGTGCATCAGGTAGACCTGCTATGTCTCCCATTCTTGGTAGGGTGGCTTTATGTAGTAGGTGTCCTGTGGGGCTCAGTGGTATAGTTTCCATGACCTCCTGGGCTAGGTACTCCAGGAATGTTTCCTGTGTGGATCATGTGACCCCTCCTGTTGTAGTTTAGTCTTGATTGATGTTGGCTCATCTGTAGGTGCGGTTGGCCCTTAGACTGGCTGACTGTGAGGATTGGCCCCAACCACAGTGTACAAGCTGCTATGCTGGGGCTGATCTCACAAAGCAGAATTCACCACAACAGGGTCTTGTGCCGGTCAAAATCTCCCTTTGAGTGTGCTGCTTGTGGAGCTAATTGGGTTGTGCTCTGATGTGATCTGAAGCCCACCACTGGGTATGTCAGTTCTGAGACTCTTTGGAGGAACTCTAGTGCAGGTCAATGTCAGATGCTTTCTGTGACCAGCTTTGGGCTACATGCTAGAAGCTACAAAGTGATCCATGGTTGGTGGCTGCCTTTGCTGGGCCTGGGCCCATGTGGAATGAGCCAAGCTGAAGAGGGCTTCTACCAGTACCAACCTGAGCCAGGCAAGCAAAATGGCCCAAGGCACCCCAAGATCCTCCTCAACTGGCTGGTTGCCTTTTAGGCTCAGTCACTGAAAAAGCCTCTGGTGACAGGCAAGTAGCGTTAGGCAGGTTCTACATAACCAGGTAGGGACAACTGGTGTTCACTAGGATGATACAGATCCAAGCTCAGCACCAGTTCTGGGTCTGAGGCCACTAAGCAAAAGTCTCAGGTATACCAAGGCCAGCAGGTACCCACCTGGGGCCTATGGACCTTTATGATGGGGTGGGGTCCCAGGGAGTCATCAGGGTGGGGCCAGTAGAGTCCATCAGGCTAAAACAGATTAAGGTTTGGCTGTGAGAAGGGAGGGTTCTGCACAGGGACAGTAGCACATAGGAAGAAATGGCCCCAGCCCCAAAGGTGCACACTCAATCTCTCTCTATGCATCTCTTCTACCTTGAGCCTGCCCAGACCTCCTCGAGAGCCTTCCAAGAAAATCTGCTATTTGGACCCAGGCTGGCCACAGCTAGCTGATTCTTTTTCAGGGCAGGAGCTAGGCAGAGAGAGCGGGGCCACAGGGAGTCAGGAGGGTAGGGCCATCTCATTCCCCCAGCCTGATACTGTATGGAGAGGAGTGCTCAGCCCAGGAGAGATTGTGTCTATGAGCAGTGTTCAAGAGGGAGCAACTCCTGAACTTCTAACAACTCATGTTTTATGTTATTTTTTTCCTAATCTTTTTTCTTTTAAAATAGACTTTATGTTTTAGCACAACATTGGGTTTTTAGAAACATTTTGAAGATAGTACAAAGTTGTTGTATATCCCTCACACTCAGTTTCCCTGATTATTTATTACCTCTTAGTGTTATATTTTTTCCTCTTGACCATTTCTGATGCACTTATATACACAGCACATAGTCCTGGCAACACATTTTTGTTTGATATGACTCAGCCTCCCCTTCAGAGCTTAGCTTGGTGCTCTGAAGATAAACTGTCATTCAACACAGGCTAAGTCATATGGAACCAAACTAAGATGAAGTCTTCACTATTCATCCACAAGGACAGAATGTGTCAATACCTCTTTTCCTTCCTTGAGGAAACTTGAAACTCTCCCAAGAGTGAGTTCTGATTTTTCAAAAACTGGAGATGCTGGAATCAATCTAGCATCTAGCTACCAACAGCAACCAGTTTAGTTATTCTCCCTAACTCAGGGCAGGGGAAGTTATCCAATTAATGAGCTGATTTCATCTGCGCTCAGGAACAAACTGGTGTTAAAGGGGCCCCATCCAAGGAACACTTATTCAGCACTTACTAGGTGGCTATGGGGAGAGTCCCAGGGCTATCAGGACTGTCCTCTTAATCTGTAAAGCAGTGCCATGAGCAGGGAAGAAAGAAGGCAGGAGCACCAGCTTTGGGGAGGAGGATGTTGAGTTCTCTTTGAGGCAGGTTGAATTCGAATGGGTCATCCAGGTGGAAGTGTCCAGCAGGCACCTGAGAATAAAGATGTGGTAGAGAGAGAGGGTGAGAGGGAAAGAGAGACAAGAGAGAGAGAGAGAGAGAGAGAGAGAGAGAACAAATTGGTATTTGTACAGTGAGAAGAAATTCCACTGTAGAAGTCCAGATGGGATTATGTGGATACCCAATATTTAATTCATTACGTACCTTCTCTCAGATAATTCATGGCATTTGCACATCTATTGTCTAGCTGGTTTTTATAAAAATTTTTGTAAATAGATCAAATTCTTGCAAATAGTTTTTACAAAAATTCGTGGAGCCCTTCTATGGACACTTTGTCCTGGTCATTAATCTTTTAAGTGATACCTAAATATGAAACAAGGATGCTTATCTTAATGTTTCAAAGGCTTTGATGCTATAGAAGTGGAATGACAGGCTTCTGGAAGACAGGTCAATCATCAGAAAGAATCCAAAAGAAGTCTTCTGAGGTAGCTCTTTATCACCAGGGTTCAACACAGCACCTAACAGAGTAGGTTCCCTGTATATTTTTTATGAAATACTCCCTGGAACAAGATGAGAAGAATGGGACCATGAACCCATAAAAACTCATCATTGGACTCAGTTTACTTATTCTGTGAACCTGTGGAAAATCAGAGGTAGCCCTCAGACAGGGAGTAGGTACTTGACAGATGATCCCCAAAGCAGACTCAGACTTAGAAACAGGACAAGATGATAGAGCTTCTCTGACAGGGAGCTGATGCTGTGTAGACAAGCACCAGACAGGTGCCCCCTACTACTCAGGCAAGATGCTGGTTTAGGATCATTCATGACCCAGCCCAATGACTGCACTAAGTGGCCAGAAAGAAATGGATCAGGGCAAGCACCTTCCAGGAGCTAACCACACAGATGTACAGACAGGCTGGCGCAGTGTCTGTGGGCTCAGTGCAGAGGGACGGAACCTTAAAGAGGAATCAGTGCCATTTTTGCCAGAGTCTCAGTCTCTAGGGGAAGGCTATCCTGGGCAGGAAAGATAATCCTAAGAGCCCATTCCCAGGCAAGGCCCAACAATGCCACCTGCGTTGTGCCAGCACTGACCCTCTGCAGTTCCAAGTGTGAGTGTCCTTGCCTGGTAGCAACCTCTCTCTTCCAACTCACAGAGGTAGAGAAGAGAGAGCAGGCAAAGGCTGGTGCCCCACTCAAGCCCACCTTTAACTAGACTCCAAAATCAGGTTCCCAAATGCACACTCTGTCATCTGCTTGTTTTATATCTTATGAGTTGGGGAGGGGGTACTAGTGATTCAGTATTTGTTTCTCAGTAAGAAATTTTGTTTGTTTGTGGTGGTTGGTTGGTGGTGGTGTTTGATTGTTTAGAAAAATCTTACCTTTGCTCCAGCCCTGGCCCTGTCTGCCTGAGAGGTTCCAGAGTAGAGTCTGCAGGGACTGGTTGCTCAGCTGGTTTTCCCGGGTGCTTGGTGAAGTTCACAAGGTCTAGGTTATTCTTTTATTTCAGTTTCAGAAACTCAATTTTATTTTATTAGTTCACTCAGGGTTATCAGACAATCTGCTACCCAAGACACAGCAGATTGATTCATAAGGCCTGTTTATTCATTTGAGTGGAGCGAGAGAACGGCTGTCTAAGCCAAGCCTAGTGTCTTCTTAGGAGGCGAAATCTTCTCAAGAATTAGGATGAATGGTCTGTTTAGCAAAGAATTTGTCTGGCCTTGAAGGCCATTTGATTTAAGATGTGATGGCCCAGGGATTGTCCTTGCCTGTTAAACAACTGTGTGGAATAATAGGCTACCACAGCTGTATACAAATTGCTGCCAAGCAGAAACTACTTTCATGCCGGTGTGCCCTCTCTATGGGAAGTGCTGGAGAAACAACTCATGAAAACCTTTTTTTCTTCGGAACTTTACCTAAATGTGCTCCAAAGACCAGCAGCCTGGCCTTACCAGGTATCTTTTTAGAAATGCAGAGTCATGGACATTTGAGTCAGAATCTGTATTTTAACAGACCCCCAGGAGACTCAGTGCTGTACATTAAAGTTTAAGAAGCCCTGGGCTAGAGTCTGGACTCCATGTGGACCTCAGTATCCACTTTAGCTTGATTCATCACAGTGCCTGCAGAGAACCCTGCCTGTTCCTTAGTACAGTCCACACCAGTCTTGGATCTCCCACCTGAAATGGGTCAGGGGTGTGGGCACCCTGGGCTTGGCACGAATGCCTCTGGTTTGCTGGAGTCTCTTTCTCTTTGGAGCTCTCTGCTGCCATTGCTTACCCTAATTTATGGGTTTGACTTGACTACAGAAGCCAGTGGATCTCTTCAAATGCTTCCTTGTTTAAACCCAGTCCCAGAAGCAGTAATCTTATGATGTTTGGAAATGGTTTATCACGATTTCATTTTAGGTTGGCTGCTTTCCATTTACCTGGTTGGAGGCTGTGGACCTTTGTCTCATCAGTTAAGCAAATTCCAATGTCATTCTAGCATAGGTTACTTCCAGGAAGCATTTCTGGAAGATGGTTATCCCAGGCACATTGCACCTGGTGACTTTGTCTTTATCTTTGTGTCTGTGGCAACAGATTCAATTACAAAGTGGACTCAGACCTTCCTAAGGTGGTGATGGTTATAACACCCAGGATGCATCCTGGCAGCAGGGCATTCTACTCTGGTCATAGAGCTACAACCGTCTCTCTGCTGGACAATATTTCAATATTTCAATACCTGGGATGTAGTGAAAGGTGGTTTTATGATAAAAGACCTCATAGATATGAAGCTAGGCTGTGCCTTTAAAAAGCTATGCCACTTAATGACAATTATTTTTATATTCTTTGCACTTCTACTTATTCATCTATAAAATGGATATGGTACCTCTTTCACAGAACTGTTGGGAGGGGAAAATAAGACGGCAGAGTACCAGCACCCAGCACCTGGGCAGCGTGGGGCTCGGTGAATGGTAGCAGACAGACCCTGGGAGCCCCAGCTCTGGGATGCGGCTTTCCTTGCCATTTAGGAATGATCTGGGATGAGCCAGGGGGAGCCAGGCCAGCCCTCACCTACGTAACCACTGAACAGTTACCTCCTTGCCCACATTTCCATGTATGGAAACAAAACTGTTGGCAGTATCATTTTCCAAACCAAGGGAAAATCTGTCTTGGGCATATTAAGCTGAAAAAACCAAAACGTTTCTGACAATATGACATTTTTCTTGACCAGTGGATCTGCTGACTTGGGATTTAGGTTTAATTATCTGTTGGCAAGTTTTTTTACACATTTGTTCACTTTCTCCACTTACATCTGCAGCCACACAGCACTTCACAAAGTTCTTTCAAAGTCTGTTTTTTTAGCCTTAAAAAAAAAAAGTCCTCAAATTAGGCCATGTTGTGCCATATGGCACACAGTTTATCGGAAGCTTAAGATGCCAGTTTTACACCACAGAGGAAGGGAAACTCAGATATAAGCAAAAGAGTTGCCAGCTACAGATGTTGAAAGGGGGAAGATGAAAATAAGAAAAAACAAACTGACTCATTGGAATTTTGGGAACAAAGTTAATATAATTCTTTTAATTCGATAACTCTCCGTAGCAAAGGAAGGTACATACATTCTCAGAACTTAACAAGACCGGTCATCTTGTAGAGACAGCGTGAGCGCACTGCAAGTCTGCCGAACACAGACTCAGACTTCTGGAGGTCAGTCACACAACAGAGTCGTAGTTTTAGAATTATCTAACCTTTCTCACTCAACATGAATGTAAATCCAAATTTTGAAATAAAATTAAATCTGAATCAAAAATAAATGACTACCCCTCCCCCGGTACTAAATTTTCTCAAATCCCACTTGGATGGTCCCTGAACGTCCCGAACAAAAGTCCTGCCTCGGGGAGAAGTTGGTGGCGCCGTCTGTGCAGATAGTCTGTGTCGTGGTTAGATTTGTACAGAGGTGGTTCAGCGGCGTTGTTTAGGGCTGGCTTCAGAAGCTAGATTGCCTAGGTTTGAGTTGTGATTGTCACCATTTATTAGCCTCAAAACTTGGGGCAACTTCTTTAACTCCTTATAATGCCAGCTTTCACACTTGGAAAATGAGGATAATATTAATTCTTACCGTAAGGGTTGTTAGGAGGATTATATGAAGCAATATTGTAAGGGGTTTGAATTGTTCCCAACACACAGTGTATATTCAATAAATCTTAGCTGTTGTCATTCAGCTCTAATAGCAAGGATGTTTCCAACCAAACAGACTAGGCTCTTTTCCATTATTTACTGACTAGACCAGCGATAAACTGGGGCAGACAGTCTACGTGTTGTGTATCAGACTACAACAGTGTGTATACATCACAGCATCCATGGAAAAGGAAGAAATATGGAATTCTAGTACAATTAGCTAGTACATAGCAAAACTAGATTTTGAACCCAGGTCTCTCTGCTCTAAAGGCCAATCCTCAACTGCCGTAAGTTGAGAACTTTTTTTTAAGACTAAAAAAGGAGACTTTAAGTTCTGCTGAAAGCCCAACATGAGTTGACAATGTGCAGTGGCTATTGAGGTAGTGAATGTGGTAGCGGATGGACAGGATTCATAAAGGCTGTTGTATTTATTGTTTAATTTAATTTAATTTATTTTTAGAGAGAGGAGAAAGGAGAGAGAAAGAGAGGAAGAGAAGCATCGGTATGTGAGAGATACATCTGATTGGTTGCCTCTCGCCTACCCCCAACGGGGGACCTGGCCTGCAACCCAGGCATGTACCTCCTGGGAGCTGAACCAGAAATCTTTCGCTTCGCAGGTGGACACTCAATCCACTGAGCCACACCAGCCAGGGTAGAGCTGTAGACTTTAGGGCAGAGGAATAGTCCTGGCTGGTGTGGTTCAGTGGATTGAGTGCTGGCTTGTGAGCCAAAGGGTGGCTGGTTTGATTCCCACTCAGGGCACATTCCTGGGTTATAGAAGGCAGGCAAAAGGCAAACACACATTGATGAGAGCAGTCTTCAAGCAATAACCAGCTTATAGAAAGCAGTGGGAGAGAGAATTCAGATTAATGTAAGTAAAAATTTTCCAACAGTCTGAACTACCCAAGGGTCTCTGTTTTGAGAAGTGACAGAAGCTAGATAACCACTTGGTGGGTGAAGTAGTAGGATTTTGTTCAGTGAACTCAATGAATGTTTATTGCAAACTTATTATGGGCCAAAGATGGTATATGAGTTAAAGTTCTAACCAAAATGGAAATTCTGCTATGAAACTAGTTCTATTTCTTCCAGATAGGACTGAATAGAATCTCACATATCTTATACCCTTCTCGAAACTCCAACTAGTCTAGCATACCCATTGGCATACATATCATCATAATTAATGTAAAAAGTAAATTATTCTCCTTTCCTTGCCCTGAGTAACTCTTACCAATTGCTATAAAGTAGGGGCAAATTTCTTTATATTAACTCCTGTTCCATGTTCTCCATGTGAGCTTCCTTTTAGCAAGCTGTTTAGGGAAAACAAAAATTAATTTAGTCAACAGTATGAGGACAGAAAACTGAAGGTTTTCAAGTATTTTAAAAAAGAAAT
This sequence comes from Tonatia bakeri, assembly GCA_004024845.1. Taxonomy (NCBI): domain Eukaryota; kingdom Metazoa; phylum Chordata; class Mammalia; order Chiroptera; family Phyllostomidae; genus Tonatia; species Tonatia bakeri. Next base: position 70,832 of record PVIA01000662.1, on the reverse strand, counting down.
GCAAAATGAAACACAAAATAGTACCAACCTCAAACATATGAGCTGGCAATCTACCTCCATTCTCTGGAGTACATCCTATTTCAATTTCCAGAGCTCCACATTTTTATTTTGTGGTTCTGGTCCTAAAGCGGTTGCCCTAGGCTTAGGGTTCCAGTGTAAATAAATACAACTTGTCAATAGGAGCTGTGGTCGGAGCTGAGTGTAGTGTTTTCTGTAGTGGTTGCTCTGAGGACCTACTAAATGCTGGGCAGAGTTCTGCGATGATTGACCGCAGTGTATGCCAGCATTTGAAATCATTTGAAGGCTTTATCTGTGTTTTCCAACTCTGCCTCCCAACTCATAAACCCTCAATCAATATTTGCTGAAGTGTAGGGTGGTAGAAAGTTGAAACGGTGGACAAAGTAACAGGGAGAAGCCTTGGGAGTTGAAATTTAACTTTCAGCAACTGATTTGTCCTGTTCACTAAAATAACCTGTACTCTGAAAAAGGAGATGATCTAGGACTGCGGTTTTCAAATACAGATCACAGCCTATTGAAAAATCAAATTTAACAGGTTGAAATCAGTATTTTAAAAATTAAATGGAGAATTTCAGACTGCTTTGCACACAGCAAGGGTATTATTTCATGAAACTTGTTTCAGTTTCATGTGAATACACACATATACATACACGCACATACACATGTGTGTGCTGAGTCATGGAGTGAAATGGATGTTTTACCATGGAGTGCAGTCAAAAATGTTTGAGAAATGCTGATCTAAGAGACCACACTTACCATTTAGGCCATCGATAGGACCCTAGAAAGAGGCAATGGTTTTGGATCCTATATTACTGAGTTGACAGATTAATGTCTTTTAAAAATTCTGACAAAAGGTAAATAACAAACAGATTAATGTTACAAGTGTAGGGACAATGTACTAAATTAAATGCCTTTGTCTAAAAAGTAAAAATCTCCCACCCTCAACTTGCATCATTTTGTAGGTTTGGATTTACAATGCCTTCCCCTCCTCCATTCCCCTTTTTCCTCCTAGATTCCTGGTCTGGAACTAAGGAAAGAGGTGCATGTTTTGGCTCTGGTTTTATGGGACAAGAGAGGAGAATGCGTTTGTACTCAATTGTACTTTTATATTACAAAATAGACTACTAAAAATACAGGTAAGCATAAAGATTAGCTAGAATCTAAATGAGCATATAATTTGGAACAAGATTTAGAGAACTCCAAGTGTGCCTTGGTGAGCATATCAAAGCCTTACTTCTCTTTTCAGATCTGGGCATTTGGCTGTCTGACTTACTTTATCTGACTCGCTTTTATTTTTTGTTTGTATTTAACATTCGCATCCCTGTTATTTGTCCTTTAGGTATAAATTCTATTTCCCAGCAACTTTGTTTCTCTTTTCAGGGGTACAGATTTGTTTCCTATCTCTTTGCATGTCTTTGTCCTGCACAATACCACTCAATACTAAATGTTAATAATGATGGTGATTCATTCTCTTTTTCTTTTCAGCCATTATCAATCACTGAATCATTTTTTTTTCTGGAATCAGGGCATTCGAAGCCACTGAAGACAACTTTCCTTCTCTTGAGCAATAACAACCTTGTTGTTAGTTGCTTAGAACTTCTCAGTTTCTAGGCTTTTCCTTATCAGAGCTGTATTTACTCATTCAGCTTGGGCTCTGAGGAGATTTCCTACTTTTTAATTCACTGGTGAAGGAAATAAAGGGATGTTACTTCCATGTGACCCTTGGGGGAACCGAGGCACAGAGCCATTAAGCCCATGGTTCTGCACACATTTGGTGACAGCACTGGGACCAGCTGCTTATTGCTAGGCTGATTTCACCACATCAGTGTCTTCTCTGGGTTGTTTTTTTTTCCTGCTATTCCTCCCTCACCAAAGGCCAAGACTCGCTCATCTCCAGGTATAGAAAAATAAAGGAAGGGAGAATTTTGCAGCTAATAACTCCCATACACTCTCTTCCACCTGAAGAAGCTGTCGAGTATTTCAGAAGAGTAGAATTTTAACATGCACCAGACTCATTCTCACTTCAGTCTTCAGGCAAGCCTTTCTCTTAGGCTTAATGCCTTGTTTTTTCCTCTTCATCAACATATATCCTACACAGGTTTCCCTCATTTCTCCTCACCACCACTGTCCAAGAGTACAGCATTCCCATGAACACTTCCATAAGCTAAAATGGTGTAAAAGAAGACATGATTTTTATGAATTTATGTGGAAAACATTAGGGGCATTCCAGACCCAAAAAGAAACCTACCAAATCATACCAAATACACTTAACTATGTTCAGATTTACATGAAGCATAACACCCTTAGGAACTCTCCCATGCTTTTCTGATACCTTAGGACACATCTTGCTAATGCAACTGGAAAAGTCAGTATTCGTGCTGCCTATCACTACCAGAACCAAGAAGCAGAGACAAGGACTGAATCTTTATGAGTGCTTTATTCAGATGGCCAGTGATCTGAGAAGACAGTGGGTTATGTACCCTAAAAGACCATCTTACATTTCATTTCAAGCCCACATTTTTATAAGGACAAGAAAGGGCAGGTAAGGAGTTTGGAAAAGAAGGTTAATTGGGTAAGAGTCTCAGTCCAGTGGCAATTTTCCTGGTACTTCTTTATCTGTTGATCAACAATTCTTCAGCAATCTGTACCACAAGATGTTCCCTCCCTAGAACACAATGGCTCAGATGCCATCTCCATTGCTTGCAGACACTGGGGCACAAAGGTTGAATTCCTTGTCAACCTCTTAGAGTCATGCATTCCAGTTCCTGGAATAATAGCTTTCCACTTGCATCAATCACTTAAACCTATCAACTAAGACTTAAGTCTTTAACTCTTGAGTTCCCCTATCACTAACAGAAGCACAACATAAATTGAGGTAAGCCCAGATGCTCACAGACACTGTTCAAAGATTCGGTAACGCGATGCCAAGGTGCTGAGTGTTGTTTCCAGGGAAGGAGCTTGGCAGGGACACGCTCACTGCCAGGAGTACACACTGCCTCTGTATTGGCTCACTGCAAAAAAAAAAAAAAAAAGCTGATCTCGCTCTCCCAACCCCCATTTCACCTTTTTTCTTTGGATTTCTTTCAGTTATCCAAAAACAGACACTAATATAGGTCTTTCATAAAAGCAAAGCAGCAGAAGGTACTCTGGCTGGTGTGGTTCAGTGGACTGAGCACTGGCCTGCAAACCAAAAGGTCCCTGATTTGATTCCCAATCAGGGCACATCCCTGGGTTGTAGGCCAGGTTCCCAGTTGGGGGTGCGTGAGAAGCAACAGATCATTCACTGATATTTCTCTTCCTCTCTTCTCCCTCCTTTCCCCTCTCTCTAGAAGTAAATAAATAAAATCTTTTAAAAAAATTCTTTTAAAAAGCAAAGAGGCAGAAGGCATACTTTCCAAAATTAGGGAATACCTGCACTGGCCTGTAGATGTTTTCCACATTACTCGGAGGCCTGACTCCACACGATCCCTCCCAGACTGACAGTCTACTGCGTCAGTTTATTGTGTGTTTCTAGGAGATTGCACCTGCCTTATCTCATTTAAGACCACAGAAATTCTTTTAGGCAGGTATGTTTGTTCCCATTTTACAGCGGATAACAACCCAGGCTCAAAGTTGAGAACTCCAGTTTCTTGACTCCAAGCTTTGTGTTGTTTCCCCAGACCCCAATACTGTGTTTTTTTTCCTTTTTTCTTCACATTTTTATTCCTCTCCAACTTCCAGTTTCCTTTATGCAAAATTTTAGTATACATAACTTCATGAAAATTTTTTCTGTGTACCTTTTGAAAGAACTGCAGAAGTCTTAGTTCCAATGTAAGGGAAATCTTATGAAACAGTCTGTGGAAAGTTGGAAATTGAATAATATCCATTTCAGTTATAGTTTAAACAGAGGTTACCAAAAACTTACCTGTTTACAAGCATCATGACGACTCCAGTGTTGGGAGTCATTCAGAAGCAGGAGCTAGGGCTATGTAATAGTGCAACAGTGACAACCAAAATCAGACTTAAAAAGTAAAACCTTTGAACTCTTTAAAAAAAATTCAACTGAGTAAATTTGAAAATCTGATTGGCTTTTTAAGCAACTCATGGATTGAACAGCATTCCATCTGGCAATTAGAAGGGTGTTCTGAGGGTGTATAAGATGGAAGGTTTTTATGGAAGGAAGCTGGGTCAAGGGAGCTATTAAAAGGAAAGATTGCCCTGGCAGGTATGGCTCAATTGGTTGGGTGTCATCCCGCAAACCAAAAGGTAGCCCAGTTCCTGGTCAGGCCTGGGTTGCAGGTTCGCCCTCAGTTGGAAGGCAACCAATCAATGTTTCTCTCCCTCTTTCTCTGACCAGCCCCCACCCCCTGCCACCATTTTCTCTCTCTAAAATTAAAAATAAAATCTAAAAAAATTTTAAAAAGATAATTTTGGAATGAGAGTTTTTTTTAGGGGGAAAAGAATGAGATTTTTTTATAGCATGTAGATTGCCTCTTCTTTCTATTGGTAACGAAGAGGGCCCATGTGACAAATTACCTTACTGGTGGGAAATTTCAGACTGGTTGTTTAAAATTACATTTCTGGGAGAGGTTGAAACTGTAATGAGATCAGGTATTAAATCTAGGTTTGGTATCATGAGCTTTTAGCACAAATGATGAAATTTTGGGCCTGTGGTTTTCTGTTTAATGGAACATCTGTATGGAGTGCCAGACAAAGCAAAATTACCTTTCCGTATGTATAGATTCAGCACAAAGCAAGACAAATTTATTTTCATCTACACGAAATTGCAGAGGAGGGAGATCCTGCAAAGCTTCTAGGGAGAAAGACATAGTAAAGGCATTTAATCGCTTCGTGTCCCCTAGTACTAGTAAAAGCATGAAAATAAAAACATCATTGACACACTCTTTAAGGTGGTGTCCTTTCTGTTTATTATTTTGGTAAATGTACATTTTTTTAAATTTGGGTCTCATAGATTCTGTCCTGACCTCTGTCTCCTAAGGACCCCGTTTTTCCACACGGTTTTAGATTTTCACCAGGATACCAGCAATTTTTTTAAATTTGTTTTTTTAAAGACTTTATTTATTTATTTTTAGAGGGGAAGGGAGGAAGGAGATGGAGAGAAACATCAGTGTGTGGCTGCCTCTCACTGACCTCCTACTGGACCAGTCAGCAACCCAGGCATGTACCCCAACTGGGAATGGAATCAGACACCCCCTTGCTTCTCCAGGGGACACTCAATCCACTGAGCCACACCAGCCAGAGCCGGTTTTTTTTGTTTTCTAACGTCTAGGAAAGACAGAGGAGACTCAACAGGCCTATTGTCTTAATTTCAAGGCTGCCCTTCCACAGCTAATCCATATGCATCCTATTCCACGCTTTTAAATTTTTCCTGTGTACATCCTCTAAGGCGTAGAGATGCTCCCGTTTATAAGTTTTTAAAAGACAGTGGGTTAAAAGAGTTCTCCTTTGGGAGAGATTTTATGGAACGGGGAAAGGGAGGTGGGTAGACCCCACGTATAAAGCCCCACTAAGGAAAGAGCAAGAGCACAAACTGATTCTTCTTCTTCTTCTTTTTTACTTACTGAAGATAGAAGAGAGAGGGAAAGAGACATCCCCCATCCCCCACCCTCGCCTTTGTCGCTGTTTGTAAATTTGTTTAATCTCCCTCCCTGGACCTTTTGTTACAGATCAGAGGCTGGGAGAGAAGGTGTGAAAGTTTGGAAAGGGTCTAAAAAATGAAAATAACTCAATTTTATTTATTATGCATTACACAATCCTATAATGGTAATGAACACGAAAGTTCACGTACAGTTCTATCATTTTGAGAATCACTTTTTCTGTTTTCCATTCCATCCCCTCATGCATTAAACATTAGGTGAAGCACTGCCAGTCTTGGTTCCCATGCAGCTTTTCCACATCCTAAGTACAAATTTGCATCTTGCTTTTAATTATTTTTCCTCTTTGTTTATGCTAAGTATTTCTAAGACTGCAAAATATCTCTGCACAATAATTCCATCTAGGGCATACGCTTTAAAGGGATTATTTTATTGTAAAAATCCAATCTTTAGGAGTAAAAGCTAACAACTTTGACCTTGCTCTGCAAGGCCTGGTGCTCAGTCAAGGTTAGACCGAAGGGTCGAGTTTGCTAAACTCTGGGCCGCACCCCCGCGGAGAGCGCGAAGCGGAAAGACTGTGCCAATCACGCGCTTCCCCCAGCCCCTAGCACCTGAAGCCTCGCCTTTTCCGACACCCTGTCCCGCCCCGGAACCTCCCCTCGCTCTCGAGGCGGGCTGACGTCCGGGTGCTTCTGCACCCTTCGCCCCGGGCGCTCCGTTGCCAGAGCGCCACCTTAGGTGTACGTGAGGCAGGAAGTGACGCACGGCCCGCTGGGGGTGGGAGAAGGCGGGATGAGACTATAAACTGCTGGCTGGGGCTGCTTTCCCGTTGGAGGGTGTCAGCGTCGGCCTGCGGAGGTTAGGTTAACGGCGGACCGAGGAGGCTCCGGAGTGAGTGGCGCGCCGCTGCTAGTATTCGGCCGATTCGCCCGTCCTGCAGGCTGGTCCAGGCGCTCTGCGGAACGGCCCTGCTTGGTGCTGTCCAGTGTCCCCGGGGAGCCGCAGAGACGCGAGGAGGCTGTTGCACCTCCGGGTGGGGCGGGCGGGAGGGATGGAGCGTCGCCCGCGTGCGGATGAGGAAGGGGTGGCAACCGCGTGAGGAGCGGACTGCAGGTGCAGCGGGATGGGTCCACAGTGCAGAGAGGGGCTGCCCTTCCCTTCTCTTCCTTTCTGCTCCCTGCCTGTCTCAGTCGCCGAACGGGACCGGTTTCCCTGTTAGGGTTCTGAGGGTGAGATGAGGGGTTCCCAACTGTCACTCTGCGTCCCGCCATTCTGCTTCCGGCTCCTCGGGCCACCCTGATCCCTTGTCCTCACTAGCTGGCCCTTAAAAAATACAGGTCCTCGTGCGACAGCCCTAAGCCGCAGGCTCGGTATCCAGGTGTCCGCCCTGCGCCGAGTAAGCCGTGCTGCCGCAGGGTTGGCCCTCTCTGCTGCGAGCACGTGGCTGCTGTAGGAAGTGTCCCGAGGGAATGGCTGTCTGGGTACGTGGGTGACCTTGAGCTCGTAGCCCTTCGCTTACTCGGCGCTCGCTCCGGGACGTGGTCTCACTCTTGAAAATGACAAAGCTGGCCAGGATTCGGTTACAAGGATGTCCTGGGCATTTAGATGGGGTTTTCTGGAAGCTGTACATTTGAACTTATAACCTGATCTTCCTTGCCGCACGCTGCCTGTTGGCCTTGTGTGTGGGTTCTCAGTTTTCTCAAGACAGAAGCCGACTGGTTCAGCGAACGCATTGAGGATATTCAGATTGCTTAGCTCTACTCACTGAGATGGGAGACTATGGGAATAAAATTTCTACTTTGTGAAAGCTTTGGTTTAGAGGCTTAGTAAAAGCTATCTGGATTGGAATTCGATTGCTTCAGTAAATTAGTGATATGGTCAAAGGGTTGTGCTGTATTGATAAACACCTTAAAGGCCCATTGTGCCACTGCTTTTGGTGGACAGTCCTCTAAGGTGGTAGCGGGGAGAGTGGATAAGAAAATAGTATTTGGTTGACTCGGCTCTTTCACTTAACATTTTCCCTCTGCACACTGTAGTGACTTTGGGTCTATCAGAGAACTTGATGGCTACTTTTTCTGTTTTTTTTTGGGGGGGGGGTCTGTTAACAGGATTGAAGTGGGTTACAGAAGTATTTGGATATCTGATATCTTTATTCTCTGCTTAAATATGAGTTTGGAATACTAGATGCTGATTCAGTTGTTTCTGAGCTGGGGAGTTTGATTTTATTGACAAACATTTTAGGTGATTTACAGAAGTTTTTTTCTGTGGAGATTTAGGTGCTCTAAAATACTTGAAGGCCCTTCTGTTTTATTCCTCCCTCACTATTGGATTATAATAAACTCAATATGCTTCACAAGAACATCTAGAATTAAAATGTTTGTCATTGCTATAAAATATTTTCCAGAAGTCTCTATATATATAGTGTAGCACCCCTTAACTTGGGTTTGATGGAACATTCTTGTCAAGTAATGGTGTACTGCTGGCTTGTGCTGAAGGTTGTTGGATAGGGAGAACACCTTGGCCAACTCTGCCCTAAGGCGTGACAATTATTTGCCTCTGAAAGTACATTTATCTATAATGGAGCAAGTCTCACAGCTAAGTTTGAATCAGACAATGAAAGCTAGTTAAAAATGATCCTCCGAGACCTTTTGGAACTTTTCATGTATGTCTGCCTTCTCTGTGCTTTCCTTGAGCACTTCAGAGATAAACTGCAATGACTTCACGCAGTCCTGACCTTCCACTGAGCAATCTTTTTTTTTTTTTTTTTCCCAGAAAGCTGAATGGGAGTAAAGATGCTACTTGTTTTGTTTGATTTCCTCCACTATCTTTTCAATTTAGACTCTTAAAGCTAGTAAAAGCCTTGACCTCCTTACAAGTCATCCTGTGTATATACAATTAATGAGTCCTGAGGGCCTTGCAGAAGTTCCTGTACTCACTTTCACCTGCAAATATGTAGCTGTCTAGGGAAGTAGCTTGCAAAGTGGCTATCTGTAACTAATTGCTTGAGGTCTTGGAGCTCTACCACAGAAACGTTAATATTTTCTTTCCTGCTTTTAAAAACCTCTACCAGCCAAGCTTTGCCCAATAATTTCAGGATAAATCATAATAGTGTCAGGGATAGGAAAAGATCCCAGGTATAAGGTTTTCATTATATTCTTTTTCTTTAAAAAAAATATTTATTTTTAGAGAGGGGGAAGGGAGGAAGAGGGAGAGAAACATCAATGTGTTGTTGCCTCTCGCACGCCCCCTACTGGGGACCTGGCCTGCAACCCTGGCATGTGCCCTGACTGAGAATCCAACTGTCAACATTTTAGTTGGAAGGCGGGCCCTCAATCCACCAGCCAGGGGTATATTCTTTTTCTTACCATTTCTAAGTGATATGAAAAAAGAACCTCATACATTAAGCATAGCCCTACATTGTTAAGAAGTAAAATTTCTCTATTATAATGTAATTCTATGTCAAATACTATATAGGATAGGGAAATCAGAGGATGCTTCACAGAGTTAGCCCTTGAGTGAGCCAGGAAAACATGAGTAGGCCTTCAAGAACAGAAGAATGTTAGAGGGCAAAGACAGGGCTGGATTGTCTCCCATTTTGGAGAAAGCAGAGGGCGGCAAAGTATTAGGTAGTGAAGGCCTCTAGAACAAAAACTCAAGCAGGCAGAGGAACTTCACTCTACATGAGTTCCAAGGATTGAAACTGGCCTTTTTTCTAAATTGAAGTGAGCTTTTCAGTTAAAACAGACAAGTGTCTTGTTTTCATGTCAGGTAAAATGGAGTAGCAGCCTTGAATGTGTTAAAAATAGGTGAAAGTATATTTTGGTTGATGATCTTCTGCACTCTGCCCCCCACCTTCGCTGTATATATTATATACAGTCCCCTGGTTTTGAGACACCCCAAAGGAGCTGAAGACCTCAAGATAATTACTGTATGTGAAAAAAATCAAATAGAAATTAATGCCATACTTAAAGAAAGTAGGAATAAGATGATTTGAATTTTTAAGAAGTTTGAGACTGTAGTCTAACTGGTACCTTTGCTGCCTCCTGCCTTCCATCCCGTGACTCCAAGGAAGATATTTCAGATCCTTCTTCCATTTCATGTTCTGAGCACATGGGGCTCTGTTGCTTACCTGAATTTTCATTATTAATGTGAGAAACTGAATAGTTTTTCCAGTTATGATTGAGAACACCAAAGAAATACCAAGTGCTAATATGAATAAAAATCCAGGTGATAGTCGGTTTCTTATATTAATTATCAGCATTGGTGGTGCCATGTTGAAATAAGACAAATAAGAATTGCTTGGCTTGTTGATGCGGCCTTCAGCAGAGCTACTTGTTTATAGACAGAATGGTGTTGTTGCAACTAGTATGGGAAGTTTTTCTTCTGCACTTTCAGAGCACTTAGGGTGATTTCAGTTGGAAGAAAATACATTAAAGAGTTATTTTAAATAGAAAGTTTTACTATGTGCGAGGTAATTTTGAAAGAATGACTCAACTTTCTTTTATATAAAATTCCAGGCGTAATTTTTGTGGATGTCATAGAATTATTGTGTTCTTCACAGCTGTGAGGTTAAATGGTGAGCTCAAACCAGGAATTACCTAGGTCACAGTTTTTTTTCCCTATGACTTGATTTTTTTTTATGTTATAGTTTTAATTTTGTGTTGGGGGTTGAAATAGAAATAACTAACATCTGTTTTCCCACTAAAAAATGTACTGGGATTTTAATTACATAAAACTATAGTTACATGTTCTATTAATATCTACCTGTTTTTGTAAATTTGCAAATACTCAATCTCATTTATTTAAATCATTTTGCTTAAATATGTTGTCACTCTAGTGTTAAAGTTAATTTAAAACTAGAAACCTTGAGGAATGGCTGATTCAGATGAGAATTAAACTTGTCAGTTGTTTTTTTTCCTAGAAAACGGTGATTAAAATTGGTTCAGGGTGGGGCCTTCCAGTTCTGGCTCTGGTGATTGGGTTTGTATGGTTCTGGTGCAGTGATAGTGATAAGCGTTTTGTACCAGGTGGGGCAAGAGATTGTGCTTCTAAGAATATGACCTATTTATTGGTTATTGGCTCCAGTCTTTAAAACTAACGAGTTTAAAATAATTTGTTAATAGGTTATGATAGTAGACTTTTCTAGTTTCAGTTTATATAATGTCTTTTGTTTTGCAATCTGAGTATATCTCACAACTTGCTTTGTGCCATGTGGGTGTTAAATGTGCTGTAAGTATACTTGTATCTGAAAAGCTGTAAAATGGGTAGTATGACATAAATGTTAATTTTTATACATCTGAATATAATCACTATCAAGGACTTAGATACACTCAAACCAGTTAGGACTCAGTTGGTTACAGAGGTATATTTTGCTTTGAAAAAAGTTAAGATTAATTGCTTAATATTTCTGGACATGAGAACACAATTTCTATAACCCTGTAACACATTTTTAGAGTATCATTTTTCATCTTTGAATGAGTCACTTAACCTCTCAGCTAATTGGACTCTTCATCTAGAAAATAGCATACTCTGTGTTTTGTCTTTTGTATATGCTTTTTGCATCCAAGATCTATCAAATCATTTATAGGAACTGTTCACTTAATCAGAAGAATCAGGTTTTCTCTCTTTTTCTTTAAAATATTTTATTTATTTATAGAGAGAGGGGAAGGGAAGGAGAGAGGAAGAGAAAGAAACATCAATGTGTGGTTGTGTCTCGTGTGCCCCCTACTGGGGACCTGGCCCACAACCCAGGCATGGGCTCTGACTGGGTGTTGAACCAGCAACCCTTTGGTTTGCAAGCTTGTGCTCAATCCACTGAGCTACAACAGCCAGGGCTCTAGTTTTCTATTGGAGACTCTTTGTTACTGGTCTGTATCTCAAAATCAGTCTTGACTTAATTCTACTTGTGGCTTTTTTTTTTTTTCAGGTGCCACTCTATTGTCTTTTGTATTTGTCCCTCTAACTAAATTCATTTAAATCTACTTACCATGGATGACAATCTAACTAGTTTTTCCCACATTTTTAATTTTGAAAACTTCAAGCCTCCCGGAAAAATTGAAAAAATAATGTGCATGTCCATTTACCCTTTACCTAGATTAATTAATTGTTAACAGTTTGCCACATTTGCTTTATTTTTATATACTTTTTAAAAACTGAACTATTTGAAAGTAAGTTACAGACATTACAATACTTCATCCTTAAATTTTTAACTATTAATCTCCCTCCTAAGAGCAAGTTCTCCAAAAACACAATGGCATCATCACACTCCCTAAACCTAACATTGATACAATACTGTATTTCAGTATATAATTTATATTCAAATTTCTTTTTTTAAAAGATTTTGTTTATTTATTTTTAGTGAGGGGAAAGGAGGGAGAGAAACATCAATGTGTGAGAGATACATTGATCGACTGCTCTTACACACCCCTAACTGGGAAACCTAGCGTGCAACCCAGGCATGTGCCCTGACTGGTAATCAGCTGGTGACCTTTCAGTTCTCAGGCCAGCACTCAATCTACTGAGCTGCACTAGCTGGAGCTCAAATTTCTTATTTCTTCCAATAGTGTCCTTGAAGCTGCCTCCACACCCACTCCACCTTAATTCGAGATGTAATCAGAGATTATACTAAATCTAGTTTCTGTAGTGTAATGGTTATCGCGTTCACCGCACACTAAATTTAGTTTTCATGTAAACTAAATATTTTGTTAAATACCCTTTCTAGAAAGTTAGTAATATATTTAAAATCAAATTTGATACATAATAATCTAGCATGGTAATGAAAAGCCTTCATTAATCTGATATAATGGCATATATCTCATTATTATAATTCTGTATTGTATTACTAGGCTCTTTTGTGTGGCAGCTCAAAATGATGGATCAAGCCAGATCAGCATTCTCTAACTTGGTAAGATATTTTAGGTTTGCATTTCTTTGTCACCAATTTGTAAGAATATGAAGTATACAATAATGCCTTTCACCAAATAAGCATGAAATAATACCCAGGGCTATTATCAGGTATTCACTTACATTTGAAATGGTGATCTGGAGGCCTAACTCATTCCACAAAGGAAGAATACTTATATATTTAGTCTAGAGTAGAATTATGGAAAATCTTGTCTGAAGTTTCAGGGTATTTGGGACGGGGTAGAGGGGGGTCTGCAAGTAGGTCACATTAAAGAAAGCACAGATCAAAATGTATACAAGTAGATATACATAACAAAAACCCTGAATGAAAAGGCTGAATGAGAGGAAGAAGGCCAGTGTATGACCTATTATTCACCTGCCACTGACAGAACTGGGCGCATGGAAGGATCATGGTTTGAAAGGAGAACTTCTTTTTCCTTAAGAATGTATAGTAAGTCACAGTGATGGCCCAATAATAACTATAGTACCTGACCAGACTTTCTGTAAATGTTTCTACTCCCTTACTTCTTTTTCGTAATGCTTTCTTTGTCTCTCTTTTTTAAAATCTCAGTTTAGTGGAGAACCATTGTCATATACCCGGTTTAGTCTTGCACGTCAAGTGGATGGCGATAACAGTCGTGTGGAGATGAAACTAGCCGCAGACGAGGAGGAAAATGATGACAGTCACATGAAGAGTAATCATGCCCTTGTTGCAAAATCAAAAAGGTTTAATGGAAGTATCTGCTATGGAACTATTGCCGTAATCATCTTTTTCTTCATTGGTAAGAATGGCCACTCAAAACTTAAATGTTTCTTGTCACTAACTCTCGGAAATTTGTTAATTCAGTTCAGCAGACATTTATATTGTACCTTTTTATATGCCATTGTCTTAGGTTCTATGAATACAATCATTAAGATTCTATACCTGTCTTTGAGTTTAGCCTGGTGGGAGAAAGAGACACATGAATCATTTCAGTGTTATTTGCAAATGTTATACTAGAAATGTGCACAGGATATTTGTAGCATAGAAGCTTAGCCTAATGATTCAAGGAAGGCTTCTGGGAAGAAAAGGTATATATACTTTGAAAAGGTAACTGTTTAAAATAAAGTTATTACCGTGGCTGGTGTGGCTCAGTGGACTGAGCACTGGCCTAACCAAAAGGTCGCTGGTTTGATTCCCAGTCAGGGTACATGCCTGGGTTTTGGGCCAGGTCCTCAGTTGGAGGGGTGTGAGAGGCAGCCAATTGATGTTTCTTTCCCTCTGTCTCTTCCTGCTCTCTAAAAATTAAATAAAAATAAATAAAAAAAATAAAGTTAGTGTATATTTTTTTAGACTAAATGGTTTGAAATCTATAAAACTGCTTTAAATTTGACTAAAGCCAGTATTTTCAAGACTCAGCTGAAAATAGTAACAATTCTTTTGGGAATAGATTATAAATGAAATTCTGTGAATTCAGCTCTGAAACTTTCCATCCTTAGGATTTATGATTGGCTACTTGGGCTATTGTAAACGTGTGGAACCGAAAGCTGAATGTGAAGCAATGGGGTCTCCAGAGAGAGAGGAAACGGAGGAAACAGAAGAGTACCTTCCTGAAACACCTCCCCGTTTATTTTGGCCAGACCTCAAAGCAATGTTGTCAGAGAAACTGAATAACGTAGAGTTCGCCAACACAATCAAGTAAGCTTGAGCTACTTCACAAGTTGAACCTCAATACCTAAAGAAAGGTGACAGTCTGTTAGAAAGAATAGGGGAGACTTCCCATGTTCAGCCAGAGGGTAAGGATTCGGTAAAGAATTTGAACTATTTTGATAGGGAAAAGTTAGAACTTTTGTGGGGACACTCCTTTTTCTAAAAACAAACAAACAAACAATCACAGGTCCTTAATCTTTTTGTCATCTGTTTCTTTGTAGCTTGTTGCTTGCTGTCAGACTTTCTTTTGCTCTGATTTTCCACCTTAACCCCCTTTAAGGCCTGCTGAGCTCTGCTGCTCTCCAGGGGCATCAGTAACCTTCTTTATCCTCTAGATCAAGACTAACTTGGGTGCACAACTTGATATGTCTCTATTTTCACTTGATTTCTTCTGGTTCTCACTCATTAATCCCTGTCCTAAGAAGTGTCCTTAAAGTATCTAGCTTTAGATTTTTTAAGATCTTTCTTAGACATATATCTAACTCTGTATAAAAAACGAATTAATCTTTTAGCTTTTACTAGTTTCCTGTAGTTTCAGTGGTAACAATAATTATTTTAGTCTTAAATTAGAAATATTGGCATTTTTGTTCCATTTAAGGAATAACTTATGTGTATATTGTACAGCAGGTATATTCTACAACCATAGTTGAAGTGAGAGTATAGTCTACCCCCCAGCCCCACTAAAAGATAAAATAACTAACCTGCCATGTATAGTTACAAATAGCCATGGCAGATCAGAATAAGCAGTTTTGCTTCTAGGGGATTCACAATGCTTCAAAGTAGTTGAAAATTGAAGTTATAATGCTGAGTTTACCAACAGTAATACTATCTCATTTTTCTCACAAAAGATCCTCTGGAAGCTGCTCATTTCCCCTAAAACTACCCTAAGCAGATATATTATATTGGGACAGGGCTCTTGAAGGAGTGCTTTCTAGTTGATAAGTGGTCTTAACACGTTTGAAGTCATAAATTTCTTAAGATATTGGGCACAGTTTTTTCTTCTAAATTTATCTGGTTAGTCCAGAAATTTTGGGTCACTGTTAATTTATCTTAACTCTAATGGATAGTACTGAGTTACAATTTTAAAACAATTTACTTGTTGGAAACTAGACGTTGGTTATGAATGTCTGTTGTGCATACAGATAATCAAATTATAATGGTGTATACCTGAAACCTACATAATGTTATTAAAAAGTGTTAATTTATTTTTTTTCCATAAAAAGTGTTAATTTAAAAATAAATTTGCCTGGTATTTGAGTTTAATGTTTATTTTAAATTAAACTTTAGTTGGTTTAACAGTGATGTTTTTTTCCTCCAGGCAGCTAAATGAAAATGCCTATGTCCCTCGTGAGGCTGGATCTCAAAAAGATGAAAGCCTTGCTTTTTATCTTGAAGGTCAATTCCGTAAATTTCAACTCAGCAAAGCCTGGCACGATGAACATTTTGTTAGGATTCAGGTCAAAGGCAGGTATGTTGAAAGATGGTAAACTTATAAAGTAGCTACTTTTAGTTGTGATAAAAATAGCAAAGACTAAATATATTAAAGCCATTTAATTTTTTCCAATAGTGGTATTAGCTTCATTTTAACTTAAATCTTTTTAACAGTGCTCAAAATGCAGTGACCGTAGTGGCTGTGAGCAGTGGCACAGGATACCTGGTGGAGAACCCTACAGGCTACGTGGCATACAGCAAGGCTGGGACAGTTACTGTAAGTAAGGCAGAGCAGTGCATGACTTGTTTTCTCTGTTGAATAACTCAAAAACTCATTGTCATTCTCAGGAGTTATAGTATAAACTTACTTATAAAATGCAACTGATTGAAATATTCTTGTTCTTAACCCTCCTGTGCCACGGTTAAATAAAATGCCAAGTCCTCATCTTGGTTGGCGAGACCCTACATAATCCCACTGCTCTGTTCTCTCACTCTGTTCTGACCACTCTAACCTCCCTGCTGTTCCTCAGACACTCAAATTCAAGCACACTCTCACCTCAAGGCTATTACAAACTTGTGTTTCCCTTTGCCAGGACCAGTCTTCTCTAAATATCTGCATGGCTTATTTCCTCACATGTTGCAAGTCTCTTCTCTAACATTACCTTTATAGAGAAGTCTTCCTGGATTATCTTATCAAAAATGTCCTTCCTCTAATCACTTCCTCTTACCTCCCTTTATTTTTCTTCATAGTACTTATGGCACCTAATATACATTATTCATTTGGTTCCACACTGGAATATAAGCTACCGAAGAGCTAGGGGCTCTGATTGTGACTCAGTGGGTTGAATATCCTGCTGTAAAGCGAAAGGTCACTAGTTCCATTCCCAGTCTGGGTACATGTCTGGGTTGTGGGCCAAGTCCCCGGTTGGGAGAGTGCAAAAGGCAACTGATTAATGTTTCTCTCCCTCTCTTCCCCGCTCCTTACCCTTCTCTCTAAAAATAAAATCTTTAAAAAAAGAACTAGGGGCTAGTTTCATTTACTATTATATCCTACAGTGTTGGACAGTGTCTGACACAAGGTAGTATTTGCTGAATGAATGCATATATCAGATTCACCCTATTGTGGGGACAGATATCAATATCATCTTGGCTGCAGCTAGTATTAGCTTGATTCTTTAATGATTGATGTTATAAAACTTAAACAAGTGTAGCCAAATTACTACAGAAATTAAAAAACAGCTACATAGGATAGTTTTATCTAGTTTTTTCAGGTTAAAAATCACATATATGGAGAGTTCCGGCCAAGATGGAGGCATAGGTAGATGAGCTTCCCTTCCTCACACAACCAAAAGAAGGATAACAACCAATTTAAAAACAAAAATCAACCAGAACTGCCAGAAAATTGAACTGTATGGAAGGCCGACAACCAAGGAGTTAAAGAAGAAACTCACCCAGACCGGTAGGAGGGAGGAGACAGGCAGCCAGGGTGGCGAGGACACGTAATGAAGTGGCGGCTGGTAGACTGGGGCAGGTGAGGCAGTGGCTGGCAAACCAGGATATCCCACATTCTCGTACGTGCAGATCAACTGGGAGGAACAACTGGGAAGAGAGACAGACTGTACAACTCAGGGTTCCAGCGACAGGAAAAGAAAGCCTCAAAACCTCAGGTTGTAAAAACCTATGGGGGGTGTGGTAGCAGGAGAAGCTGCCAGTCTCACAGGACAGTCCATTGGAGGGGTCCACAGGGTCCTAGAATGTACACAAACCCACCCACCTGGGAATCAGCACCAGCAGGGCACAATTCACTGTGGATAGCAGGGGAAGTGACAGAAAGCAAAGTAAGAGCTGAACAAGCAGCACTATTCCCTTTCTGACCCCTCCCCCACAGACAGTGCTAGAACATGGCAAAGGGGGTTGCTCCACCCTGGCGAATACCTAAGGCTCTCACACCCTTAACAACATAACAGGTGCGCCAAGACAAAGAAATATGGCCCAAATGAAAGAACAGATCCAAACTCCAGAAAAAGAACTAAGCAATGAGGAGATAGCCTATCAGATGCAGGGTTCAAAACACTGGTAATCAGGATGCTCAAAGAACTGGTTAAGTACAGATGTAAAATAGAGGATGAAGTGAAGACTATGTAAGATGAAATAAAAATATACAGGGAACCAAGAGTGAAGAAAAGGAAACTGGGACTCAAATCAATGATTTGAACCAGAAGGAAGAAATAAACATTCAACCAGAACAGAATGAAGAAACAAGAATTCAAAAAAATGAGAAGAGGTTTAGGAACCTCTGGGGCAACTTTAAACATTTCAACATCTGAATCATAGGGATGCCAGAAGGAGAAAAGGAATAGCAAGAAATTGAAAACTTCGTTGAAAAAGTAGTGAAAGAAAACTTCACCAATCTGAAGAAAGAAATAGATATAGAAATCAGGAAGCTCAGAGAGTCCTGAAGAAGTTGGACCCAAGACACATCATAATTACAGTACCAAGATTAAAGATAACAGGTGCAGCAAGAGAAAAGGAGACAGTTACCTACAAAGGAGTTCCCATCAGACTATCAGCTCGTTTCTCAAAAGAACCTTTCAGGCAAGAAGGGGCTGGAAAGAAGTATTCCAAGTCATGAAAGGCAAGGGCCTTCATACAAGATTACTGTATCCAGCAAAGCTATCATTTAGAATGGAAGGGCAGATCAAGTGCTTCCCAGATAAGGTCAAATTCAAGGAGTTCATCATCACCAAGCCCTTACTATATTAAATGATAAAGGGACTTATCTAAGAAAAAGAAGATTTAAAAAAAATCTGAACAGTAAAATGACAACAAACTCACAACTACCAACAATTGAACTAAAAAAACAAAAACAAACTAAGCAAACAATTAGACCAGGAACAGATTCACAGAAATGGAGATCACATGTAGGGTTTTCAACAGGGAGGTGGGAAGAATGGGGAAAGATACATGGAATAAGAGGTATAATTGGTAGGTACAAAATAGACATGGGGAGGTTAAGAATAATACAGGAAATGGAGAAACCAAAGAACTTACATGTACGACCCATGGACAGGAACTAAGGCGGAGGGAGTGTTAAAAAGGGGGGTACAGGGTGGAGGGGGATAAAAGGGAGAAAATAATGGGAAAACTATAATAGCATAATCAGTAAAATATACTTTTTAAAAGAACTGAAGAAAAATCACACATGTATATCAGGGGTCTATCTAGTGGATGCTTTCCAAGCCAGATGAGGTTTTATGGTTATTCTCTGCCTTCCTGCTTACCTATGTGTATCTCTTTCTTTGGCTACCTAGGCGAGCTAAAGTTTGGAGGTGCATGGATTGTTCTGTTAAAAAAACCTTGGAGGGTTTTAGTTCCCCTGCAAACTTTCTATATTTAGATATTTGGTTATTAGTGTCAGTTTATAGCTATACATCTGAACTCTGAGTTTAGGAGTATTGTGATGACAGCTTATATAAACATCTAAAAGTTGATCCATGCAAGTCACTTCATTATAATAGACCACTTTCGGACAAAAGTACTGTCAGAACTTTCCATTAGGACCCGTTCTTATGTATATCCTCACTTGTCTAGGCTTCAGGTACAGGAACATTGTGTGATTGGTGCTGCCCTGTCTGGCCTACAATGTTTATATCGGTATATGTCTCTGTTACCCTTTGTCTTTCTCCAAGAGGTCAGAAGCAATGTAAAAATAGATGAAACATAAATTAATTAATGTAAATACATCAATGTATATTAAAGATAGCATGGGATAATGAAAGATGAATATAGGAGGCCAGAAGTCTTGATTGGAAAACCATTCTGTCTTAGACTCCAGGGCTGTTCTAATAACCTAATGGTAATTACATGTAATGTTTTTATTTTAGGGTAACCTGGTCCATGCTAATTTTGGCACTAAACAAGATTTTGAGAGTTTAAGCACTCCTGTGAATGGATCTTTAGTGATTGTTAGAGCAGGGAAAATCACTTTTGCTGAAAAGGTGAGTATGAGTAGTATAAGTTATTAAATAGGTTGGTGTCATATCATTCTTCATTTAAATGGTATTGTTAACTTTATTACATTCTAAAGGCCAGCAGTCTTAAACTCTCATACCTGATAATGTAATTTAATTTATCAAAGAACTCAATGAGTCCTACTTATGTAAAGTTAATAGAATACTTCAAAACTATGGTGTATCCACTTGGATTATTTTGTAGTCCTTGTCTTTCAGTGAAGATGAACTCATCAAAAATGCTTACATAATACTCTGCAACCCTTTGTTCTTTAGAATAAAGACCAGTATGTATTCTGAAATTTTATATGATTAGATGTTCATATTCTGAGCTTTATGTGTTTTTCTTTAGGTTACAAATGCTGAAAGTTTTAATGCAATTGGTGTTTTGATCTATATGGACTATACTGAATATCCCATTGTTGATGCAGAGCTTCCACTCTTTGGACATGTGAGTTCTTATTTTTTTAATTAAAGTAGTTTTGGGTTCTTCAAATTATTGCTAGCTCTTACTTACATTAGTAGAAATAAGGATAGAATTTTGCCTTTCTTAAATGCTTTTTTTGGGGGGAGAGTTTTAGCAGTGAGCAGGAAGACAGGTTACATGACTTTGAAACCTATTTACTGCTTATTGATAAAAGTACTTTATCAGTGTAGAAGTCCCCCCTTCTATGCAGTTTTGCTTTCAGTTATCCACTGTCAATTGCCACCTGAAAATATTACATGGAAAATTCCAGAAATAATTCATAAGTTTTAAATTGTGTGCCTTTTTGAGTAGCATGATGAAATCTTGAGCCATCCCACTCCATCCAGCCTGGGACTGGATCGTCCCTTTGCTCGGCGTGTCAGCACTGCATACACTGCCTGCCCGTTACTCATAAGTAGCTGTCTTAGTTATCAGACTGACTCTCACAGTATCACAGTGCTTGTGTTCAAGAAGACCTCATTTTACCTAATAATGGCCCCAAAGGGCAAGGGTAGAGATGCTGGCAGTTCAGATATGCCAAAGAGGAAGCATAAAGTATATGTATGTATAAGAAAAAACACAGTATATGTGGGGTTCAGCGCTGTCTGCAGTTTCAGGCACCCAGTGGGAGTCTTGGAGCATATTCCTCACGGGTATGGGGAGACTGCTGTAGTGTCTTGAATTGAGAATTTGGTATACGTCCTAAAATCAAGAGCCTCATATCATAGAGCCACTCAGACTTTCAGACTTTAAGGCGCTAAACTAAGCTTGGGCTATATAGCCTTGAATTGAATCTGGACGTCCAGGGAAACTTCTTGAGTAAGTATCTGATAGAGCTGATTCCTCTTTTGTTTTACTAGGCTCATCTGGGGACAGGTGACCCTTACACACCCGGATTCCCTTCTTTCAATCACACTCAGTTTCCACCATCTCAGTCATCAGGATTGCCTAACATACCTGTCCAAACAATTTCCAGAGCCTCTGCAGAGAAACTGTTTGAGTAAGTTCATAATTGAAAACTGTCTTGGAGGGTGAGGTTTTATGATTACGAAGGAATAATCTAAGTTGATTTGCTTTAAATCTCAAAACAATTGGCTCTAATTTTCTAAATTCAGAACATTGTAGGGTATGGATAGCTATTGGTGTAGATAAAAATGAAATTTTTCCTCCATAAAGTGATACTAGTAATAGACACTAGATTTATAAACTCAAGGAGTCCTTGTTCAATTCATGCAGTGAATTTCTTGTGAAATATTCCTGACAGAGCTTCTGCTTGAATACTTCTGTAGTGGAGCACTTTGTTGCCTATGGCAACCCATTGAGTTATTGGAGATTTGTTAGAATTCATGTTGAGCTGACTTTTATTCCCTATGACACCCATTAGTTCTAGATTTTCTTTTTAGCAATGGAAAATTTTAAGTTTTCTTGTCTGTAGATGTAAGACTTAATATCCTCAGTTCTCACTACAGTTTCCAGATGTTTTACAGCCATGATTAGTCCTAGATATCCCTAGGGTATTAGTACCCCTCTTTAAAAACAGAACCCAGTCTGATTAGAGTACATGTCATTAGTTTTTATCTAGATCTGGACATATTTTTTACCTGGTATTGGCATATGATATAGATCTAGTATCAGACAGTCATGGGAACCTTTATTTGCTATATGACATAGAGCGAGTTACTCTAACCCCACTGATCATGTTCCTTTGGCTTAATTGGATAGCTAAAATATATTCTACCTAATAGGGTGATTAGTCTCAAATGAAGAGCATCTACATGTAAGGACTTTGTAAGATACTATGTCACTATTAATGCTGTCTAAATCTAAGAGGCATTTGTAATAGGTGATTGTTATTGATTGATACCAAACTTAGAATCAGGTAGTTCTTCCCACCACAGCCTGTGAAACTAGCCCTCTATCTTATCCTTGCATAGTGAAGGGTAATGGTGTTTTGATATACAGTTGATCTTTGAACAATGCAGGGGTTGGGACACCAACCCTCCCCGCTACACAGCTGAAAATCTATGTACAACTTCGACTCCCCAGAAGCTTGACTACCCATGGTCTACTGTTGATTGGAAGCCTTACCAATAACAAAAACAGCTGATTAACACATACTTTGTTATATGTATTGTATATATTATATATTATATTCTTACAATGAAGCTAGAAATAAGTGTTAATAAAATCATAAGGGCCCTGGCTGGTGTGGCTTAGTGGATTGAGTGTTGGCCTATGAACCTAAAGGTTGCTGGTTTGATTCCCAGTCAGGACACATGCCTAGGTTGTGAGCCAGGTCCCTGGTTGGGGGTGTGCGAGAGGCAACTGATCAATGTTTCTCTCATACATCAATGTTTTTCTCCCTCTCTTTCTCCCTCCATTACTCTCTCTCTAAAAATAAAGGAAAAAAGTCTCAAAAAATAAATAAAATCAGAAGGCAGCAGTTCAAACTTGTATTGTCCAAGGGTCAACTGTGTTGTAGGTAAGCCCTTTAGAGAAATTAGGTAGGGGAAAACATTTAACTCTAAGAAGCATGAGGATATTCTTTTATAACTGAGATAAGCCTGTATACATACCACCCTTTTTAGTGGAGAGAGCTAGTAAATATGGGAATATGTTAATGGACTTTGATATAAAAAGTTCATTCTGAGTCCATCTTGATATCTATTTTAAATGTACATTATAAGCATGTCTGTCAGAAGGGCACACATCAGAAGAAAAAGGTAAGGAGATTTTTATTAAAAACATTGCTTAAACAAGTAAGTAACACATGGTGTTCAAATGACTGCCTATAGATCAGAATAATACACAAACAGCCACTGGAGAGTAAGTTTTCTATCTTCTCTTGTTTTTTTTTTTTTTTAAAGATTTTATTTATTTATTTTTAGAGAGAGAAGGGAGAGGGAGAGAAAGAGAGAGAAACATCAATGTGCAGTTGCTGGGGGACATGGCCTGCAACCTAGGCATGTGCCCTGACTGGGAATCGAACCTGCGATGCCTGGTTCGCAGCCCGTGCTCAATCCACTGAGCTACGCCAGCCAGGGCTCTATCTTCTCTTTTATGTCCTTTTAACCTAAGACCTTACTGGATGGTAAGGAGGACTGATTTTATAAACCCAGGGAAAGTAACAATAACTCAGAATGTTGGTTTCTGTTTTTTACTTCTAGAAATATGGAGGGAATCTGTCCTCCTGCTTGGAAAACAGATGCTTCATGTAGGCTGGTAACGACAGAGAATAGGAATGTGAAACTCACTGTAAACAATGTACTGAAAGAGACAAGAATTTTAAATGTCTTTGGTGTTATTAAAGGCTTTGAAGAACCAGGTAAAGGCCCTTGTTTATTTTTTCTTTCTCTTTCTCTCTATTGCTCTAGTTACGTATTTCTATTTTTCTCCCTCTTAAGCATGAGGACAGAGGAGGGAGTGTAGGAAGGCTGGCTTGGCTTTGAGAAACGCTATCTCGTCTGTCCTAAAGGGATTTGTTTAGGTGTCAGTATCACTGGGAGCTAATAAGGCCCTAGCAAAGTAACTTGTCAAAAACTGACCATCATGACTATGAATCACTTTTAATTATTTAGTAGACCAGCAGTAAGCAAATTTCTACTTAAGAGAGCAGATAGTAAACATTTTGTGGGCAATACAGTCTCTGTTGCAACTATTTAACTCTGGCATTGTAACAAGAAAACAGCCATAGACAGTACATGATGAATGGGTGTGCGGGCTGTAGTTTGCTGATCCTGCGAATAGGTCACATATCTATTTAAATGCAATCAGATAGTCATGTTATTTAGTATGGAGAGGACTTGGACTTCAGTTGCTTATTAAATAGTAAGTGAGCACAAATAACAATTTATGAGTAAACAGTTGGTAATGTAGAAAAAGAAAAGCGATACTAATAAGGAGAAAAGATAAGTGTTGTCATGTCAATTTTTAATCCCCAAAGTCCTAAGGTTCTCTTATCCTTAATACATATACTCCATTTTTACTCTTCTATGAATGTACTTTTTCTAGACTTAGAAAACAGTTTAAGAGCACATTGTATAAATTTTTGTTTGTTTGTTTGTTTTAAAGATCGCTATGTTGTGGTGGGGGCCCAGAGGGATGCCTGGGGCCCTGGAGCTGCGAAATCCAGTGTGGGAACAGCTCTCCTGTTGGAACTTGCCCGGATATTTTCTGATATGGTCTTAAAAGGTAGAGTGCAAATTTTGAGAACTTGAATAACTATGTGCTACATACAGTTTTAAATGTTCTAATATGCTTTGCTCACTTTTGTCTTTGTCACTCCTTCTAGATCCTGAGTTTTTAAGTACAAAGCAGATTGCCTTTTGTAACGTTTGCCCTTGATTTATCTATTATTTATTTATTTATTTTTAAAGATTTTATTCACTTTTAGAGAGATAGGAAGAGAGGGAGAAAAATATTGATGTGTGAGAGAGATGTGGACCAGTTAGTTACCTTTGGCACTTCTCCAACCGATGACCTGGCCCATAACCCAGGCCTGTGCCCTGACTGGGAAGATCCAGCAACCCTTTGGTTTGCTGGCTGGTGCTCAATCCACTGAGCCACACCAGCCAGGGTGCCTTTGGCTTTTTTAATGAAGCATAGTTGATATACAATATTACATTAGTTTTAGGTATACAAAATAGTGATTTGACATTTTACATACTTTGTGAAGTGATTACCATGATAAGGCTAGTAGCCATTTGTTACCATACAAAGTTATTGCAAAGTTATTGTATCCCTGTCTTTGACTTTGAAACAGTTCTCCATGCAGTGTCTTTTATTTTTCAAAGGTTTTATTTACTACTTTTTAGATGGAGATGGGGCTTGGAGAGAAAGGGAAACATCAATGAGTGGTTGCCTCTAATGCGCCCCCTATTGGGGATCTGGCCCTCAACCCAGTCATGTGCTCTGACTGGGAATCAAACCACTGACCCTTTGGTTCACAGACCGCCACTCAATCTGCTGAGCCACACCAGCCAGGGCCAGTGTCCTAATTATACTGGGAATCATCAGTTTCTTTGGAGACACTAGAAAGTGCTATATGTGGCCCTATTTGTAGTTTGACATACCTAAAATGATATGGCAACTCTAACATGGCCCCTAAGTAATCTGTTTAAAAGGAAGCAGTGGCATACCTCTGCACTAAGATCTATTGTTATGTTATAAAATTATAATGTGTAATTTTACACATTTGTAAATATAAGATAGAATATATATTATAAACATAATGTATGAAGGCTTACTTTCAAGCCTTTCTCCCATGGTATTTGCCACTCCTACACCTCTCCACACACACATGCAAATCTTCATCACAATTTCGAATCTTTGGATCAGAGGGTAAGTTGAAATGCTTGACTTTTATTTTATTTTATTTTTTTTTTAAAGATTTATTTATTTTTAGAGAGGGAAGTGAGGGAGAGAGAGAGGGAGAGAGAAACATCAATGTGCAGTTGCTGGGGGACATGGCCTGCAAACCCACGCATGTGCCCTGACTGGGAATCGAACCTGCGATGCCTGGTTCGCAGCCCGTGCTCAATCCACTGAGCTACACCAGCCAGGGCGAAATGCTTGACTTTTATACAAAAGTACATTAATGCAGTAACTGGAAAAGGGAACGGAGGAGGGTAATGGTACATACAGTCCTGGAGGAACTAATGTAATTTCTCTAGAAACTCTGCTGTAAGTTAAATCTGTGATTTTTACTCTGTTTTATAACAGTTGTTTTTAAAGTAATCCAATGTTTTAAGTGACTTATAAGCAAATTGTTCTCAAAGAAGATACACTGTGATTTCAAGTATCTTGTGGTCCAGAAGTTAAGGGACCTAAAGAACAGAGCTGAAAAAAAAAAAAAGTGACTTTCAGTAAGCTGGTCCTTGCTATGTACTTGACATCTTATTTGCAAATGATTGCCTACACTTTTTAATTTTCAAAAATTTATATTCACTGCTTATAGATGACATATAATATTATTAGTTTCAGTTGTGTACCCTAGTGATTCCATAGTTATTTTCTTACAATGTGATCATGTAGATCACTTTCGAAATTTTTTTTACCTGGGCCTCAAAAGGAAAAGGAATTTTTGAGTCTGCTATCTTAAATGAGAAGTTTTGGGTTTTTCTGAAGTCAGTTGCCTGCCTATAACTTTTCCCAAAATAAAACTGATTTTTTGTTGTCTTTTAGGTGGGTTTAAGCCCAGCAGAAGCATTGTCTTCGCCAGCTGGAGTGCAGGAGACTTTGGAGCTGTGGGCGCTACTGAATGGCTAGAGGTATGAACTGTACCCAGAATGGTGCCCAAACTTGTATGACTTTTGTTTGTCCTCTAGACACCATGCTCTGATAGATTTGAGTATATATCACTTTTGCCTTTGTATATTTTCATCTCAATAGAATCCAAATTTAAAAAAAGAAAGCCCTAATAGTATAGTAACTGTGTGATAATTACATTAACACATGTTAGTGCATTAGTATTTTTCCTTTTTTTCTAGGGATACCTTTCCTCCTTGCATTTAAAGGCTTTCACTTACATTAATCTGGATAAAGCTGTCCTTAGTAAGTATTCTTTTCATTAACTATTTATGAATTTAGATAAACTGTTCTACAGCAGAACTTGTTACTTTTTACAGTTTACATTGGCTGTATCCAGATCAAAAGATTGACTTAGCTTTCTCTTATGGGTGCAGATTGCCTTGTGTAGAGCAGTGGAGAGTGTGGTTCCCTGATAAGCAGCATTAGGATCCCTTGGGATTGTTAGAAATGAAAAAATTTCAGGCCCTATCCTAGACCTTTTGAGTCAGAAACTGGAGTGTCGGTTCAGCAAACTGGTTTAAAAGGCATTGCAGGTGGTTCTGATGCACTCAAGTTTGAGAACCACTAGCCTTGGACTATATTTTAGACCAGAAGGAACGAAACAATGCCATATAGAATGGTACCGCTAGAGAATAGTCCACATATTGCTAGATTGTGGTATCATAGATAGAAATACCAATTAAAAATTTTATGTATTTTGAGAGAGAAGGGAAGGGAGGGAGAAAGAGAAGGAGAGAAACATCTATCGGTTGCCTTTTGTTATGTGCCCCAGCTGGGACCCACAACGTAGGCATGTGCCCTGATAGGTAATGAACCAGCGACCTTACACTTCGGGGGACACACTCAACCAACCATGCCACACTGGTCAGGGCTAGAGTTTGAATGTTAAAAATGCAGGTGTAGCCAATGGATGAACTCACAATAGTGAAATGTCTCTATTGGGAAGAAAAAAAGGGAGTTACAATTAAAGAAAAGCTTACTAGATTTGTTATTATTGCCATTTTACCTGTGCAGCAGAATGTATTGAATATAGCAAACTTAGTATAACCAGCTGGGTTATACTAAGTAACTTTACTAAGTATACTTAGTATATTTACTTAGTAAATATACTAAGATTGCCTTAGTGGATGAACCAAAAAGGTACCAAAAAACAAATCATTAACATTAAAGTATACAAACTGAAGTAAGAGCTTCCATTGAATCAAATTAAGGTTAGCTGTCACTAAAGAACTTTGACTCCTAAATCACGCTTTTATCTATCATTAAGAGGATAATTGTTGCTTATGACTCAGATCTAGGCTGTTGTCCTCCTGTCTTCCTGTTTGCTAAGTACTTTGAGTGGTAGAAGTAGCAGTGTGAAAATTGCTTGACTAGAGAAGGGGCAATGTTAAAATAATCTCTTTGCAGGTACCGGCAACTTCAAGGTTTCTGCCAGCCCACTGTTGTATTCACTTATTGAGAAAACGATGCAAGATGTAAGTGTATACCTAATTATGAAAATGTATAACTTAATTTTTTGCCTGATGTACATAAGATGAACAACATTGATATTTAAACTATTATAAGTAACCGATCATTGGATTTGAGAATAAATTTTATAGCAGCACTACTTCAGTCATGCTCTTGGCTTTTTTGTCCCCAGCCTGTTGAACCATGTGAGCTGGGGAGGTGATTTGCCTAATAGGATTAGAGGCTATATACTGGAGTGATTACAGTTGGAAGGGAACAAGGGTCAGGGAACTTGACCTTGATTGCATGGGAAACTAGTGATTACTATATGGTCTCCAATAAGGCAATAGTGTGTTTGCAAGTTGGGCTGGCAGTAGTATAAGGTGTGCTAGACGGAAGAAATCAGAAATGAGATAGTCACATCCTGAGGGCTGGCTAGGAGAGGGTTTTTAAAATTGTGGTTAACCCACCTTTAGAATGTCATGCAGGAAAACATTTTTAGCTCATTTTAACTAAAGGAACTAACATGAGCTTAGTAGGAATAACTTCAGAAACTTGAGATTGTTTTGTCTTGAAACATTTTTTCCAAGGAGATAAAATTTTAATATTATAAATGTATATAAAGACAAACATATTTTAGAAAGGTTCATTTTAATAATAAATTAATTTATTTTACAGGTGAAACATCCAGTTACTGGGCTCTCTTTATATCGGGATAGCAACTGGATCAAAAAAGTGTAAGTTGAGAAAAGTGAATGAACAGCTAATAGAAAAACAGTCATGCAGTAGCACCTGCTGTGTTAGGTAGCGATCTAAACAGCCTTGCAGTGTGTTTACCTGTGCCTAGAGAGACTCATTCAAAGATCTGATTTGGAGCTAGGGATAAAGTTGCGTGGTAGCACCGTCTGGCCTCTTAAAAACTTTCTAAACATATTCTTGTTTTCCTTGCAGTGAGAAACTTTCTTTTGACAATGCTGCTTTCCCTTTCCTTGCGTATTCTGGAATCCCAGCAGTTTCTTTCTGTTTTTGTGAGGTAAGTCTGAAGAACTCTAAAGTGTTACCTTGGATCTTGGTATCTTGGATCATCAATTTTGAGACCAAGTTTCCTGGCTGCTTAAAATGTTTTCTAAGAAGTTATAAACATGCAGTTACTGCCTGCTACCTTATGATCAGTCTTAACATAGAATTATTATCTCAGCTTAGTTATTAGATTTTATTTGCTAAAACTTCAATTAAGTAAGATCAGTTAATAACAAGTCTACCTTTAGACAGTGCAGATATAGAATAATTTCACCAGTTGCTCTACTGGACAATGCTGTTCTTGCTGCCTCTTGAAATGTGGCTGCAGGTATTTGTTCTTAAGCAAGGATTGCGGGTAAAAGAGCAAAAAACAAACAGATGTAAGATTGTCGTGAGACAGAACTTTGAATTGACCAAGTTTCAGGAAAACAAGATTGGGTTTGTATAAGAGCCAATTAGAAGGCACTGAAAGACAGGCAGAATATACAGAATGATGAAGACCAGCTCTGTAGCAGGCACTTCTGAGGGTGAAGAAATTCTTGAGGTAGTAGAGGGGGTCAGGGTGGAAGCTGTTGACTTCGGCATCAAATTGTAATTGAAACTGAGGATCAGCTGCCTGCCCTAATGAAAGGCAAACTTGTGAGACAGGTGCTGGTATGTAAAGCACAGAGGTTTATTCAGGAGTACAGACCTGAGAAGATGGCGGGCTCATGACTTCAATACCATCTCAGCATCTCAGGTGTCTTGGCTAGTTTGTATCGGGGAACTGTGGAAGAGGGGAGCTAAGGAATTTCTGGCAATGAGCAGTTTGTCAGCTCTGTTCTTGGGGGGTTTCAGTGTTACCTCCTGCGAGCACCATCGTGTAGTTTCATAGCTCGATCTGCAGTTTCGCTGCTGATATCTGGGGACAGGATGTGCAGGCGGACTTTCTGCTGGTTCTGATATGAGTTGCTGAGGATTGCTCAGTTTCTTGTGGTCAGGGTCATTCCTTGGTTAAGCAGAAGCTGCAACTGATGATGTCTATGAGGAAACTTTTATTACATGAATCTTCCGTGAGTTTGTTAGTATAGCCTATTCTGTAATGACCACCTGTTTAGTATATTATGTTTATTTCAATCATGGTTATGAAATTGTTGATCCAGTAGAGGCCGGGTCCTTCCTTACTAGACTTCTTAGCCTGGCACGGGACAGGGAGAGGCCTGAAGTGTGGGAGTGATGAAAGATCTGGATCTGGAAATGTAGGTAGAATTCCCTTGACCTGCCAGAGTAGCAGTATGAATTATATTGAAATAGCCTGTCATGTTGTCTATTTAGTACATTAGGAAGAGCAATATGTCATCACCTATGGTAGAGGAAATTTATGGATGATTCATGTTGACCTTCAGAAGTAATTTTTTTTTTTTAATTTCTTAATGACATCTTAGATGTCAAAACCTACCAGTGTTGGTTTACAGGTAGAGATAATACAGAAATGTACAGTCTGAAAGTAAAGAATTCAAGTCAGACCAAAGGATTGTCACTATAGACACGACAATTAGACAGGGACTAGAGCTGAAGAAATAGTAATAAAGTTGTCTGATGAAGGTAGAAGTTCTTGTGAGCATTGAACATTCTTGTTAGAAAGGTAAAATTATATGAATGGATCAAGTGCTGCATGATTAAGAAAAAGGTAAATTTTAGGTTAAGAGTAGTAGTAGCACTTTATATTGAAAGTACATTCCATCCATGCTCTCTTCTTTCCTCATTAAATGGGCCAGACTTCTCAGGGAGAAGATAACAAGGGTATAACTTGAAGGAATTTGGCTAGAAATCTGTTCTGGGTATCTGATGTAATAGAACAGGGACTCCATAGAACCTAGAAGGAAGTATTCTTGGAGTGGGTTAAATTAAAAGAAAGTAGCAAAAGTGTTGTCTTCTTAAAGTAATGGCTAAGGGATAAAATTGGGGTTGGGAATATATTAGAAGCAAGGGAAGAACTGCAGTTATTACCTTGATGGTATACCTGGAATGTGAGGCACCTACTCTTCCGACCTACCTGAGTGCTTCTAACCTCACTTTGTTTTCCAGGACTTGGATTATCCTTATTTAGGTACTACCCTGGATACCTATGAGGAACTGTATCGGAAAGTCCCTGAGTTGAACAAAATGGTACGTGGAGCAGCAGAAGTGGCTGGCCAGCTCATGATTAAACTTACCCATGATGTTGAATTGAACCTGAACTATGACATGTATAATGAGGAAATACTTGAATTTGTGAGAGATATGAACCAGTTTAGAACAGACATAAAGGTGAGTACTAATTAAAACCAGGTTTTTATTGCTGCAATATTAAAGCAGTTTGAAAAATGATGTTTAGCTATTCCTGAGGAGGGATATGATTGGTAACTAAAATCCATTTTAAAGTGAACTGAGGTATAATAGTGCTTAGAATCCATAACTCATTTGAAAGGAAAGTTGGGAGGCTGTAGGTTATAGACCTAGGATAGATCACAGCAAGTATTTCAGAATCTAGAATGATGTTAAGTTTTCTATTGTTTATGTATTCCAAGCAACCCGTAAAGAGCTAGGATGCAGAGACTGTAAAGATCTCAACCATGACTTTGAACCCATGAGTTCGGACATATATCCCTTTTGGAAATGACATGGACGGAGAGTGAACACATCCAATAGTTAGTTACAATTTAGTGTTCATCCTGTGTAGTTTTGAAATGTGTGATAAAATTAAAAGTGGTTTCCAATTGATAACCAAGTCTTAATTAGTATGGCTTCCTTGAAACAAATTGTAACTGATCAGAAATTTGTGCCTAACCAAATGGAAGTAACTAAATCTGGAGTTTGTTGACCCAAAATGCTTCAAGTGTTCTCTCATAGAGAAATTGAACCGTAAATGATATACTACACAAGATTATATACTTTGACTAATAGATTATGTTAAATTTTTTTAAAGATTTTGTTTATGTTTACAGAGGGGAAGGGAGGGAGAGAGAGGAGGAAAGAAACATTAACTGGTTGCTTCTTGTGGCCTGGCTACCAGGAACCAAACCCATGACCTTCTGGTTTGCAGTCTGGCACTCAGTCCACTGAGCCACACCAGCCAGGGTGCTTATGTTAAATTTTTTGATGAGGGTAGTTTTCTCATGAGATTAAGGGTGATTCTTATACTATATTTTGGGCTTAAATATGAGTGTAGTGCTAATTATAGAGCTTGGAACCTCTGGTACAAGGTGCTATAGTCTTGCTTTCTCTGGATCTTGCACTTGTCTGGGAGTCTCCCTTTTATCAGAATCTCAGTTGCTACACCTAAATAAGAAAGGTATATAGGATAACATCCATAGAGATACAGCACCTAACAGTAAATGGAATGTCTTCTTTGCTTTAGGAGATGGGTCTGAATCTGCAGTGGCTATATTCTGCTCGTGGAGACTTCTTTCGTGCTACTTCTAGACTAACAGCAGATTATAAGAATGCAGAGAGAACAAACAAATTTGTTATGAGGGAAATCAATGACCGTATCATGAGAGTAAGTAAACTTATAGGAAAGGAGGAAGTAAAATATGTTAATTTTTAGTTTGTAAATCTTACATTTCTAAAAAATACAGTAATAACTCTAGGTGCCTAAGAATCCTTTGCTGCCTTAGAATTCACAGATTTTAACTCTTATTATGATATTGAAAACCAACATCAAAATTGGAAATACAAGAGACATTTGACCTAGTATTAATTTTTTTAGGCTTTAAAAACATTTTAAAGAAGAGATCATTAATAATTTTTAGCTGTCATATTCTCTGTTTCTGTTGGTTTAATCCAGCCCATAACTGCTTTTATCTTAGTCTGCTTGGAAGAAGATTCTATTGTAGCAGAACCCTGTAAACATTTCATATGTGTGTGCTCACCAAAAAAAAAAAAAAAAAAAAAAAAAAAGTTCACTTTTGCAAAGGAATTGACATTTGGCTTTATACTTTTAACATTAGAAGATTAGTAGCCTGGTTCTCAATTTCCAGGGCAATTTTAACATTTGAAGTGGGAGAATGGCGGTTGTTTTACACTGTCGGGTCCTTTCCTCACAACAAAAGTCATAACACTGTAAGCTCTCTTGTATGTTTTGTTTTTCAGGTGGAATACCACTTCCTCTCACCCTATGTATCTCCAAGAGATTCTCCTTTCCGACATATCTTCTGGGGCTCTGGCTCTCACACTCTGTCAGCTTTACTAGAGCACTTAAAGCTGCGTCGAAAAAATAACAGTGCTTTCAATGAAACTCTGTTGAGAAACCAGTTGGCTTTAGCAACCTGGACAATTCAGGGAGCTGCAAATGCTCTCTCTGGTGACGTTTGGGACATTGACAATGAATTTTAAATGTGATACCCAGAACTTACGGTACCTGTGACTTGTGCTGGCTGTGCTAAATTTTCAGTAGGGCTACAAAACCTAATATTGTTAAAATTCTACCCAAATTATCTTGGTACTACTAGATGTCTTTAGGCAGCAACTTTTAATACAGGATAGGTGCCTGCACTTCAAGTTAAAGTGAGTAACTATTTTAAAATGTTCATGATAGAACATTTTCTCTAGAATTTTTAAGTGCTTTGTAATGGCAACTGCTTCTTTCCTGTTACAGTTATTAAAAAAAGAAGTCGGATCCAGTTACGTGAACTATTGCTCTAAATCCTAATGACATGAACTGGTATCATTTGAGTAGGAGGAGGAAGGTGATATCTGTTAAAAGTTAAAAGTGGTAGCTTAGTGTGATCCTCCATCTTCATTTGATGCTAGATAGGAGATACCAGGTTGTGTGAGACCTTATGCTCCAAATGAGATAAATGCCTTCTTTAAGGATTTAGCTGGTTTCCACATCCCTGAATGAAACAGTTAACTTTCAGAAGAGATGGGACTTGTTTTCTTGCCATCAAGGTTTAAAATAGAGGTCCTTTCGCTAGATAAAATAAGGTTCAGCTGTTTATCATAGAAGTAATGCCTTAACGTGTAACCTCAAGATCATCTATGAAAAAAGGAGACCAGAAGCCAAAGACCTAGTTTATATTGTTTTCCTCCGTCCCCTCTCCCATTAAGCCTTGTTTAGTTTTTTCCAAGATATTTTGAAAGAGAACCAGTTTTAGGTGTTTAATCAAACTCAGTTTGTCAGACTTTAAAGAACACACTGCCAAATTTTGGTCAAAGTGTTAAGTTTTTGGAAAAGCTTTCTATCATTTTGGCTCTGAGATATTTATTGTTTATTTATCAGTGACAGAGTTCACTATAAATGGTGTTTTTTTTTATAGAAGATAATTATCGGAAGCAGTGCCTTCCATAATTATGACAGTTATACTGTCGTCTTTTTTTTTTTTTAATAAAAGCAGCATCTGCTAATAAAACCCAACAGATACTGGAAGTTTTGCATTTTAATGGTCAATACTTGAGGGTTTTAGAACAGCCTCAAATAAAAATTTTAAAGCTATTAGAAAAGAATTGAATTAGGGTTGCTAATCAATTTAGACTTCTGTTTAGTCAAGTAGATAAAAATGGTAGTTTTCCTAAATGCAGTGATTTGTGACCAAGTTATGAATTAATGTCACTCAGGCTGTGGTAGTACTCATATGCAAAATTTAACAGCTCAGTTTATCCAAGGTGTAACTTTAATTTTGCAAAATTTCCAGTACCTTTGTCACATACCTAACTCACATTATCGGGAGCAGTGTCTTCCATAATGTATAAAGAACAAGGTAGTTTTTGCCTACCACAGTGTCTATATCGGAGACAGTGATCTCCATATGTTACACTAAGGGTGTACATAATTATCGGGAACAGTGTTTCCCATAATTTTCTTCATGCAATGACATCTTCAAAGCTTGAAGATCGTTAGTATCTAACATGTATTTCTAGCTCCCTATAATTCTCTGTCTTCTCGTTTTAGTTGCAGAAACATTTTTAAACATTTGGTGGGTAAATTCAACCACAGTAAAATAAAATTACTTCCTTCAGCATTCTTTTTTTTTTTTTTGATTCAAAGGTTGTTTTTAAATCTAATGATTTAAACGTAAAGATTCAAGTTTGTTTTTAAACCTGATGTAGTGTTTTGTTACATTTGTGGTTTCTCTGGGTCTTCTGTTTAGCGGGATAGTAGCATACATTTATAATGTTTGCTACTGACAAGTGAATATAACTTTATTCGCTATGTGCATGTTATCTCCTATAGCCTTAGTTAATACAAGTTTGAATCCAGAACTGACCTTTTAGCTTAAATTAGGGGTAACTAGTATAGGACGTCTGGGGGGAGGGAGAGTGAGGGGTGTGGGCAGTTGAAGCTTGCGAAAGGATTTTTGATTGTGTCTACCTACTTACCTATTATTAACTTATGGTGACCATAAGTTAAGTGGAGATGTGAACAAATAAGTTTGAGGCTACATGAGGAAAGCCTTGGTTTTCTATTTAACCTGGTAATCAGCTGTTTGTTGTAGGGCAGTTCAATACCGTCACCTAAGAAAACGCCCATAGGGTCTCTTGAGGTTCTTTGAACTTAGTGTCCCTTACCTAAGTTAAAACAGATCCAGATTATTACCGCCTCACTGAATTGTTTCACTACTCAGTCTGTTTAGTCTTTACAGTGTTTTATCTTGTTCAATATTAGTGTTGCTAAGTAAAAAGGTCAGAGCTGGGATTCCTGGTTTGAGTATTATGTTTTATCATACTTTAATAAAAACTCAGTGACTTCAAGTCATAATATGAATAATGGGCATACATTTTACAGCAGTAAGTCTCTTCAAAAAAACTCTTCTATGGTTAAGGTTGAGTTATTTCCAGTCAAACAAGCCAGTAAATAGTAAGAGGCTTAATATTCCTGAATGAAAAATATATATATGACTATGTATATCTGCTGGTTTTCATTTTTTTCTGGATGTAGAAATCATGTGCATTTGAAGGTAAAGGATAAAATGAGTGAGATATGTCATGACTCCCTATTCTAGAATGTGCACAATCTTTACTGTGTTTCCTCTTTGAATGTTCTTAAAATTTTAATTGGCTAAAGATGACATATTAATTAAACACCTCAACCTGCTGCTCAGCTCTATCTTTGGAAATAAGTGATATGCCCTTAAAATTGTATACAAGCTGGTATGTGCAACAGTGTGGAGATTCTTATCTGATTTAATAAAATGCTTGAACACTGGGCTGTCATTTTTTTAAATAGATTTTTTAGAGCAGTTTCAGGTTTACAGCAAAATGGAGCAGAAAGTATAGAGGATTCCCATATACTCCCTGACTGTGCAACACGCCCCTCAGCTTACCCCAGTATCAACATCTCCCACCAGAGGAGGACATTTGTTACAATCAGTGAGCCTACAGCGACACATCCTTATCACCCCCAAACTATGATTGACATTAAGATTCACTCTTGGCGTCGTACATTCCATGGGTTTGGACAAATGTATAATGACATGCATTCACCAATACGG
The DNA here is from genome assembly GCA_004024845.1 of Tonatia bakeri. Lineage (NCBI taxonomy): Eukaryota > Metazoa > Chordata > Mammalia > Chiroptera > Phyllostomidae > Tonatia > Tonatia bakeri. The sequence continues at coordinate 34,491 of PVIA01000662.1, read as the reverse complement.
TGCAGTACAGAATAGTTTCACTGTCCTGAAAATCCTCTGCTCTGTCTCTTAGTCCTCCCTCCTTCTTAACCCCTGGTCAGACACTGATCTTTTCACTGTCTACATAGTTTCGCCTTTTTCCAGAGTGTCAGGTAGTTGGAATTATACAGTATGTAGGCTTTTCAGATGGGCTTCTTTCACAGTAATATGTGTGAGTATTCAAGGTCCCTCCATGTCTTTTCATGGCTTGCTAGTTTATCTTTTTAGTGCTGAATAATATTCCATCATCTGGATGTAACGTAGTTTACTCACCCATTCACCTATTGAAGGACATCTTTGCTTCCAAGTTTTGGCAATTATGAATAAAACTGCTGTAAATGGCCCTGGTTGGTGTGGCTCAGTGAATTGAGTACCAGCCTGCAAACCAAAGGGTCACCGGTTCGATTCCCAGTCAGGGCACATGCCTGGGTTGCAGGCCAGGTCCCCAGTAGAGAGCACATGAGAGGCAACCACACATTGATGTTGTTCTCCCTCTCTTTCTCCCTCCCTTTCCCTCTCTCTAAAAATAAATAAAATCTTTAAAATAAAATTTAAAAAACCTGCTATAAACATAACATGTGCAGGTTTTTTGTTTGTTTGCTTGTTTTTTAATCTTCACCTGAGGAATGTACAGGATTTTATGTAGGCATAGATTTTCAGTTCATGGGGATAAATACCAAGGAGTGCAGTTGCTGGATCATCATGAAGGGGGGACTCAAAAAGCAAAAATTATCTTCTGGAGGGCAGGTCCCTTGTAAGACAGACTTCCCCTGCTAGGTTCTAGGAACCCCTCCGTATCAGTGTACCAGCTGGCATTGTTGTGGGAGGCTGTGTTCAGCTTTGGTGAATGTTTCTGAAGACTTTCAGTGCCTTTGCCCATTTCATGGTGGGTGTTTTACGAGCACACCTGCCCACAGCATGCTGAGTGCTCAGTAGTTTTTGACCCAAAATGGCACGACCGCTGTGCCCCACCTTCCCTATTCACCTGATCTCGCCCTGAGTGACCTTTTTTGTCCCCCTGCCCCCATGAAAAAAGTCCTCAAAGGGAAATGTTTTGCCAGTGTGGAAGAGGTGGAACAAAAAAACAGTAAAAGCACCAAGGCATCCAAATTGACAAGTTCAAAAACTGTTTTGAGCAGTGGAAAAAAGTCTCAATAAGTGTATTGCATCAAATGGAGAGTACTTTGAAGGCGACTGAAGTTTAAACATGTAAGGATAAGTACACAGTTTTTTATAAATAAATTCTGGTTTTGGGGGGTCCCCCTTGGATGCTTTAACGGCATGTTTAATTATGTAAAAAACTGCCAAACTCTTCCAAAGTGGTTGTGCCATTTTGCATTCCCACCAGCAATGAAAGTTCCTTTTGCTCTATATCCTTTCCAGCATTTGGTGGTGTCAGTGTTTTGGATTTTGACTGTTCTAATAGCTTTGTAGTAGTAGTATTTAATTTACACTTCCCTGATATAATGTTGAGCATCATTTCATATCCTTGTTTACGAGGTACATGTGTATATCTTTGGTGAGGTGTCCAGCCCTTTTGCCCCCTTTTTAACTGGGTTATTTTTTTCATGCATTGTGCCTTTGGTGTTTTATCTTAAAACGTCATTGCCCAACCCAGCATGACCTAGATTTTCTAAGTTATCTTGTAGGATTTTCATTGGTATGTACTTTACATTTGAGTCTATGAACCATTTTGAGTTAATTTCTGTAAATAGTATATGGTCTGTGTGTAGATTTCTATTTTGCATGTGGGTATCCAACTGGTCATTGGTTTTTATTAAAAACAGCGGGACTGTCCCACCAAAAATATGTGAGCTACCTGTGTGAAATCAATAAAAACATCCATGGATGAGGATTTAAAAAAAAAGCAGGAGAATTTAAACAAAAAAGAATAGCAGGGAAGTACAAAAGTGAAAAAATACCTCACTGTTTAATGGTAAGCCTTGACTGCTACTCATTGCTAAACTTAATACAATGAGTTCCAGGGGAAGCCCGATTTCGTGGATGAATAGGGGTAGGTGAATAAAAGCAGCCAGTCCTTCATAGGTTTAGTCTCGTCTTTCCCACTACATTTTATTGATTATGCATATTCAATGCATAATCATGTCTTAGATGGTTGTGCCTCACTCTGAACATTGGTCACCAACTTCAACTCTAGGTGTCCTCCAGGGGGCCTCAGGGCCCAGGACTATGGAGTTCTTTTCCAAATAGCACGTGCTGATTCAGGGTTAGTAATCTCTTGGCCTAGTTGGCCCTTTCTAGCTGGGCAGAGGGGGCATACATGTGGGAGCAGTTGGCAGCACCTCCTCCCATTACCCTAGTAAGGTTTTGAAACAATTGCTTGGGCGCATGTGGGCCTGGCCTCCCTAAGCAGCTTGGGGGAGTTCAGACTTGTTGGATAGGGTGAAGGCACAATCTGTTCTTGGTCCCTGGAGGACATGGCCTGGGTTAGCAAATAGCCCCGTGCCTAAGAATTCCTTCAGATATCCCTCCTGTCTCTTCACTCAGAGGCAAATGGCTCCTTCCTAACAAATCTTTTGCCCTTCATCAAATCAGATTGTCTGCTCATATACCAGTCCCAATCCCACACCTCACTTTCTCCCATTTCAGCTCTGGCATTTTCTACATGTTGGGGGACACTAGGGAATCAAGCACCTGCCATTTTCGATTGCACATTGGAATCACCTGGGGAGCTTTTAAAACCTGAGGATGCTAAGCCCCACCCCAGAGATTCCAATTTAATTGTTCTGGGGTGGAGCATAGGCCACCAGTGATTTTGAAAGCTTCCCGAGTGAATCTTATGTGCAGCACTACTGAGAATCTCTGGGTCCAAAGCCTTGCTACCTACAAGGTAGACAGAAATTCAGAAATCTCAGCAACCCCTTTCCAACTCACTGAATCAGGATCTGCATTTCAACAAGATCTTCACGTCATTCAGTCGTACACTGAAGTCTGAGAAGCATGGATCTCAGCATATCGTTCTGCCTCACCCATGCTTGTTGCCCTGGCCTGCATCACAGCCTCCACAAGTTCTCAAGCTGCAGCAGTGGCTTGCAGAAGTTTTTGACTGTGACCTACAGAAAGAAATAGATAGCATATCAAGACGTAGCATGCACAATGAAACAAAATGTCGCAATACCTTTACTCCCTGCGATGCACTCTCATTCATTCAATAGGTATTGCTGGCACCTACTTTGTGCGAGGCATTGTTCTAGTGCCTGTGCCAGTCTCTTCTCAGATGAAAATCCCCATCTTTGTGAAGTTTACATTCTGTATGGGGGGGGTTGGAAAGTTAAAAATCATTAATATGAAGTTATGGGGGTTCAGAACTGACCACCCCAAGATGTGCCTTCATTATACGCAGATTATTTTGAGCTAAAGGCAATTTTAGCTTCAGCCTTGAGAAACTCCAGCAGGGCAAACTTCTTTTTACTAAAAAGTCTGTTTTTTGCCCTGCAATGACCCTTTGAAGTCCCTAAGGTGCGTTACTTCATCCCTAGCTTGGGATGTCCTATATACATCAATCCCCCCTTCTGTCCCTGAACCTCCCCTGCATGCGGGGCTCTGACTTTCATGTATGTAGGGTTCCCATACGTATGTATGCATTAAATTTGGTTATTTTCTCTTGCTCATCTGTTTGATTATTAGAGCAGCCAAAAGAACCTTGGGGGTAGAGGAAAGTTTGTTCCTCCCCAAAAAGGGCATGTTAGAAGATTAATATAAAATCTGGGGAGGTGGGGAACTTTCAGATGCTGGTTCTGTTTCTTGATTTGGGTGCTGGATATTACTCACTTTGTAAAATTTGCATGTTTTTTGCACTTCTCTGGATGTATGTTATACTTCAATAAAAAGTTCAAAAAATACATTCTGATATTTTCTACTCTGTTGTCCTCTTCATTAAAAAATAAGCCAGTCAAAACCCACTAAATTAAGTTCCCCGCCTACTAATATGTTGCAATAGTTTAAAAAATATAGTTCTATTTTAGAAAACAAAACAACAAAAATACCTTCAGCTCAAGCACTCAGCAGCATCCACCGTTCTTGGCTAAGCACCTACCTCCAATATGAGTCAGGCTGCAGTCACCACCCTAAGTTGCCTTCCCTGCCTTCGCCGCAGTGCAACCATCTCACAGTGGAGATTCTTAAGGGCACCATCACAAGCCTCTGTTTAGGACTAGACCCAACAAGCCCTTCTCCCTGCAGAGTCATGCTGCTGTGGGCAGCTCTCCTTAAATTCCAAATCTGGGAGGAGACTGGCACAGGCACGTTAGAGGGTTGGAGTTATTCCTGCAGCCACCTCCTGAGTCTTGTGAGTTATGCTTCTAGACTGTCATTTTCTCCGTTATGCTGAAGGCTCCCTGAGGGCTGCTACTGGAGTCACAGAACAGTGCAGAGAAGGAGACAGCCTCAGCGATATCTCCCAGCAAAGCTCCAGTGATCAATATGGTGGTTGGCGGGGACAGTGCAGGAACTGAGACTAGGCAGGATGGGGAAACAGCAGGAGGCCTCTTCTCTGTGAGCCTAAAGCTCAAGATAACTCTACACTTAGGATGCATTTGGCTCTTGAGAGTAACAGGAGGAGAAGTGGGAGAATGGGGAGCTGGGCTCCTCTAATGAATCACCTGTCAGGACTGACCAGAAAGCAGATACTTTGATCTCTTGCTTTGTTTGATTTGGAGCTTGATTTACCTGCAGAGAAGCTTGCTCCAAATCAGTTGTTTGCATCTTTGCACCCCTAAAAATCTAGTTAGAACTAATGTTTCCCAAAGTGAGGCTCCTGGGTTGGCCTTGCTTTGTTGTGTCTTAGTGGTTCAGAACAGACTTGGGAGTCAGAAAACTGGATTTGAATCCTGGTGTCACTAGAATCAGATGAATAAACCTGAGCAAGTTACTTACCCATGTAAAGTCTCAGTTTTGCCATCTGTAAAATGGGGATGATAATGTATATCTCATTGGGTCGTGGTAGGGGTTGGACGTGCATAAATGCCAAGTGCAGGGCCTTACGCATAGGAAGGTTCCCAAAACCTTAGCAAGTGTCATTACTGAGGTAGTGTGAGGGAGGTTGGGGACAGGACTCCTCAGATTGCTTCCCCCTGACTTTTTCCCTGAGGTTAGGCAACAAGGGGAAAGACCTTAGCCTGACTGCTCACTGGTGGGGTCAGGAGTCCTTCCTATCCTAAACCCTCTATTGCCCCAGGGAGGGTACATTCACCTCCTGCTCGGCAGCCCTGGCTCCATGGGAAAGGGCAGCTGTTATATACACTGCTGTGAAATGATTTAGTAGAACGTTGCTCTGCCCACCTCACAGGGTTAGAGAAGCAATCAGCCAAATCCATCCAGTCCAGCCCTGCCCCCTTCCCCATAGGTGTCTGAAACACCTGGCCTTCTCTTTGCGTTACTGTTGTCTGACCAGTGGGAGTGTAGAAAGAGCCATACCTACATACTTCTCTGATGCCTGATTTTGGAGACAGCGAGTAGCAGGGCCAACGGGCTCTAAGCCTCTGAATTCTAAATCATCCCAAGGCTGCCTCCAGAGTGCAGGCTGCACTATCACTGGGAGGAGGAGCTGTAAGTTTTCTCCTCTGGTGGGGTACAGGGAGAAGAGGGTCCAAGAGGGAGTAGTGTAGGAGGGAGGAAGGCCCCCCACCTTTTTTTTTTTTTTTTGGCCTGGGGCTCGTTCTGTCTGTATTCGCAGCAGGAAGGGTCACTGGCCTAGGCTGAGAGAGCTCTCCCTTGTTGAAGTACACTTGAGTACCCTTTGAGAAAGGGTGATGTGGGCCCAGGTTTAGTACTAAAATCCCTCTCTGCAGTCAAACACTCACTAGATTGTGACCTTGTAAATTTTGTAATCCAACCTCTTTTTAAGGATTTTATTTACTTTTAGACAGAAGGGAAGGAAGGGAGAGAAACATCTATCTGCTGCCGTTCACACGCCCCGAACTCGAGACCCGGAGCGCAACCCGGGCAAATGCCGTAACCCGGAATCAAGCTGGTTCGCAGGCTGGCGCTCAATCCACTGAACAACCTCATTTTAGAAACGAAGCAAACTTGGGCAGGTGGAAGTGACTTTTTGCACTGTCCCCTGGTAAATCAGCACAGCTGAACTGCTACTTAGAATTCAAGACTCCTATTTCAGTGCTCCTGTATTGGGTGTGGTTGACTACACCTTCTTAGTGTGGACGCCCTACCTTAGGCTGCACCTCCCTTTCCTTTTTTGGCATCAGTGGAAGGCGCCAGCAAAGCCTGAAGGAGGAGGCTGAGGTGAAATGAAACAGGGGAAGTCGTAGGGGGACCAAAAAACGAGAGCAGAGGGTGGAGTAAGCGGGACGGGGCCCTTTAAGAGGGCGGGCTGGCCCCGCCTCCCCGCCCCCCTTCCGGCAGCGCAGGCGCAGGTGGGCTCCGGGAACTCAGGCGGGAGGGCTGGCGCTCCTGTCTCGCTGGCCGGCGCGCGGGGCCGCGGCACCTGCGGGGGCCGGCGTAGGGCGCGGCGCCCATTGGGCGGACGTCGACGCCGGAGGAGAGGGTGGGGAGGCGTGCCGGGGAAGTCGGGTGGGTCAGGGAGACGGAGGGACGTGACCCCGCAGCCTTTTTCCCTGGGGAGGGGAGCGGTAGGAGCCGGGCGGGGGGCGGTGTGAGCGAGCGCCGAGGGCAGCACCATCTGGAGAGGCGGGACCGCGCGGCCTCTGGGGGGCAAGCGGGTGCGCTGGGCTGTGTGGGCGGGGGACCCCCAGCGGTTCGCCGAGGAGGAACGGGGCGGACTTAGCCCCGCGCTGCCGGAGCAGCAGCCGCACCGGGTCGGGGTTCTCAGCTGGGGCCCGCAGCATCTCCGCGGGCTGAAGCTCGGCGTGGAGGAGCAGGGGGGCGTGGGTCCGGCAGTTCAGGAGGAGGGCGGGGTGGGCCCGGGGGTGCAGGAGCGGGGCGGCCGTGGCCGAGAGCCCAGCCTGGGGGTGGTGTGGGGGACGCCGGACGGTGCGGACTGGAGGCGCCCGACGCTGTGGACGGGCTCGGGGAGCTGGCCCGTGGTGCAGGAGGAGGGGCTGGGGGCCCGCAAGCAGCACCAGGAGAAGGGAAGCAGCCTCGCAGTGCAGGAGCGTGGGGAGGTCCGCGCCGGGGTGCAGGAACGGGGGGAGGGGAGCCCACGCCGGCTGCTGCGGCAGTTCGAATTCGAGGACCGCTCCTGGGAGCGCGGGAAGGGGCTCGAAAGTTCCGGGGAGCAGGGAGGGCAGTACTGGGAAAGCTGTAGGCACCTCAGACGGGAGGCGGTGGTTCTAGGAGAGGCCCCGGCTCGCCCAGGGAGACTCGAGCTGGTAGGGAGGGCACGGCCTGTCGGGCCCCAGGGGCCTGAGGGGGAGGGGCGCCTGGGGGTGCAGGAAGCAAATTGGCTGCCCGGGGTGCAGGAGGGACAGGTGGTACGGGCTGTGCAGGAAACATTCCTAGACGAGAAGGGGTCCCAGGAGGGAGAGAGACCCCCTGAGGGGCACAGGATCCGGAGGCGCCGGCGGCGGAGGAGGTGGTAACCCCACAGGCTGGCAGCCCAGCGCCAGGATCCCTCCAGGGCTGAAGCGAACGCAAGATGTAGAGGTTTGGAGAGTGGAGAGCAGAAGAGCACTGACAGCGGCTGTGTCCTCCTGGATCCTCTTCTGCCACCTCAGCCTGGACATCATCGGAGCTGTGTCTGCAGAAAGACAGCAGAAGGTAGGAAAGTCCATTTCTGCTCTCATCTGGAATTGGTGTGTTTGGAAGCAGGGTGGGGGTGGTCTCCAAACTGCTCTTTTCACTCTTGTGTTTAAACCAGGGGATGGAGGAAGCGGTGCAGTTTTCAACAGCGAAGCAGGACGTCCCCTAGTGCTGTATGTGCCAACTAGAGTGATGGGGCATTTCCTTAGAGTCTAGACTGGAGGTGAGATTGGGTGGCTGCCAGGCCTGAGCAGAAAGACGAGAGGGGTAGCCCCAGGCTGAGGTTGCAGAGGAGGTAGTCATCCCTGTACCTGTGGAGATAGGGGTGCCTTCTTGCCATAGTTGGGGTGGTGCAATCAGCATAGGTGATTGTCTCAGTACCAAAGAGGGAAGGGGGCAGCGTTGTGGTAACAAAACCTTATCTTGCAACCCTGTTGCTCACGTGAGCTGAGGCAGCCAGTGACTTGGGCACAAGCCTGACCTGCTCCTGTCACACCTTCTTGTCACAGCTGATTAACATTGAGGGCTCAGAGCCAAGGATGAATAGTGGGCAGGATAGAGAGCTCCTGGGTAGGCTTTCTGTCTCTGTTTGGTCTGTCAGGACCCTGGCCTGAAATGGGTGAGAGAGGACAGGGTATCTACACCATTGGACTCTGGGCGTCCTTTGTGGCCCAGACCTCAGCTTCACCCTGTGGAGGTGGACAGATGGGCAGCACTGGCATCGTGGGTCCTGTACCCATGGGTCCTCCTGGGGCTGCTCACCTCTTAATCTGGTATTGTCTGGGTTTTTGCTTCCCTAGTCCTTGGGGCCCGGGTGGGGGGTGGGGACAGCGTGCAGAATTGCTGCCTGCCTTGGGGCCTTAGCTGGGACCCATCTCTGCCCCATCCCAAAGTGTGGCTCACAGTCACATGGCCCCCTGAACCCTGTTTGAAGCAGGTAGGGTGGAGATAGTTGGAACCAGAGGAGTGGTGGTGGCTTCCTAGCAGACAGCTGCTGGGACTGTGCTGGAGGAGCCGGTTCACCTGCCCCTCAGTCAAACCCAAACCTGTCTGTCAGCTTCATTCCCCACCTGCCTGTCTCACTGCCATCCCAAACATTCATACACCTGAAGTTCACGTGCTGTGTCCATTGTGCTTAGCTCTTCTGGGATGGCCAGACTGGTTCTGTCTCTGGCTTCAATGCAGAAAAATTGTGTGTTCTAAACAGGTACACACAAGCACACACCTTTACCCTATTTCATGTTGACATTTTTCAATTTGTTGGTTGCTGAAGATGAGGAGAAAGACTGCCAAATCTGGGTTTAGATTACTTATTAGCTATGTAACTCCTGGGGCAAGATAATGTCTCGGCTTCAGTTTCCTTGCTGTGGTGTGGGCCATGCCTTTCCCTACTGTGTCCTAAGTGCAGAGGGCTCAGACCAGTCTGGTGCCCACCTCCCCAGGAGCCCTGTCTGGCAGATTTTGGGGAAGAGGGACCAGTGCTCCCAGATGTTTTACTTTGGCTCCTAAGCCCACAATTACCCCCCTGCCCTATGCTTTATTCTGGAACATGAAGTGCTTTTTCGTTTGTTTTTAGTAGTAGTTTTATAGAGGTATAATGACATTTGGTAAATGGAACATACTTAAAACATAATTTAATATTTTAAGGGTTTTATTTATTTACTTTTAGAGAGAGAGGGAGAGGGGGAGGGAGAGAAACAACTGTGCGAGAGACATGTGGATCCGTTGCCTCTTGCACACCCCCAACCAGGGACCTGGCTCAGGACTCAGGCATGTGCCCTGACCTGACCAGGAATCAAACCGGCAACCTTTTGGTTCATAGGGCAGCACTCAATCCACTGAACCACACCAGCCAGGGCTAATGTTTTAATATATGTCTCTACCCATGAAATCACCACCACAATCAAGTTAATGAACGTACTCATTATTCCCAAACCTCCAAAAGTTTTTTGGGGCCCCTCTATAATCCCTTCATTTTACCCCTCTTTTGCCATCCCTGCTTCTCCAGGTAACAGACTGGTTTGCTTTCTGTCACCATATTAGTTCATAGTACCTAGAATTTTATGTACATGGAACCACACAGTGTGTGCTCTTTTCTTTTGCTTGGCTTTTTTCACTCACCATAATTATTTTGAGATTCATCTATGTTGCAGATATTAGTAGCTTGTTCCTTTTTATTGCTGAATAGTATTCCATTGTGTTTATATACCGCAGTCTGTTTATTCATTCATTCACTTTTTGATGGGTTGTTTTCAGTTTTTGGTTACTACAAATAAAACTATGAACATTTGTTGAAGTCTTTGTATGGACAATTGCTTTTTATTTTTCTTGGATAAATCCTTAGGACTGAAATGGTTGGATCATATGGTAGCTGTACATTTAACTTAAGAAACTGCCAGACTGTTTTCCATTCTATATACTCGCCTATTATGTATGAAAGTTCTAGTTTGTCCACTTCTTTGTCAACACTTGTTATAGTTAGTCTCTTTAATTTGAGATACTCTAATATTAATATATATGTATGTATGTATGCATTGTACTTTTAATGTCATCTTGAAGAAATCTTTGCCTAACCCAAAGCACCGTGGTTTTCTTCTATAAGTTTGATAGTCATGGGTTTTACATTTAGGTCTCCCATCTATTTGGGGTTAATCTTGTATATGGTACAAGTTACGAGTTGAAGTTGAATTTTTTCATGCAGAGATTCAAGTTTGAGCACCAGTTGTTGAAAAGACTTGTCTCTCTATGGAATTGCCTTTATACTTTTGTGAGAAGTCAATTGTCTAATTATGTGTTGATCTAATTCTGGACTCTGTTTTGTTCCCTTGGTGTATTTATCCTTTTTTATCGCATTATCTTGATCACTGTAGCTTTGTAGTAAGTCTTGAAATCAGGGTGAGATCTTGAAGTTTGCTCTTCCTTTTCAAAATGGCTTCAGTTACTCTAGGTTCTTTGCTTTCCATATGCATTTTAGAATCAATTTATTAATTTCTACAAAAAAAAAAAAACCCTGCTGGTATTTTGATTGGGATTGCATTGAATCTATAGATCAGTTAGGGGAGAATTGACATCTTAGCAGCATTGAACCTTCTGACCCATGAACAGTGTAGATCTCTGTATTTATTTAGATTTTTAAGAATTTCACTAGTGGTTTATAGTTTACAGTATATAGATCTTTCACATCTATTGTTGGATATATCCTTAAGCATTCACATTTTTTTCAGTGCTATTGTAAAGGGTATTTTTATGGTATTTGTTTTTTAATTTTTTTTTATCAATTTCATTTATTTTTAGAGAGGGGAGAAGGGAGAGAGAAAGAAAGGGAGAGAAACATCAATGTGTGATTGCCTCTCACATGCCCCCAGCTAGGGACCTGGCCCGCAACCCAGGCATGTGCCCTGACTGGGAATTGAACCTGTGACCTTCAATTTCACAGGCCAGCACTCAATCCACTGAGCCATACCAGCCAGGGCTGTTTCTTTTTAATTTTCAAAAATTCTGTTTATCTTAATTGTGGTGAAATATACTTAACATAAAATTTACTATTTTAACCATCTTTAAGTGTATAGTTCAGTATTGTTAGGTACATTCATATTGTTGTACAATCATCATCATCATCCATTTTCAGAACTTTTTTCATCTTCCAAAACTGGAACTCTGTGCCTATTAAACAGTAACTCACCGTTCCTTCCTCCACCTCAGCCCCTGGCAGCCATCAGTCTACTTTCTGTCCCTGTGAATTTGACTACTCTGAATGTCTCATAGATGTAGAATCATACAGTGCTTATTCTTTTGTAACTTCTTTTCTCTTACCATGATGTGTTCAGGCTTCATCCATGTTGTCACATGTGCCAGAATTTCCTTCTTTTTAAGGTTGAATAATACATTGTATTAATGTGCTTCAGTGCTGCTGCTGTAAGGTGGTGGTGTTACTTTTTTAAATTTCAGTTTCCAATTGTTTGTTGCTGGTATATATAAATACAATTGATTTTTGTACAGGGAATGGGCCCCCAAAAACTGAAATTCTGGAGGGTGGGCCCCTCGTAATACAAGCTACTCCTGCCAGGTGAATCTCCTAGGAGCCCATCTTTGTCAGTCTACCAGCTTGCATTGTTGACAAAGGCTCTGTTTGGCTTCAGTGGAATTTTTTTGGAGACTCAACACCTTTGCCCATTTCATGATGGTTGGTTTACGAGCGTGCCTGCCTGTACCACATTGTGTATTCAGCAACTTTTGACCCAAAATGGCTTGACCCTTGTGCCCCACCCTCCTGATTCACCTGATCTCACCCCACGCGACCTTTTTTGTTTGTTCATTTGTTTCCCCTGATGAAAAAAGTCCTGAAAGGGAAACATTTTGCGGAAGAGGTGAAACAAAAAACAGCAGGAGCACTAAAAGGCATCCAAATCAATGAGTTCAGAAACTGTTTTGAGCAGTGGGAAAAAAGTGTTGATAGGTGTGTTGCATCAAGTGGAGAGTACTTTGAAAGCAACTGAAGTTTAAACATGTAAGAATAAGTATACAGTTTTTTAATAAATAAATTCCAGGATTTTTTTCCTGGGATTTCCTCCAGGATATTGCATATCAACAATATTGTATACTGTCCCTCCTTGTATATTTATACTGAATTCTGTCACCTTGCTAAACTGTCTTTTCTTACAGCTTTTTTGTAGCTTCCATTGAATTTTATACATAGACTGTCATGTCATCTGCTAATAAAGATAGTTTTCTTCCTTTCTGATCTTTATGCCTGTTATTTCTTTTTCTTGCCTGATTGCACTGCTATATCCTCTGATATAATGTTGAACAGAACTTTAGATTCCTTGTTTCTGATTTTTCAGGGGAAAGCGTGTAGTCTTTCACTGTTATGCATGTCAGCTGTCATTTTTTCATATATGAGCTTGATTAGGTGAAGAAGCTCCCTTCTATTCCTACTCATCTGAAATTTTTAATAGGAATGGATGTTGGATTTTGTCAAATGCTTTTTTGTTTATCAAAATGATCATAAAATTTTCTGTTTTAGTTTTTTAATACATTGAATTACATTGATTGATTTTTAAATGTTAAAGCAACCTCCCATTCCTGAGACAAACTCCACTTGGTCATGATGTATTATTTTATATATATATATATATATATATATATGTATGTATGTGTGTATATATATATATATTTGAATTCTGTTTACTGAAGAATTTGTTAAGAATTTTTGCATCTATGTTTATGAGGATAGTTTTTTTTTGTAATGTCTGCAGGATTTATAATGTATATCTTTGTTATCATAGTCTGCCTCCAAGTGATGTAAGTATAAGAGCCTTAAATTATGAGTAGTATATTCTTATTTCTCTCCTCCCTTTGTGCTATTATTATTAAAAATTATACATGTTGTAAATGCCACACTTCACCGGTATTATTTTTGTTTAAAAAGTTAATTTATCTTTTAAAGTAATTTAAATAATAAGAAAGTTGTTTTGACTGTTACTCATGTAGTTGCTGTTTCCAGTGCTGCTCATTTCTTTGCAATGATCCATATTTCTATATGGTATTATTTTCCTCCTGTCTGAAGGACTTTAACATTCATTATAGTGTAGATCTGCCAGCTGATAATTAATTCTTTCAGCTTTTATATGTTTAAAAAGTTTATTTAGCTTTTATTTTGAAAAGATATTTTCACTTTCTGATCCGCCATCTACAGTGGAACCAATGCCAAGATGCAGATTTTCATGAAAACATTTACAGGGAAGATCAGCACTCTCGAGGCTGAACCCTTGTATATGATAGAAAATGTGAAGGCCAAGATCAAGGATAAGGAAGGCATTCCTCCTGATCAGCAAAGACTGGTCTTTGCTAGCAGGCAACTGGAAGATGATGTACTTTGTCTGCCTACAACATTCCAAAGGAGTCCACTCTTCATCTTGTGTTGAGACCTGGTGGTGGTACTAAGAAAAGGAAGAGAAAGTCTTAAACGCCACCACCTAGAAGAATAAGCGTAAGAGAAAAAAGGTTAAGCTGGCTGTCCTGAAATACTACAAGATGGTTAAGAATAGCAAGGTTAGTTGCCTTCTTTGGACGTTCCCTTCAGATGAATGTGGTGCTGGAGTTTTTTGGCAGCCACTTTGACAGACGTTACTGTGGCAAATATTGTCTGGCCTATTGCTTTAACAAAACAAGATTAAGTAACTGTATATGGGTCAGTAAAGGACATGAACTAACAACAACAACAACAAAAGACATGAACTAACAACAAAAAAGCTATTTCTGTTGGAACAGAATTCTAGTTATTCTTTTAGATCTTTTGTCTTCTCATTTCTATTGTTTCTGCAAGAAATTTGATATAATCTTTATCCTTGTTTCTCTATATGTAACATGTTTCCCTCCCCTTCCCCAGCTACTTTCTAAGATTTTCTCTTTATCACTGGTTTTGGTCAGAATGATTATGATGTGTGTTGATGTAGTTTCCTTCATGTGCCACCTTTTTTGTTTTTTTTTCTGTGTAGCCCAAATATTTTTTAAAAAATTATTTTATTGTTCAGTTACAGTTGTCTGCATTTTTCCCCCACCACTCTCCACCACCCCAGCCAAACCCATCTCCCTCCCTTGCTTCCACCCTCCCCCTTGGTTTTATCCATGTGTCCTTTATAGTAGTTCCTGAAAACCCTTCCCCTCCCTCCTTATGCTCCCCCTCCTCCGTTACTGTCAGATTGTTCTTAATTTCAGTGTCTCTGGTTATATCTTGCTTGCTTTTTTCTTTTGTTGATTATGTTCCACTTAAAAGTGAGATCATATGGTATTTGTCCCTCACTGCCTGGCTTATTTCACTTAGCATAATGCTCTCCAACTTCTATTTGTTCCCAGTTCTCTTCTTCTCTCTAATTATATGTGTTAGGCCACTTGAAATTGTCCCACTGCTCACTGATGTTTTGTTCCTTTAAAAAAGAATCTCTTTTTATTCCTCTGTTTCATTTTGGAATTTCTGTTACTGTGTCTTCAAGTTCACCCAGTTTTTATTCTGCTCTGTCTAATCTACCTTAAATTCCATTCAGTTTATTTTTTTATCTCATACAGTGTAGTTTTAATTCTAGAAGCTTAATTATAGTCTTTTAAATGGTTATAATAATTATTTTAATGTTTTTGTCTAATAATTCTAATATGTGCATTCTGGGTTGGTTTTAAATGATTGCTTTTACTCCTCATTATGGATTATAGTGTCTTGCTTTTTTGCACACCTAGTAATTTTTTATTGGATGCCAGACAATGTGAATTTTTTCTTGTTGGTCGCTTTGTATTTTTTTTTAATTTCTATAAATATTCCTGAACTTTATTTAAGGATGTAGTTAAGTGATTTGGCAACAGTGTGAGCCCCTTGGGTCTTGTTTGTAAGATTTGTTAGACAGGATCACAGATATGCTCAGTGCAAGGCTAATGATTCCCCACTGCTGAGGCAGAACTCATTTGTGTACTCCACCTAATGCCTAGCTTTTCTAGCCTGGCACTTAGGAACAGTCACTTTTCCCAGCCTGTGAACACGAGGCACTGTCACTTCTAATCCTTTTGGGTGTTTTTTCTCCCGGCTGTGGGTCGTTTCTGCACATTCATGTGATGGTCCGTTCTCAGCTGAGTATTTGAGGGGACCCCTTACAGACCTTTATGGTGCTCTGTCTTTCTGATGATCTGTTCTATGAACTTTGGCCAGCTGAGTCTCCCTAGACTCCCAGGTCCATCTCCCCAGTTCAGGGAGTTCTTTGAGGTTCAACCAATTCTCTTCCCTATGCTGTAGCTTGGAAACCCAGTTGCAGGGCTGAGCTCCTTTGTATCCTGTCTCATAGGTATCACTGTCTTTTGTTTTCCCCATGTCTGGTGTCTTTAAACCATTGTGTATATTTTACCCTTTTTTGTTGTTATTTCAGTGAAGAGTATAAATCTGATTTCTGTTACTCGTTCTTGGTCATGGATGAGGATTTAACTTACTGTATTTTTGCCGTGTATAATGTGCTCCTGTATATAATGCACAGCCATGTTTTAATACTAATTCCCATATATAATGCGCACCCTTATTTTTCCCTAAAAATCTGGGCCAAAAGTGCATTATGCACGGCAAAATACAGTAATTCCCTCATTTCCCACTTTTCTACCCTTTAATGCTTCCCATCATTCAGTCTATTCACTCTGTATATGTCTCATTTTTTCTTCTATCTGTCCAAGTTTACTTGGATCAAACTCTCCAATAACTGTCTAAATTTCTGAAGATGTCATTTTCTATTAGATGTTCTGTGAAATTCATCTTCCTGAAGAAGTTTCAGAACCTTGTGTCCTGAAGCAGTGTAGGGCTGTTGCTTCCTATGATGATGCTTAGCTCTCCTCTTCAGATCTTTCTCCAGCATCCTGACATCTCCTTCACAGCCCTGCTGCGTTGGGTCTCCTGTTTGCTGCATCTTGTCTTCTTTCTTGGTTTACTCTCTAGTGTTGGTAGAGCACGTCCTCTCAGTTGTCACCAGCCCATCTGCTTTCCAGCTTCCAAAGTTTTGTTGTGATTGTCTCTGCTGTTCTTCTCATCCGTGGGGACTTCTGCCATTCAAAAATTTCTCTTTTTTAAATAGTAGTTTTGGTGGAGTTTTGGGAAGGAGCAAAATTTTGTGCATGCATGCAATCTGCACTCTTCTCCTAGAACCTCTATCCCCTCTTGAAACATACTAAAAAAATCCATGAATTTATTCAGTACCCAGTATATATTCAATGAATAAGACTCCAGCTTTGCCGTCCATGGGAATGCATCCTTGAGCCAAGCAATGTAATATATACAATTGTGTATGCACTGAATCCTGGCTTCATCTCTCGCTTTCTTGGTGACCCTGGTCACCTCTCTAGAGCCTCAGTTTTCTTATCTGTAAAATGGGGATACGATAGAGTAGTAAGGGGAGAGGGATTAAATTGGTCAATGAAAATGAAGCTTTTAGTAAAGAAACTACTACACATAGTTTTTCTTGAGAACCCAGACTGTGACTTCTTCTTCCCCCAAACCCTATGTTTTCACCAGGGTAAAAGCATAACAGGTACACGGTAAGTGACTGAGGGGAGGTATAGGGTGGGAGGTTTGACCTGGTCTCTCCCTTCAGCAGCTGTACCTCCTGGAAGCCCTGAAGCAAAGGACCTTAGCTGGGTGTGAGAACACTGGGTTCTTGTCTCTGCCTGTGCTGTGTATGCTGTATCTTCTAACGAGTCAGGGTTTCCTCTCTGGGCCCCTGACCTGTACCAGTCCCTGACCTTGCAGTGTGGCCCCTCCATGGCCAGAAGAGAATTACCATCACTCTGAAGCGTGGACTTCCCCCAACTCCTGGAGATCTATTCCCTATGACAGATTCTTAAGTGACTTGGACCAGGCAAGTCCCTTCCAATTTAGGGTTTTAGTTTCTCCATCGCTAAAATCGGTAGGCAGGATATAGTGGGATTTAAGGCATCTTAAATACGTTGAAATCCCTGACATTTCTCTCACTTCCAGATTCAGACCCTTCCTCCCCTGGGCCCCACAGTCTGCCCTGCACTGGACATTCTTAGCTCTCAGGGTTCTGGTATGGATATGGTCCCCCAGGGGATGAGCAGTCCCTCTTGCAGAGTAAATGATTTACAATACACAGCTCTGGCTTTCCCCACCCCACCTCCATGGCCCAACAATAGGCCGCTTCAGCTCTAAGCTCTCTCCAAGGGTTGGGGGTGGGGCGAGGCCTGAGCCAGCAGGCAGGGTGACTAGCTGGGTGGCCTCTTCCCAACCCTGGAAAAGCTCCGGGAGTGGCTGGCGTCTGGGACTTCATCCTTCCTCCATTCCTGGGAGTCACTGCTGGGCCTTGGTGCTGTGATGATGCCTGGGCCAGAGGATTGGCGAGAGGCAGCAGTCCAGCATGTGTGGTGTGCGTATGTGCGAGACCCAGACAGCCGCAGGAATTTGTCCTCTCACTCTTGAGTGGCCCTTGTGTGCGGGGGAGGGGAGTGCTCCAGGAACGCATTAGGGCTCTCAGTGTCTTGTCTCTGAGTGTCAGGGTTGGCATGCTAGTCTTTAGCTGGTGGAGCATGAAATAATTACAAAATAGTTTCAAGACCAAGTTAGTACATGTGGGGAGGTGTTGAATTCAGTGTTGGTCTGTGTCATGGGTGTTTAGTCAGATCCTTCATCTCTGAAAGGTACACCTTTTTCATCGTTGTGTGGGAGATGACGTTTAGGAGGGTCCATCTGTCCGGTGTGTCTGCCCCTGTTTCTCTGCCCTGCCTTTCCTCCCTTTCACTCCTCTGTCCCCTCCATTCCTCTCTCCTCCCCTTTCTCTCCCCTCCACCTATCTCCCCCTCTCCTTTTCTCCCCCTCTTCCTCCACCCCTTTCTGTCTCCCGTGAGAGAGGAAGGCAGATTCAAGACTCTCCTGCCTTTGTGATGGGCCACATTGTCCCTGGGGCTGAAGCAGCTCTGTGGGACAGAGTAGTAAGTAGCCTAGTAGGTCTGGGGCAGGAGTAGCTGTGATGAGATGGGCAGCCCCTCTTCCCAAGAAGGTACATGCTTTACTGGATTTGAAAGCATGGAGGCGTTTGAAGGAAATGGTAAGAGATGGAATTAGACAAATAGTCAAGGAGTGGATCCTGAAGGGCCTTGTATTAGCTCGGTGAGGAGTTACAGAAGACTATAAGCAGGGAAGGGACTGAGTTCAGATGACAAAAATAACAGTAGGCAACTATGTGCCAGGTGCTTGCTATTCATTATCTTATTGAATCTACACTCTATGAAGGAGGTACTATTTATCCCCATTTTACAGAAGAGGAAATTGAGGCTTAGAGATTATGTGATTTGCCCAAAAGTTGCGCAACTGGAAAGTGACAGACAGAATTTCAGCCCAGTCTGTCTGACTTTTGATCGCAATGGTATTGAAAGGAGGAAAAATGGGGAGGCAGAAACAACAAGATTATGTGGCCTGCCCAGTGGGGAAGGTGTGATGGTTGGAGCGGCTGGGGGTGAGGTTTCCAGCCTGCATGACTGGTGTTTGCTTATGTTTTCAGTCAGGATACAGGAGCACACATTAGCTAGGTTGCAGTCGGTGATGATGAGCCTAGTTTGGACATGCAGAATTTGTGATACCTATGCATCCTCCTGGTGGCGCTGTCCTGCAAATGTATGTAAGTGTGGGTCTAGAGCTTCAGGAGCTCAGGAATAGAGACAGCGGAGGGTGATAATTGAAGTTGTAGGAGAGGGGATGACCTCCAGGAGCAGAGCATCCGTTGAGAAAGGAAGGGGGAGTTCAGAAGTCTTAGGAAACACCAATAATTGAAGAGAAGGGTGAAGAGGTTTTAGGGCTAGACTCAAGGCTTGTGGGGGCAACACTGTGGACAAGTATGCCTCAGCCTTGCCTCTCCTCAGGACCTCAGATACCAAGTTCCCTTGGGAGGGAGTGGGCCCTTGCATCTCAGAGATGGGGAAGGTGTGAACAGCTGTGGTATGTGTCTGAATCATCCCCTTCTCTCCTTTGGCCCCCGGCCAGCCTCCTCCCCAGACCAGTGTGACGTCAGACCTGGGCTGACCTGAAGGTGTGGGGTTGCCTGCAGTTCTTTCTGGGATGAGATCTTAAGGGGAACCAGTCTGGCCTTGGTCCAGAAGCTTGGGTCCTGCTCACAAAGGGTGAGTTGAGGCCAGCTGGGGTTGGTGGAACTCACATGTGGAGGCAAGATAATCCAATGGCTGGGAGAAAAGCTATAAGCCCCCATGCTTTCCCCAACCCCATGTATTGTTTTCCCTCCAGGTCTTGGAGAAGAGGGAGGGCAGAGGTGGGAGAGGGCTGGCTTGGAGGTGGGGTTGGCATATATTACCAAGAATACGGTAGATTGTTTTGGAAAAATCCTTTTGGCCGGAAATTACATGTCATGTCTGCTCCTCAGTGTGGATTTGTCACTTCACTGATGCTGTTGGAGAGGCTGGGGGAGGGGATGCCTGGCTGTTCCAGGCTCCCTTTTGAGATAAGGGAGCAAGTTACAGACCAGAGAGGTGTGCATGTGGCTGGATTCCCCACACCCGAGAGGCAGATTGGGTCCTGTGGATATCTTATAGCAAGATGGCAGGAGGCTTACCGGGGAGGAGGTAGGGAGAAGCAGGAAGGAGGAATGGTTGGGATCAGACCCTTCACCCAACCAGGAGAAGAAAGAATGGGACTGGCATTTTCAGCCTCTTTTTTTCCACAGTGTCTGACTTGGGGTTCTTGGGGCTGCTCTCAAAACTAGTATCTGCCGCAGCTGCAGTAAGATGCAGAGGTGCTTCTGCCCAGAATAAATCCCCTGGCCTGGCAGGACCGTCCCCTATCGCAGCATGCTTCAGGATGGGGAAGGAGCTTGAGCCTTGAGGAACACTCACTGAGTGCCATCCTGTAGCCTCTCCTCAATCTTGAGGTTAAGTGTGTATGTCGAGGGGGGTGGGGTGTGTCTCAGTCTGTTTCTCCTCTGCTCCAACCCCGGAAGGGGTGAAGGTGCCCTGAGCTCAGCCCTAAATACCTGGTGCTGTGGAGTCGGTGATGCTTCAGATGCCAGCAAAATGAGAGGGTGTGCAGTGCGCCTTGGGGCTCTGGAGGCTGGAAGAAGAAGAGAGCCTCTGCAGTAGGACTTCCTCTGCTAGCAATGGCCCCACCTGAGTGCTGGGTGAGAGTTCTGCATGGACAGGTGTTGGATAAGCTGCTCCAGCAGGGATTGTGAGCAGAGGCACTCTTCTGAGGCCCAGAGGGGTACTCAGCGCTAGTACTCTTCCCTGTCCTCCTGCATGCACAGCGTGTGCTATCTTGGGGGAGTGGGTAGGCAGGGAAATGTGAAGGTGGGCTGAGAAGAGGCACAGTGCTGGGGGCTAGAGTGGGTGTTGGAGATGTGGCTCCCACCAGTGTGAGGAGTGGGCTGGGCAGGTTCGCAGCCCAAAGCAAGTCAATCTAGTGGGCTGAGCTGAATGGAGTGGAGCAGCAAGGAGCCGAGGATGTGGGCTCATTCTTGGAGCTCAGTGGAAGCCGGGAAGGTGGAGGGATAGGCTTCAGGCCCTGCTGTCTAGAGGTCTCAGGTTGTGCCAGGACAGGAGGTGTTTCTCGTCTGTGAACTTCCTTATCATGGAATATGAGGACCCTTGAATCCCCAGAACCAAACTGCTGGTGGCTGTGGGGCTTTGAGGTGCTGGAGACAGCTGAGGGGCTGAGGGGCGCTGTGGCTCTGTTGTCAGTGAAGGTGGGGCCTGGCATCCGGCTCTTGGGGGTCAGCCTGTGGTACTGCGAGAGCACAAGATTGGGGGAGGGGCGTGCCGTGGTCCCAGCAGGAGAGACGGGGACCACCGGAGCTCTTGCCAGCCAGTGGCGGGTAGAAGGCAGTAGAAGGCTGTGGGTGGGAGCAAGGACCCGGACTCCCCCGGTGGAGGTGCTTTAGCAGACCTTCGCGACTAGACTCAGGATGCTTGAGGCCCGGCCCCTCCGGACGTAGGGCCATGACGCTGCCGGTGCGCTGAAGGGGCGGGGGCTGCTAGAAGTCTCTGCTCCTCTTCCCGGCCTTAATGGGTTCCGTGGGGGAGAGATCTGCATATCAGCGCTTGACAGGGGTCGAAAAGGGACAGCAGGTAATGGAGGAGGGGATAGCCAGGTACCCGGCCCCTAGCCTCCATCATCTGCTGATCGGCTGAGGGCCCCGCCCTGCCTTTGGCTGCAGCCTCCCAGAAGTGAGGGGTTTCTAATGCTCCTGGGCCCCAGGACAGATCCTGGGAAAGGGGAGGATGGGTTAAAAAGAATGAATGTTCCCGTGGAGAGTTAAGGGGGTGGGGTGAATCAGTGGTGGTGAATTATTGGTGCTGACATTTGCCTCAGTGTCTCTGGGCCGCCTGGATCCCAGTTAAGCTGCGCCTTGGGCTTTCTTCAACGGCCCCTTGAGAGCCCTGGAAGCACTAGGGTTTGGGTTTAGTCTTTTATGGGCGCTGAGTTCCTGTGCCCTGGACATTCCCGCTTACTGGCCTTCCATATATGCATTGCAAGCCAGATGTCCCTGTTAGCTTTAGAAAATAGGATCACCAGATACATAGGACCACTTCCCTGTTTGCTTTAGAAAATAAGATCACCATATGGATGGGACCCCTCCCTTCCCCTTGGAGATCAAGCACTTTCTCTCTCAGCCGGCAGAGGGCAGTAGCTGATAGGACAAAGGTGAACAGAAAGGTGGGGGGCTTTTTTCCAGGGCTGGGAGAAAGGGGTCCACGAGCTGGCCTGAGCTCCAACCCCTAGCCATGGTCTGCTTTTCTTTACAGCCTCTCAGGGTTGGAGTGCTGCGCAAGCTGCTGCGGCTTGTTCTTACCTGATGTCCGAGGGAGAGTGGGGCATGGAGTTCTGGCGGGTTTGGGGCACACCTTTCAGGGGGTGGCTAGAGTTTTTAATCTGGCCATTCTGACTCAGCAGCCCCCCTGTTGCAGCAGAGGGAGTAATCCTGCTTAAATTGTCCCCTGAGATCAGGTCCCTGGGTCTCCTTCAGGGTGGTACCTGGTAGGAGCTAGGCAGTAGGCTTCTCTGTCTGAACTGTGGACGTTTTCTGCTGGGGTTTGGAGAAAAGTCAGCCCTAGTGTGCCCTTGGCCTTGCTTGACCTTGTCCATTATCTGTGACTCCAGCCTCAGACTGGCAGTTCAGGTGGACAGAGAGGAGGCTGTACCTGGCTGGTTCTACAAGCTTTAGGTAGTAGGTGTTGGGAGTGGGGAAGAGGGACTGATTGCTAGGGTGTGTCCCCACCTGCCCCTTTTGGGACTCAGACCAGGAAATGGCTGTCCCTTGGGGTACCTCCTTGCCAGGAGGTCAGACACAGGGAGGCCCTGGAAAGAGGGCCTGGGATGCTGAGTGACCAAAATTCTCATCCTCAGCTGCCTGCCTCACTAGCCAGCTGGGGCTCCCGGCACTGATCACCAGCTGGATGCGGACAAGAGAGCAGTGTGCGAGAAACAGGGGCTCCCCGGGCATGGCTGGGGGTGGGGGTGCTGAGGGAGCACCAGAGGACTTCCTGCAGCTGTCAGGTGTGTCTGGGGGCCGTGGTGAGGGGAGTGTATGAGCAGCTGGCGCCCTTGAGGAGGGGCAGGGGATCATTTGTCTGCTCTAGGAACGTGGGGGGCCCACAGGGGCTTGATGGAGTGTCTCCAGTTCCCTTTAGCTGGACTGTTGTCTATGTGTGGGGGTGCTCCATAAGAGACATCCTATGGCCCGGAATCTTACAGTTTTGGGGTGGGGGCAGTCCCAGCAGGGTCTAGGGGCATATCTGTTTGTTTTGAGGGGCTTTGGATCTTGGTCACTGGTCTCGGAGGAGGCGCCCTGGGTGTTGTGGGCAGCAGACAAGGCAACCCCAGGGAAGAGGGTGGAGATTCCTTACCCCCTCCACCCACTCTCAATCTTGGCTGGACTGCCCCACTCTGGCAGGCTGCCGGCCTCCTATTTCCGTCGGGCACCAGGGTAACAGGGCCACATTAGGGCCTGAGCCAGGAGACGCCCAGCCAAGGCTGGGACTGGGAGATGGGGGAGGGTCTCTGAAGGGTCTTCTGTAGGGTCTAGGAATGACTCTGGGGTCCCAGCTTCTAACTCAGACTGTGTACTAGCTCCTAAGTCCCAGTTAAGCCTATATGGGGGCCTGTAACCGTTCTTTGTACATTGCTGCTTGATTCACATAGCCCCCACCCTAAAATCCCAGGAGTTGTCTGCAACTGTGGGGGCTGGGGTGGAAGCCAGAGACAGGGGGCCTTGTGTGTGGGGAGGCAGGGGGGCCGGTGCGGGTGGCTGAGAGGAAGAGTCCCCCTATTCCCGCCGCCCTCTTGGCAGTGATTCAGAAAGGTCCTTTTTCAGCCAGTGTCAGAGCCGCTCAGCTGGGGAGAGAGGGAGGAGTGAGGGAGGGAGGGCAGTCGGGTGGGGGAGCCCGGGAGTAGGACTGGAGCTGTGACCACTGCACTGGAGAGAAGGCAGAGAAACAGGACAGAGGACCGAGGCTGCAGCCAGTCAGAAGAGCGAACCTGTTCTCTGCCAGACTAGCCAGCTGTAGAAACAGCTGTGCAGCAGGGAAAAGGGAGCCACCCTATTGTTCTGCCCCATTTCCACCCCTGGTGTGAGATTTGGGGGACCCCTGGGGCAGACCTCTGGCCAGCTTCCCTTCTGGGCAGAACCTGAAATTCAGGACCTGAGGCCCCTGCGCCCCCACTTCTCAAGCCAGAGTCCCCGGGACCCAGTCAGGGGCCCAGCTCCGTGAAGATGCCCGCAGCTCGTCGGTTCCCTGGCCTAGAGCTCTCCTTTCCTCTCCTGGCCAGACTGCGGCGGAGACTGTACACAGTGAGTGGGGGGTGGCAGGGCCGGGGCCGCGGCCGCGGCAAGCTGGGCGACTGGCTGGAGACTGGATCAGCTCCACTTCACTGAGGGTCAGGGAGCAGGACTAGGAATGGCTGAGGGACACCTCCAGTGAGGGTTTGACTGTGGGCCTGAGTGGCCTCTCCCCTCCGGCTGCTGCGTTCGTGTTGGCGAGTGTTAGAAAAGTGTATTTTGGAAGTGTGCATGCGTCCACGAGAGACACACGTTTCCAGCGCAGGTGTGTGGGCTGTGGGCTCTGCTGGGGCCCTGGCAGAGCTGGTGACCGGGCGGGGGCAGCTGCGGCAGTGCCCTGTGCTTCACAGAGAAACTTGGGCTGCAGGTGGCGGTTGGAGGTGGGGAGGGGACTTGTCTAGGGTCACCCCGGGCTTGGTGGAGGCATGACTGGGACCCTGTCTGCTTTCTTCTCACTGCAGTCCCAGTGTCCTCCTCAGTCTTCCCACACGTACCTCTATGCTGAGCAGCCCTATTACTGGGGTTGGGGAGCGGGGAGTAGAGTGTCCACCTGAGCCCAGGAGATTTGTTAGCTGGTGTTTCAGGGAAAAGGAACAGGTTAGACTGTGCTTTCCAGAGGAGGGGCGTTGGGGTCTTCCCTAGCCCTGACCACCAGCACATGGCTTTGAGCTGTTCTCAGGAGTGGCTGCCCCCTGCCTCAGAGGAGAGTAGGAATGGGGAGCCTGGAGTCCTGGAATTTAGGGACTGGGGAAGGAGAGGCGAGGAAATTCAGACTGCCTGCCCTGGCGGCAGCCCCATCTGGGGGCCGAGCCTTGTAGAGGGTGGGATCACTGTGCTCCAGGAACAGGGGAGTGACGGTGGAAGTGCTGGCCCTGTCACCCTGGGCCAAGCTATGAAGAGACAGTGCTGAGGTCAGTGACTTTCACAGTGCACCTTTGGGGGTTTCTTCTGGAAAGCAGTGGCGCTCCACCCTCTTAAGCCCACACCCCCTTGTTTGTAACAGGTGGTTTTGTTGAGGATAAGTGAGTGAATACAGCTAAATGCTTAGCGCTGTGCCCAGCGTATAAGTGTAGTTGAAGTGTTAGAGTTATTTTTTATTGTTCTTCTTCTTAAAATTAATAGAAACATAAGCTGGTTACCATGTGCACGTGGATGTTATCAGTCAGTTGACAAACATAATGCCACCCGTAATATAAAAGAGAAGTAAAAGTAATAATACCACCTCATGTATTCTGATGTCAGGCACACTCTGACATAATGAAGTGGACGCTAAAACCTCTTGTAGAACCACCACGAAGGCAATGTCTGTAATTGCTGAGGAGGGAGCTTTGAAAAAATAAGGATGGGTTGCCTTCAGTGACATTCTTTTGAATAGTGAACAACTTTTGCTAAATTCTGAACAAAATAAAGGCCAGTTTTCCCTCTGTTTACACAGTAGTTCCATTCCAAGAAAGTTCAGTGTATATTAAAACTGCAAAAATACTTTCTTTTTCAAATGTAAAATGGGCTCTGGCCAGGTGGCTCAGTTGGATGGAGCATCCTCCCCTGCACCAGACGGTTGCAGGTTTGACTCCGGGTCAGGGTGCATCCCTAGGTTGCGGGTTCAGTCTCTGGTTGGGGCACGTATGGGAGGCAGTTGATCGATGCTTCTCACATTGATGTTTCTCCCTCCTTCGCTTTCTCTAAAACCAATAAGTATATCCTTGGATGAGGATTAAAAACAATGTAAATTAGAATTCAGTTCTAGATTCAGATGACTATACACAGATTTTCCCCTTCCCTGAATTAAGGTGTATGGGATTTGGGACACTGTGTGAGACTGTCCTGCACGTTACAGGATAACTCACGTTCTTGTCCCCAGCCACCCACTGAAGGCTGCTAGTGGCCTCCCAACGTTGTGACAACCAAAAACATGCCCTAGGGGGCTGTACAGCCTTTGTGAGAACCATCTGGGTAAAGGGTTACAGCTTAAAGTTTGAAAACCCCCTCTGGCCCAGCCGCCATGGTGGGAGTGCCAGGGTTTGAACTGAGGTCCTCTCATTCCCATTGCTCTTTGTACTGTCCTGAGCTGCCTGGGAAAGTCTGAACTGCTGGCACTTGGCTGGCAGAACCTCTGGGAACTATGGGGGCAGGAGGCTCACTCTGGGCCTGGCCTGTGAGCACTTGCTTCTTGGTATGACCTGTGATGAGGGGCTGGGGGACAAGGCCACCTCTGGGTTGGGGAGGAGGGGGTCTCGGGCAGCTGGCCTTTTTCCTCTTGACTGCTTCATCCGTGGGGCTTGAACATGGGTCAGAGCTGGCCTGGCGGAGCCCTTAGCTCTAAGGTGTCTTACTTAGACAGGGATGTGTTTGGGGTCTGGTGGGTCAGGTTGCTTAGCTTTGAGGGTGCCACCGGCCTCTTTCTCTGGACCCAAGTGTAAGTCAGAGGTCACTCTCTGGTGGCCCTTTGGCCGACTGTGGCCTGCACCTACATGTGTCCTTTGGCCAACACTGAATGTTGCAGGTCCAAGGGTGTATTTTAAACTTCAGTTAGTTAACACGGTTAAAAAGCCAGGACAAGGGTGATGTGAAATGGAAACGAGGATCAGAATGGTATGCGTAATGAATGAGTGTTTATGTGGGGAAAAACAAAGCCTGGAAGGGCACATAAGTCATTCATGGCATCTGGCTTTGGGGATGGGGAGCTAGGTGGCTGTAAAATAGGGGAGGGAGTGAGACTGTGGCTCCTGTGTGCCTTTTAAATATTTGACCGTGTGCATATATTTTCAAAAAAACTTCAATGGCAAGATAGATTCAGATTGCCAGCATTTCTTGAAAAAATTGAAAGCTTTGATGACACTGGGCCACAGTCTGTTGTGATAACCATCTACAGGAGCCGAACAGTGCTGCCTCTTTGAGCTGGATCTGAAAGCCATCCCAGTCTCTGCCCTTCCCTCTTCCGCTCACTGTGGTCCTGGAGGCACTTTGGAGAGATCTTTGCACTGAGGGGAAAGGCTCTGGCTATGCCAGGCATTGGGAGGACTCATCCAGGCCCAAGTTCCTTCGTGGGGTCCATCAGGTCTGAGGGGCCCGTGGATGGGTCTCAAAGGACACTGTAACCCCTGATATTTTTTATCAAAAGTTTATGGTTAAGAATGTGTATTTCTCCTGGAGACAAAAATCAATAGTTTTCATCAGATTCTGAAAGGACTTCTGACCCCAAGAGAGTCTGAACCAATGGGAATCCTGAGAACTAGAGGTTGGTCTCGGGTCACTGGGCTGTGGATTTTGGGAATGAGACCCTGACTCCAGCACCTGGGCCGTATCCCGACTGTCGTAATTCTGTCCTTATTGCTGCAGGAAAGGGGGCAGGTGGGTACAGGCTATTCTGCACAGCTGTGTTGCTGTACAGATCAGCAAGAGGTGATTTGAATCCTTCCCGGAAGTACCGTAGTAGGATGTGGGTGAGCCCAGGCCACGTAGTAGGATGTGGGTGAGCCCAGGCCACGTGGGCAGGGTCCCCTGTTACCTCTCTGCATGCCTTGGTCCCTGATTCATTCTTCCCTCCCCACAGAGGCTGGGGAGCAGCAGTATGCAGCCGGAGGAAGGCACAGGCTGGCTGCTGGAGCTGCTCTCTGAGGTGCAGCTGCAGCAGTACTTCCTGCGGCTCCGAGACGATCTCAATGTTACTCGCCTGTCCCACTTTGAGTATGTTAAGAATGAAGACCTGGAGAAGATTGGCATGGGCCGGCCCGGTAGGTGGGGATGTTGGCCTTGCTTGTTGTTTCCCCACTGACCATTTACCTCCTCTGTCCTCAGGATCTCCAACCACATGGAAGAGCCCTCCCCACTTTATTCCTGGGGTGGCATAGCTGAGAACTCTCACTGCCTGTCCAAGAGCCCCTGAGGTGGGGTGGAGGGGCCTCAGTAGATGCCACACACAGTGAGTGCATGAGAATGGTTTGCACTTACAAAGGTGAATTGGGCTCTGAGGAGTCTTTCTTAAAAAGCTCTGGCTACTCAGGACCAGCTACCACCCCTTTTGTTTGTTCAGACACCTGTAGGATGTGCTTCCCCATCTCTTCCTCCTCCTCCATACATGTAGAGTGGAGTCCGGTCTGCTCACCAAGGGTTCATTGTCTGCAAATCTCTATGAAGAAGGGAAGATAAAAACCCACAGATGGTTTGCTAGTTTTCTGTTAACCTGTCTCTTCTTTCTCTTTCTCTCTCACAAAGATCTGCTCTGTGAGTTAAACTCATTTCTTTTTTTATGTATCGATCCCGAAAAGTAGTGGCTGCAGCACCTAGAACTCATGGTTTTTCTTACAGAACATAGAAACTTACTCATGCATTCAACTTAAAGCAGCTAAATAAGTAATGATGTGCTAAATTAGACATGGACTTATCCTACTTTTGGCCTGGATAGTTGATGATGCCAGTAACATAATAAAATTTTGTGGGAAAAACCCTCAAAATTAGGAAAATTCTATCTATTACCTTAATTCCCTTTCTTCTGGAGAGTTGGGAACAGAGAACTTCCATTCAGTCTTGGTGGTTGAACACCTCCGTCCAGTTCAGAGCCTAGATGTGGAGTGCAGTGAGGTCTGATGCGCTGCAGCCTCTGGTTGGCTGGGGTGGTTCGTTTCTTTGGTGTCAGTGTGCTGGGCAGAGTCTGGTGGTAGACTCACCCCAGGAGGCTGAGGAAGCCTGCAGGTGGGCAGCGGCTTCTCCTAGGGGCATGAGGATTAACAGCCCTGGGTTCCATGTCCCTCCTGCAGGCCAGCGGCGGCTGTGGGAGGCTGTGAAGAGGAGAAAGGCCATGTGCAAGCGGAAGTCCTGGATGAGCAAGGTGGGTGGACAAGGAGTGAGATGGGCTGGGTCAGCTTCATGGGGTCCCACTCTGATGGCAGTCCTAGAAAGCTTCCCCAATTCCCGGGGCAGTATAGTCTTGCACTTTGTACAGATCTGCTTCCTCCAGGGTCTTATCGGTCAGGCTACGTGTAGCGCTTCCTGGCTGAGTGTCCCTGTTAGAGACAGCACGTGAGTAGCCTGTGTACAACCGTGGCTTCACTTCTCTCTCACTGTGCAGTGGTGCTAAGCATGGAACAGGCTCTGGTTGACAAGTACACCGTAACTTGAGCCCTTGTTCTGTCTGAGTGTTGAGGCCGGAATCCAGCTTGGGGAAGGACTGTCTGGACCCAGGACATCCTTGCTTCGCTTCTCTTCTCCCAGACCCTCCCTGGTCTGTGGAGGATTTCTCTGGTCATCTGACCTCGCCGACATCTTCCCCCTGCAGCCTCCCTCTGTCCCTCTGCCTCCTCCACCCCCTACTTTGTCCTAATTTGGGTCTTTGGAGTGTGGAGTGGTGTGTCCCTGATCTAACTCACTGGAACTTTGCCCATTGTCCGGAAGACAATATGGGAGGAAATGAACCAACCAGGGTCTTTCCTCCCCACTTCTGGCCTCAGGGCTGGGGTAGGGGCCCAGCAGGGCAGAACAACTGGACTGGGATTGGGCGGCAGAGATTTCCTGGCTGCCATCTGGCAAAGGGGCTGTCTCTTGGGATCCTGTGGCCTTTTCTGGGGACGCCGTCCTGGTGCCTTGCCCAGGTTTTAGGGAAGGATGAGCATGCTGGGGCAAGTGAAAGCAGAAGGGAGGAGCTATGCAGTGTGCCAGGTTTCAGGGGTCTTGCATCTACCGTGGGTTCGCAGGAGGTTCCTGGGCCAGTCAGTGAGCCTCTCCAAAGTTGAGGCATGTCTTCAGTAAGACAGTGCTGGCAACACTTGTCCAGCTCACCTCACTTCACCGGGCCATGCGGAGGAACCTTGTCAGCTGAACATTGTTTGCACACGTAAGGGATTCTAGTTACTGGGAGGAAGGACAGAGCAGCCGCCAGAAGAGGCCCTCAGATTGGAGACTGTACAGATAAGGCCTTGCCAGCCTTGGGGGCAGGGGCCCAGCTGGGCAGGCTCTGCAGTGAAGCCAAGGCTTTGGATGCCCTAGTAGGGGTGGCCAAGTCAAACTGACAGGCCAGCTCTGACCTTCAGGGCTTCCTTCCTCCTGCCCCCTGGTCTTTGTCCCCTTCCCTCTCCAGCCCAGGGTGTAGCAGAGCACTTTCCAGTCTCCCTTCTTTCTCAGCCCTTAGCTCTAGGCACCCCTCCAGAAGCCCAGCTGTCTTCCCAGGCCCTTCACCAGCAAGGCCTTGCTTCATGTGCACCCCACACACTCACAGTCTAACCTCAGGCTCAAATTATCCTCTCCTGGCAGGATGAAGGGTAGCGGACTCCCTGGGGAGGGTGGAGACAGACAGCGCCAAATGGGCAGCCCAGAGAAGGGGCCAAGGCTAAAAATGGACAGAGAGGTGTTTGTGGCAGGCCCCTTAGGCTCCTACCCATCTGTTCTGGTTAGGGCTACAGTCCGTTCTGGGTAAGGGGGGGCTGTGCAGGAAGGGATAGGTGGGGCAGAAGGTAGTGTCTAGAATGGCTTTGGGCTATCCCAGACCCTCGCTCCCCGCCCCCCCCCCCAACCCCAGGTGTGGGGCCACAGTAGCCACTGGCACACACCCTGAAGCTACACTGAGGCTCTGGGTTCCTGTTGGGGGGGGTGTCAGGAGGGGGCATGGCCTTCAGGCAGGCTGCCCCTTGGAAGTTTGGCAAAGCCAGGACTTATCTGGAGGTCTGTGTGAGCACTGGCTGGGGACAGAGCAGAGTGATTGCCTCTGGGCCACAGGGTTCCATCTGGCTCCTGGCTGCCTTCAAACAGGTGTTCAGTGGAAAGCGGCTGGAGGTTGAGTTCCCCCCTCATCACTCTCAGAGCACCTTCCGGAAGACCTCGCCCACCCCTGGTGGCCCAGCAGGGGAAGGGCCCCTGCAGAGTCTCACCTGCCTCATTGGAGAAAAGGACCTGCATCTCTTTGAGAAGCTCGGAGATGGCTCCTTTGGCGTGGTGCGCAGGGGCGAGTGGGATGCCCCCTCGGGGAAAACGGTGAGTGTTCTGGGTCCTGTGGGATGTGGCAAAGGAACAGGCCCCTGAGAGACTCTGGCAGAGGCCCTACTCTGCCCTCTGTGGTGGAACTGCCCTCAGATGGGATGTGAAGGGGCTGAGAAGGTCAGAGCGGCTGGCCCAGTGTTCTACACTGGGGTTTAACTAGGCACATCTGTTTCTTTTTTAAATTATACAAATAATTTACTTACAAAAGTTTGGAAACCATTTTAAAAACAAAGGGGGAAAAATGCCTGTAGTCTCACCATTTAGAGGAAGCAGAGTTAGCATTTCTGCCTTTTCCCCCTCTGGGTAGGTATTTTGTTGAATTTAGTTAAGATACAAACTTTAGATACAACTTTTAAAATCTTGCCCTTTCTCTTGGTATTGTGTTTAAAACTTTTCCCCAGAGGGATCAGTAGCACGTCAACATGAATTCCTGAGAGTACAGCTTAGTGACTTCGTAGGTGTGCGT
Source organism: Tonatia bakeri (assembly GCA_004024845.1). NCBI lineage: Eukaryota > Metazoa > Chordata > Mammalia > Chiroptera > Phyllostomidae > Tonatia > Tonatia bakeri. The sequence goes on along the minus strand of PVIA01000662.1, from coordinate 3,048 downwards.
AGACCCAGGTCCCCACACCCAGGTCATGATACAGAACATTCCCAGCATGTCGGCCTCTCCTGCCTCTTCACTGAGTACCTCCTTCCTCCAGGGAAGCCCACTCTTCGCACTTCTGTCACCATAAATTGGTGTTTTGGCGTATTTAAAGCATTTTTTTCTACATCAGAACTATCTTTAATATTTTATTTCATAACATTTTAATGCCCTATCATCATACTGGTCAGTCATTTCTTACCTAATGGTCATTTATTTAACCTGCATACTCCCCCAGGGAGGGGAGGCCCAGCTGATAGCCTCTGGGGATCACAAGCTGCCCTTCCCCAGCCAGGCCAAGGAACCTATGACGTGCTCACCCACCCAGATAAGCAGATCTGAAGCTGTGATGTTTGAGCTGAGTTGGAGGAAGGGGCAGGTTGACTTAGTGTTGGGGACTGGGGCCTGTCCTGACTCCCCACAGTCTCCATTCTGGGCAGGTAAACGTGGCTGTGAAGTGCCTGAAGCCAGATGTGCTGAGCCAGCCGGAGGCCATGGACGACTTCATCCGGGAGGTCAACGCCATGCACTCGCTTGACCACCGGAACCTCATTCGCCTCTATGGTGTGGTGCTCACGCCACCCATGAAGATGGTGAGCACCACGTGCCACGTGTGGGAGGGGCCTGCAGCCTCTGGGACCCAGGTCCACTTCCTCTCCTGCCTGTGCTGTGGTGACTCCCTTCATCCTGACGAAGGTCAGAGGTCCCCTAGATCCTGCTTTGGTCCTCCACCTGATGTGACAAAGAAGCTCACAGGGGCCTAGCCCCATACTCACCGGGTTCATTAGAGCCCGTGTCCATCTCTGCATTTTGCTTGTGTCACTGGTAGACTTATGTCTATGGGAGAAGCTGCTCCTTGAGTTTAATGTTTGGAATTTCTAATATGAGGCTCTTTGGGTTGCTTCCCTGGGCCTCAGTTTTTCACATTGCTTAGAGGGAGAGGCTTGGGAAGCTGTAGGACTCCTGGAGGTCTCCAGAGGAAAGGCCAGGAAGGAGCGTGGAGCTTGATCTGGCAGGTCTTCAGAAGAGGACTGGGAGCCCAGCATGGGGTGCTGAGGGAGGGGCAGGGCTCAGCCATGCTAATTCCTCCCACCTCCATGGCCTCAGGTGACAGAGTTGGCGCCTTTGGGATCATTGTTGGACCGGCTTCGCAAGCACCAGGGCCACTTCCTCCTGGGTACTCTGAGCCGCTATGCCGTGCAGGTGGCTGAGGGCATGGGCTACCTGGAGTCCAAGCGCTTTATTCATCGTGACCTGGCTGCACGCAATCTGCTGTTGGCCACCCGTGACCTGGTCAAGATTGGGGACTTCGGGCTAATGCGAGCACTACCCCAGAACGACGATCACTATGTTATGCAGGAGCATCGCAAGGTGCCCTTTGCCTGGTGAGGGGCAGGTGCTGTCAGCTTCCAGGGCCTGGACCCCACCCTGCCCCACGCTGGTCCCTCTGTGCACCTAGCCTAGAGTATCTGAGGTCTTTATACCCACAGCAGCCCTTGTGTTTTCCAGGCCTGAGGTGCCCTTCTTGTGTTCCCATTTATTCACTCATTCATCCAGGAATTCTCACGTGCCAGGCACTAGAATACATGGGGATCAGTGTGCGTGGGGACTCATGAAGGCTTCCTGGACAACTCAGTATTAAGCTCTTGAAATATCTGGAGAAGTTAGCCAGGCAGAGACTGGTTGGTAAGCATGTTTCCGGTAGAGCTGGTGGCAGGCAGGGCGGGGCCAGACTGGGCTTTGTCGGCTGTGAGCAGGAGTGTTCACCTGCCCACGAAGCAGTCCTCTGCTGTCAAAGGCACCCAGAGAAGTGTGCTTGGGGGAATAAGAAGCCGTTTAGCTTGCCAGTAAACCCTTCTCATCCAGGATTTATGGTCACCCTTCCAAATAAGAGACTTGATACCTAGGGGACCAGACACCCTGGATTATGCCTGTCGTCCTGGAGTAATTAATAGCACCTCCTTTCATAATCAAGCATCCTGGTTTGGATGGTAAATTATAAGGTCAGTTGTTTTTATGCAGCCCCCTGAAAACAACTCTGTGAAGTGAGCAAATTTTCATTGTTATTTCCATTTCACAGATGAGGAATATGAGACTTACAGATCTTGGGTGACTTTCTTGGACTCCACCAGCCTTTGAGGGGGCAGGGCTAGCTCTCCATTCCCATGAGAGATCCTTTGATTCTTCATACAGAGTGGCTTCCTCCTCAGTTTGCGCCCCAGCCCCTTGGAACACTCCTTTGCCAGCCTCACTGTGGTGACATTTGTTCTCTTCACCCAAGAAGGAGTGTGCAGACATTTGGATAAAGCCAGTGTGACTGTTTCCACCCATTTTGGTTCTTTCCCAAGCCCTATCCAAATTTCCCACCCACACCTTCCTGCTGAAATGACCCAAATGCTTAAGTATCCTTCCCGAAATCTGGAAATTGTCATCCTCCCACCTCAATTAGAGAACAGCCTGAGCTCTGTCCCTCTCCCCTCCTAGAGCCTCTGACCTTCCTTTCCCTGCTTTCCTGATCTGGCAGCTTCACCCTCTTCCCACTCCAGGCCGCATGTGGGTCAAAGACCTGAGCATTGATGGTTTTCTCCAAGTCCGTGTACCCCCTTGTCGAGACACCCGCCCTTCCTAGTACCTGCTGTTGAGCCTGGCACATGGGGCAACAGTGTGCTTCTTGAATGAGCATTTTGTGTCTTTTGGGGCTGATGTGGGTAGGGGTGCTTTGAGAGCTTCTGTTTGACCCCTGCCTCTACCAGGTGTGCTCCTGAGAGCCTGAAGACACGCACCTTCTCCCATGCCAGTGACACCTGGATGTTTGGGGTGACACTGTGGGAGATGTTCACCTACGGCCAGGAGCCCTGGATTGGCCTTAATGGCAGTCAGGTGAGGGGCTGGTGATGTGGTCCTTACAGGGCGGGTGGGGGCTGCTTTGATTCCTGGCTCCCAACCTGGCCCTGTCAGAACTGGCTTTTGTTTGCTAGAGTCTTGTCCCCCCACCTGACTGCCATTAAGGCCAAT